>VXBI01001671.1:1214876-1258906 GCA_013397375.1 Toxostoma redivivum
GAATGGGAAAGGACACGGGGAACAGCAGGGACTGGAACGGGGAACAGAACGGGGAACGGAATGGGGAATGGAATGGGGAATGGAATAGGGAATGGAACGGGGAACGGAATGGAGAATGGAATGGGGAATGGAACAGGGAACAGCGGGGAATGGAACGGGGAACAGAACGGGGAACAGCAGGGAATGGAATGGGGAACGGAATGGGGAACGGAACGGGGAATGGAATGGAGAATGGAATGGGGAATGGAACGGGGAATGGAACGGGGAACAGAACGGAGAATGAAATGGGGAACGGAACAGGGAGCAGCGGGAAGTGGGCCCTGCTCCCCTGGCTGGGCTGGCTCCTTGCAGTCTTCTCTTTCCCCAGATTCCACAGAATCACTGTGGTCGGAGAGCCGAGGATCGTCGAATCCGATCTGTGACCAAACACGGCAGTGTCAGTGGAGCGCCACGTCCCATCTTTGCTTAAACACCTCACGTTCAGTAAGCAAGGTGTGCCTTCAGGCAGGACAGACTAAGAACGGAAAGAAAAAGTAAAGTGACAACCAAGAGCTTGGATAGAGCTAGAGAGGCACAGCATGGAAACCCTGCTGTGGGACCAAGTGTCCGAAGGACTCCGAGAAGGTGGTGCTGAAAACCTCCTCAGCAGCAGCTCTGTGTCCCACCCTCACTCTCTCCTATCCCCTTTGGGATAATCCAAGTCCTTCTGCATTTTTTCTACTCTTCCTTAAACAATTTAGATGCAGCCTATTTTCCTCTAGCTGGTTCCTTGCCTCCCCACAACTGATCTCTCTTTTTATGTTAGCAGTGCAACATATGTTCCTTTTGTGTCCAATACATCTAGAGAAGAGAGGCAGCAATGTAAGAGCAGTGGAAGAAAGACAAAAATGCCACTCGAATACTTTTAAAAATATTTTTAACAACTATGATTGAATTAGGCTTTTAATTTGTCAGTCTTATCCCTTTTTAGGTTGGTTATATTGCCAGAGAATAATTTGATTGGAAAAACAATCAGGTTTTCTTCTCAGCAGAGACACAAGGCACCTGCTTTGTACAACAGCTCCAATAGAATAATAGCAGGGTTTGCTATTGCTTTGGGGTTTGCAGATGAGCCCAGTCTTTCAGTTTTGCAAAGAAAAAGTTCTGATTTACTTCACAGTGTTAAAAAGGCTCAGGAAGCGACTGTCAGTGCCATTTCCCACTGTAAGGCTGAGCAGGAAGGTGGATTAATTTGTGGACAGGTTGGCAAGAAATAGCTCATTTCCATATTAACTCAGATGGGCATTTGCTAAGGTTATTCTCAGTTTGGGTGACATTTCAGCTCTCATTTTAGTAGACTAAATGAAAATCTGTGAACTTGGTAAATTTCAAGTTTGTGTTAAAAGGAAAAAAATATTAGATAGATGAACAACTGTGAGATATTACTCCCTGCCTTGTTTGTGATTTAGTATCATTTCCATAAGGATTTCAAACATCCATGGAGATGCAAGTTTTGTTGGGAAATGGGAGATGTTGATGTCTAGAGACTGCAAGAATTGCACTGTGTGGCTGTAGCTATCAGAGCAATAATGGGAAACTTTGAGGCAGAACCTGAATGTGCCTGGAAAAAAAATCTAAGTAAATTGCAATTTATCAGGACTTTGAAAATCACATATAGATGTTCTAGCTCATTTTGGTTTGCATTTGTAAAGAGCTGGGAATTTTCACACTGTGTTACACCATTTAATCTGAGAGATGTAAACTGCCAAATGGCAAAAAGCCTGTAGGAAAATTGATAGCAAAGGGAAATAGCCCTTTCCACCTACAGAGTGCCAGAAACCATCTTCAAGGTGTCATGAAGTGAGAACAACTTTTAGCTATACTGGCCCAAACCTTTCAACTCTGCTGCCACATAGAGGGTTAGTAATTTGTTGATAACAGTCTTTTTCACTCAAAGCTGTTCAATTCCAATAGTGTCTGCTGTTGTTGAAATAGCTCTGGTGGAAACACAAAATTCAGATTAGTTAATGAATTACAGCTTTAACCCACGAGCATCCCAGCACTGCACAGTTTCTGTCTGGATATCCACAACTCTCAAAGCCACAAGCTCAGCAAACCAAGGCAAGTTCAGACATATGCTATTCCTGCTGCCTTCTCTGCCAAGGGGCAGGAAGATGCACCCCAGTTTGAGAGAGCTGCCAATTCCTCAGCTGGGTTCAAAGGACGCAGCTCAGAAGCAGAGCAGTGCCTGAGCCAGCTGAAGCCCACAGATCCTGGATTAGATGGGGTTAGTGACCATCAGTGGTTTCTCTGTGGTATCCTCTGCCACGATGAAAGAATGCTTTGTTCTTGCCACCAAGCTGGCAGTATAAACAGCTGAAGCATTGAAGCCTGCATTCTGAGGGATGCACTCATGCAAGCTGGTGCAGAATCTGATGTCTAAGAAGGTGCAAACCCAGGAATATTTCTCCACAGCAAAGCCAGCCTCAGCAGCTGTTCCTCACAGGAATCTCTGATATCCCATCCAGGCTGAGGATGCTCCTGTTTCCCTCTCTCCCCTTAGGGAAGGGATTAGTAGTCTTTGTTCTCGACTAGCTGCCCACCTATTTCCACAACATCTCAAAACTTTTTATCCTTGAACGGGTCAGGACTCAAGTCTGTACAATTTCTCATGTTAATCTCCAGTTCAACAGGAGTAAAGGGTAGACTGTTGGAGTAGCTCAAATCCAAGCAACCACATTCAGACTCTCAACATCTAGGACTGTATCCATTCTGGGGAAGTCATGTCAAAATTCTGTAGAGTATTTTCAAATTTAATTAATTGTGGTTTTTAATTCCCATTCATTACTTCTTTTTCTACCTTCTGCTGGGTTAAAGGGCTCTTACACAAAACAGCATCTTCTTACTGTGGGAGCAGATGTCTGTTCTCAAAGCAAGGTGTATATACTTGAGTTGTTTTTCTGTCCCTTTTGTTCTTTGAAAGATAACCCAGCTGCACAACACACTTAACCAGAAGGCAAATCTTGTTTCAGTCTAGTCTGGTATAAAGCAGGAGGGGAAAACAAAATTAAAAAAAAAATAATTTGGTTTTCATTTTGTTGTTTTTAATAGAGTAGGCATGGTATTTCTGGGAAATGTTTATGCTAATATTTCAGGGGTAAGTCCCATGTAAACTGAAGAAGAAAGCACCTCCTCAAATGGTATAATTAACTCATTAACTACAATAAGTCATTCTTCCACATGACTTTTCCTTTTATTTTTTAATAGCTTTTCAAGTGCATGGCTGCTTTTTACCCATGTAACATGCAGCAGAGAAGAGAAGGAGCCATCTGTGTTGGCAAAATAAGAAATAATTACCTAAGCTAGTTTTGATTTAGCAGTGTTATAAATGGATCATAGTACTCTGGCCTATGTTTTACTGCTGAAATTATTTCAAGCCTTGACTAGAATTATTCTGCTCTTATCTGCCCACAGCCAAGCACCTGGATCTATATATAAGCACCTGCAATCTATTCTGATTTTCAGGACACACAGCATGTACTGTTCCCTCTGCTGTTCAAGGAATCTGTACAGGCTCAGTTTCTCTGAAAATTTAGGCAGTTAAACCCAGAGAGGCTTGTGCAATCACATTTGCCAGGATTAAGCTTCTGTGTCATTCCTTTGTTGTGAATGTCCCTTCTTCACCTCCACCCCCTAAAACACCAGAAAAAAGAGAGAAAGCACTGTTTCTTGCAGCAGACTTTATGATTCACGTGTAGCGTATCAGTAGCCTGGGATATCTCTACCCCTAGAGACCAGTGTTCCATCTGGCAAAATCCTTCACATCGAGGGAAAAGGAAAAATTCTCAAAGTGGACACTAAAAATTTTCACGTGGAGATGAATGCCAGGCTGAAACCTGCTTTTCCTGTAGCCACATCCATGAGGAGTACTCACAGCTTCACACCGTGCCACCTCACTGCCCCCTGGGACAGAGATCCTGGACTGACATGGAGACTGACATGGCACCTGGAAAGCATGTGGCCTTCTGGAGAGCAACAAACTAAACCTTCTGGACACAAGCAGCAAAATGCTTGTGTCCCACTGTACAAGCTGGTCATTAGAAGCTGTTACTGTACAGTTTGAACTGCCCCATCTACCTCCAGCAGCTTCTCAGCAGCTGCAGTGACTTCTACCAGTCCAGATTGCATTTCATCCTCAACAGTTCCTCACTGGACAAAAGGGACTGAGGTCTGGTGATCTTACATGTGGTGTTTTGATTATATATTCCTATTAGAATGAACAGGGCAAAGCTGTCTCATGCCCTTGGGTTCCCTGGAATATTACCCAGATGAGTAACAACCTCAGGCCAATTTTTTTGGATGCTGCCATTTTATCCCATGACACTGTACATGCCACATCTCTCTGAGCCGTCCAGAGGTTTAGGCAGTTACCATATTGGCCAGGGATGACAGTCCAGAAAGTCCATTTGATAAGTGAGGGTTGATAACTTCATCCTACCCAAGTGGGTTCATCAGATGTGAGAGATGCTGCTGAACAAGTGGTCAGCACAAAAGAGGGAGGCTCTCAGAGTCTTTTTTTTCGTGCTTGTGCAGGAGAAGGAGCTTCTTTAATCTTCCTATTGCTCTGGGCTTGTTACAAGATAGTGTAATATAAAAGTGTCTGTGAGTTTTAATGAATTTGTAAGTCATAGAACAAAAAGGGTGTCTTGGGGAGATTGTTCCACTGCTGGAAGCAGAAGTAGGAAGATGATTTTCCCTCTGAGTGGTGACATTTTCAAATGCAGAATCCCAGTTTTGCCTCATGTTCCTGATCTATTTAGGTATTTATTTTTGCATCAGAGAGCAGTAATACCCAGCAGATTGCTGCAGGAGGATTACCCAAATGGCAGTGAAGCTTCTCCTTCTAACACAGGCTGAAGAGTTGTACAAGTTGAAGAATCCTGAAAATATGGATCCTCTCTCCTCCTGATTATTGTTCCTGACAGCAGATTGTTAAACACATTCCACCACTTGCTAAATATGGAGTAACCTGTGTCCAGCAGACAGCACCTGGACCCAGCTGTTCTGTAAGAAAAGCCCTACAATCCAGGATTACTACAAAGTCCTAAAATTCCTTCAAGTTTTCCGCAAAACACATGATTTGGGAGAACAAGTGCTGAATACATTTAAAAGCAGCAGTTGTGGAGCTGCTGTACTCACTTCGTACTCAGTGGGGATTGCCTGAACTATCCCAGTTCTCCTCCTTGCTGCTGAGGAACCTGTGGCTGGCTCCACTGGTGAGCCAGTTTGGATGGGTGGAAGGTTGGGTGAGCTCAGGCATTGGGACAGACCGGAGATGATGGGGCAGTCAGAGTGTGGCCAACACTGAGTAACTACGCAGGCAGTGAGTCCTGCCCTGTGGGTGTCAGGAGCAGGTGACATCACCTGGAATCCCCAATGGATAAATGTAAGGTGCCTCATTGGAGATGAATGTGTTCCACTGAAACCTTCAAGAAATTTGCAGCCAGACCACACTTTTGTTTCCCCTCATAGCCATCTCTACAGCAAGAAATTCTCTTGTGTGAAAGACATCATGGTGCTCTCTTCTCCATGCAGACATGGCATTTCAAGGTCTCTTTACAACAGGGACTTGAATGCTGCACTCTTCTTTGGGGTTTTGCTGACATTTATGAATTGTTTGTCCTTCCCTGACCTGCATGAGGTAACCTGGCTGGCCAGGCTGTGTTAACAAAGCCATCACTCCCCAGAAAGTAAAAGTTGCACACATTCAAGAGAAGCACTCTTGTTGCTAGTTGTGAAAGTCTTTTGAGTCATGTTAACTCAGTTCCAAAAGAGTGAACAAGGAATTAGCAGTGTACTAAATGGGATTAACCTTACCTAGTGTTAGTAACCCTTCTCATCCCTTTCTGATCCTGAGTGGATTTATGGTCATCTTCCAGCATTGAAAGATTTTGAACCCTTGGAAACAACAGATTCTAATTGTCTCCTTTTTTGCTCTTCCCCAGACTTCTCTTACATTTGACAAACTTTTACCAGGAGAGGAATATCTCAGCCCAGAATGTGTTATGGTTATTGTGAGCATTTATCCAGGACTGTCCAGCCTTAGCTTGGGCAGGTTTAAACTCAGGAGCCACCAGTCAGACCAGCAAACCCTCCACCAACACCCCAGGTCCTGCCAGGGTAGATAAGCCTTGATCCCTGCCTATACCTGGCCAAAGGCAGTTTGCTTCACTGCCTGAGCCCAAGCCCTCTCCATGGCCACATCCCTGTGGCAATTGGGACAGCAGCCATTATGTTCCACAAAGCCCTTTTTCTCCCATGCAAAGCTATTCCTAAATTCCTCAATGTCTGCAGATATTGCCTAGCACAGTCTGTCCCATGCCAGCCTCTACCTGACCTGGTGACCAGCACCACAGCCTTTTGCTCAGTTCCAAAGGAAATGTTGGCTGCAGAGATGAAAAACAACATCCTGGCAGTAGCACATCTGCCCTTCATCACAAGAACCAAGGAATTCTGCTTAGGGACAGATGAGTCCGAAGCACCTGGCAGGCAGCTGAGCAGATGAGTCATTTGAGGAGCTGGCACTAACAAGTGATATGTGCATATTTAATGTATCCCAGGATTCCTCTCTGCTTTCAAATTGCTCAGGGATGTTTGTTGAGGCTCTGGGGATGTTGCAGCTTCACAGGCACACTTAAGGCGCCTGAAAGGAGCCGTTTGACTCAGATACTTATCTCAGCACTTTCTGCTTCATAAATATCTCAGGCCTTAAAGTCTCCAGGCAGAGAGGCACTCAGATGGATGAGGACCTGGGGAGTTGTTCAGTGTCTTGGAAATAAACAAAAAGACCTTTCTGGCAGTGAATGATCTCCCTGTGTCCTTTCTAAACTGCTTCTAGAGTTACTGAAACACTTGTCACAGCACAATCATGAGCTTTATTTCCTTGGGTAAACCAGATTAAAAAGGAAGAGAAATTAAAAAAACACAATGAGACCTTTGAAATTCTTTGTAAATTGGTGCTTGAGATGAGCTTGTGAGTTGATCTTTCAAAAATAGTGTTTTCTGTTCCACAGGAATCTATAGGAGGTCCATGGTGTGGAGGAGATAAACAGGAGGCATTGCCAAAGCAGCAGGGTTGAAATCCTCAGGCGTGGGTTTGAAGTACACTTTCCTTTTGCAATTCATAGTGAATAAATGACTTGGTGGAACTCATTGCCTCAGGACTATGGGGAGGACAAAAATAAAAGCAGGCTTCTGTGCTTCATTTATTTATGGAAATTATTTACACCACGTCTTGCCTAACCAAGGAAGGTTAACACTTTCTCTCTGGGTAGCTGTTCACTGACTGCACCATTCCCTTGGATTTTGTTTTCCACTAAATTGAACCTCCCAAGCTGCAAATTGTTGCTGTTGATCACTGTCTCACCATCTTCCACTGCTGAGAAGAGCTTGACTTTGTCATCCTTGTACCTCAGCTGGAAGTAGCTGTAGGCTGTTCTTAGTTCATGCCTTAGACCCCACTGTTGAAACAGCTTCTCCATAATTCCCAACCTTCCCAGCTCCCAGAGGGTGCTGTGCATTGAGTCCAGCCACGCTTCACTCTGCAGGAATGTAGAAGCTTCTTGCCAGAGCTGTTGTTGACTCGTGCCTCTGCTCCACAAACAATTTGTGCCTGCAGTTCTGATTTCTGTGAAGAGGCAGGAACATGGATTCCACGACCTACACGCCTTTGCAAAAAATAGTGAGTAAAGCTCACCACCATGAATTGCTGGGAAAATGCCTTCAGGGGAATTCTGGTGCAAAGCCTGTAGGGGGAGAATGCTGGCCAGCAACACTGGCCTCTGTTAAGCTGCTGCTCTCAGAGATGCAAGCTGAGGTCTCAGCACGGCACTGAGATCCATCAGTGCTGCAGCTCTCAGGGGAAAACCACTCCTCAGGTTATCCTTGTTCATTAGGCCAAGTTAATACAGATGAATCAGGAAATAATGAAGTACATCAGGCTTATTAACGTTTCTTTAATTAGTAACAGAGCAAATATGTTTGGACTTTGATTATTTTACACAGAGAATATTGGAATGATGTATCAGGTGGTTTTGTATCCATTTTGCTCTGTTTTATTTCCATGTAAAAATATATGTCTGGTACACAAGATTAAAAAAAATAGATTTTTCACAACAAAATAAGTGCTTTGAGCACTAAAAATTCACTTGTGCCCTTTCATGTTGGCCTAAACATTTACATTTTCTATCCACATCCCCTCCCTACCCCAAAAGTGGGCAAACCTCAGACTATAAATATTATCTGTGTCAGGTATAGAAAACTTTCCCAGAAAAAGAGCACAAACATAAAAATTCTGTGGCTCAGACAAATTGATGTTCACTCCCCCAAAACAATAAAAACGGAAAAAATAAAAATATTTTTGTCAAAATTAAAATGGCACAGGGAACACAAAACTAATTATCAGGCACTGCAAGCAGAAGGGGAGGAAATTGTGAGACATGATACCTTTCAGGGGAGTAAAGGCACAGACCAGATAGCAATAGTATGCTTGCAGATGGTCAAAAAGGTTTAAGAATCACAGAATAATATTGGGTTGGAAGGGGACCTCGAGAGTAGAGGAGATGTCTCTTATGAGTCCTTCTTCACCTGCTGAAAGGTTGGGTAATGGAAAACCAACAGTTTCTACAACCAGCATTTGCCCATCTTGAGCTAAGACAACACATCAGGAAATGCTGACATGTTGAAAATGTTGTTTGCTGGCAAGAGTTTCTTTTCACCAGTTTTTGAGACTTTCTCAGCCTCACCAAATAGTGACCCAGTTCACCTGCTCAGTCATGGGACCACTTGCCATTAGTCCAAGCAGTATTGGATGCATCTTAGAACATCATCAAGTTCCCTCTTCCAAATGTGAAAAATCCCTTGAAGGGAAAAATGGTCCCTTTGGTAAACCATGAATTAGGGCAGAAGGAGACACTCATAACTCATGGTTAAAAACAGCACATCAACAACTAACCACATGAAGGCAGTGGGATGAAATGCTATCAGCTTTGCAGGGCTGATCTCAGGTGCTACCACAAACCCACTGCCTGTGGAAAAGGTAACAGGCATTACCTGGTGGCCAAGGTCACACCTGTTCACAGGGCAGGAATTGCTAACAAAATATTTGGAGATCAATATAGCTGAGGACAAAACAAGAGGGAAGGTCGCTGAAAATTTGATGCCAGACATAGGATTGAGTCTTAGAAATCAGAGTGTGCAAAAGTAAACCTTTTAGAAGTAAATCAGACTTGCCTCATTCTCCAGTAAGTCAGTGGCTTTCTAAAACAGGAGCCATACAACAGAGATTGGGATCTAGTAAAAGAAGAAAAATCTGTCCAGAGGTTCTTGGAAAACTTAAGATTCAGCCCTAGCCTGAAGAGGCTCTTCTGCAGTGTTCATAGGTCAGTGAGCTGGAATGCCCAGAGCAAGTCCTAGGGAGGAGGTCTCCCGCCACAGGGTGTCTTGTCCCACTGGACTCTGAGTGACCCAGCTGAGTTCATCTGCTAGAAGACTTCAGTGGCAAATTCGTTCTGTCATTTCTTTCTGCATTGAAGAGGGAGAGAAAAGAAAGGAACAGTAAGTGCAAAAGACAGGTTTGAGTAGCATGACGTGACAGGCAGTTTGGGAGGTGTCCAAAACCAACCCAGGGAAGCGAGAAGACCGTGGGAGTCTTGGAGAGCCTTTTTTTATTTCCCATGACAGCCCTCCTGGGAACTCAGCTGCCTCAGCAGCTCCATCCGGGCACTCTCCCTGGTCTCTGTGGCACAAGGTTATTTTGGCTGTGCCCTAGCCTTGAGAGCAGTCCAAAGAAAAAGCTTTGGCTGAGATGTTGAAAGATGAAGGTCCTGCTCCTGGCTCAGCCACAGAGCAGCCAGACAAGATGATGCCACTCTTAGAGCCTCTCTTTGCAGCCTTAAGGAGATGGGACATGGAGCTGCTCCCAGTTCTCGCTCCAGGAGCTGACCACAGCTCACCCAGAGGACCTGTGGTTACAGCAAGGGATCCCACAGTCACACTGCAATGCAAATGAGTGCTAATAACAGGGGCCACAGGAAACCTCCAGTGAGACCAAGCTCTGTTTAGGATTACAGACTGTTTTCTTTAGCCAGAATGGCATCATGTTAGCTACATTAGGAAGGTGTCCAGCTTTCAGCTGGTGGAAGATGGTATCTGTCCTTGCCTTAAAATGCTCAACAAGTATCTTGAAAATCCTGCAGTGAGAAAAGTGTGATTCTGACTCATTGAGTTCATGGCTTGAGAATCTGTGTGCCCACAGGTCCCCTCATGCACTCCAAAGGAAGGTTTGCACATTAGAAGGTACAAAATCTATTGCAAAATAGACTGGAAGTAGGATTGGTCCATGGAGAAGGAAGAATGCAACTCTGACAAAAGAACTAGGAAAGGAGGATGACTCTTGAGCACACTTATAAAAGACCCTTTAGTTATATAACCAAGGGAGACAGAAGCAGCAAGCTCTGATCTTCAGTACTGAGAACTTTGTTTTTCAAATCCATCAGGGACAGTGGTAAAGAGAGGACTTTCCTGTAGGAGTAACATGCAAAAATCACTTGAATGCAGAACCTGGCCATCAAATGAAAAGTTGATGCTCTGCCACAGCAAATGTTTGCAAACACCTTGGAAGGAAAAGAAGAGGGTGAGAGAACTGTGCACATCCTCTTGCAACAGCATTACACCCACCCCCACTAGCACAACACCAGGCACAAAAGCAGCCATGAACAGGAGGGACTGCAGTGACCCTCAGTGGGCTGATAGGTCACCAGTGAGCTCCTCAGACCAGCCCCAAATGTCCAAGGCATTCCTCACACTCAGGAAATCCCCACAGTAAGCAGCTGGACCCCTGCCAGCGCTGCAGCCCAGCACCACGAGCTGTCCTTGTCAAGGAAGCAAGTGCATGGCTTCTCTCCAGCCTCATGTTCCTTCATTTACTGAGAATGAATCACTGCCTTTTGCTAGTTCTGCTGTACAAAGGATTTCATTCTCAGTTCCCAAGATTTGCTGCTAAGAAATCACATCCCACAGAAGCGTGACAAAAGGGAAATTGAAGCAGCAAAGGGAAATTCAGCCAGAGGAAAGCTTAGAAGTCTGTCATTGGATTCATGGGGACTAACTAAATGGAAGGTTAGGACAGCTGTCTGGGCTGGATGCAGGACACTCTCAAAAATCCCTAAAACAACTAACTGCCTGAGGGAAGGAGGCCCTCCCTCCTCCCTGGTCCTTCCTCTCAACCCTGTGGTTGGCTCTGCTTGAGGCTTGGATGGCAGGCAATGAGACACAGATAGACCAGGGGCAAATGTGTCTCATTTCCTTGTAGTTTGACAGTGGTTGCATCACAGGGAAAGAATCTGTTCACCTGAGATTTATGCAGACCCATCAATCATCTCATGTTGCATGTGAGTCACTGGCATTGAAAGCCTATTTAGCAGAGTCAGGCTTTGCTTTGGCTCCCAGGTGTTAATTATTTACATCAGCAAGCAGCAGTCCAAGGGGATGACACTACTATGGACTGTAAAGCAGTGCTGTATAGGTTTGTCATGAGGAACACTGACAGAGGACAGTGATGCTGAGCTGCCATTTTCTGGAGCTGAGGGCCATTGTGATAATATGTGTTACGTTTGAATTCTACAAAATAATTGAAGTCGATACTGTTGTCATTCAAGTCTCCCCTGATTAGATTATCATCTCTCCATCCCCCTAAATCATGATTAAAGCAGACAGGCAGAAAATTGACTGAGACAAATGAAAGCAGAGGAGCAAAGTGCTCAGCACTTAGGGGCAGGGGCATCTCCCCCACCTCCTAAGCAAGATCCTAAGCAAGCTGCTGGGACTCTTCTTGGCTCTTTCTCCCATTATATCCTCTTGGTCTTCCCTGACTCTGCTGCTGGATATGGCCTTTTCTGCAACCCAGCCCTTATCACAGCATAAACTACTGGGTTTCCCATTGATTCTTTCCCTACTGCAAGATGTCCTCCCTGGGTCAGACTACACTCAACCTTGTCTGTGAAAAACTTGTTCTCCTACAAAACCAGCTATGTGCATTTTCTAGTTTATGAGCCCCAGGCTGTCTGGCCTCTGCTTCCCTCAAATCCTGCTGTTGTCAAGGATTCTCACCTCCTGCCTGGCTAATTGCTTCCCAAGGGAGGCTGTAGGGAGATCCAGTGAGGCCTCTCCAGCATGGCCTTGACAGCTGTTGTCTGAAGCTCTGTCCTACTGGGGCTTGCCTTTTCTGCAGCCTCAGTGTAATTCACACTAGGATCTCAAGCAGGGAATGCTAAAAGGAAAACTGTGGAGAAGAGACTTTGGCTTAAATCTGACTCCTGAAAGCCATGTGGGCACAAGTGGCTGGAAACACTTTGATGTGCAAATTGCATTAGAGCTACCAAGTCACTATGGGGACACTACCCTGTGGTGGCCCTAAGGGTACTGAAGGTCAATTCACAGACATGACAACAGAGGCAAAGGTTAAGAAAGGATCAATGGTTTTCTTGGTGCTGAGAATTTTGCTCTCAGAGCACTAAGGCTGATGGTCCCAGGACAGAAAACATGACTGTGAGTCTGAGGTAGGGTGGTCACAAGAGTCCAGAGAGGGTCAGCACTGCTCAGAGTCCAGCCCAACCCAAACCTACCAGTGCTGTGTCCAGCCCACACCACTCATCCTCCACCTCCCCATGCCAGGGCCATCCTTACCAAAGGCTCCAGCTCCCGGTGGTCAATGAGGCTGAACTCCCTGATGAAATAGTAAAAGTGCTTGTAGCAGGTGTTAACGTGAGCCTCAGCACCCATGTTGATGATGCTGTCAAAGTGGTGGATGTAGACATGGACAAAGACACGGAAGAGGCGGGTGAGGATCTTGGTGCAAACTTGCTGGAACTGCTTGGGGAAGGGAACACCTGCAAAGCAGAAGCAAATTGGAACATTTGAACATTTCCACACACACAAAAAAAAACAGTTAGTGTTTAAATGTCTCTGTCATGCTTGACAGGCAGTCATGGATGACAAGGAAGGACACCTTTGGCTAATGCCAAGAGTGACACTGGGGCAGTGTGCCATTGAGCTCTTCCCACATATTCCTTCATTGCCCAGCTAGCAATTTCACACAGGCATGGGCTCATGATTTTGAGAGTTGCATAGGAGAGAAGATCCTCATCCATCTGAGGAGGTCACAACTCTCCACATCTGGCTCAATCCAGAGCAATCTGGCAGAAGATCCTTCTGCCCTCTCTTCCTGCCTTTCCCCTACAAGCCTGCACAACCATGACATAGGTCAAATTGTATTTAGCCAGGTCCATGAACAAAGCCAAACCATTTTCCACCAGAAAGAATCCCTTCCTCTGAACCCAAAAGCATGGCTTCTACTGTTTTCCGTCCTCCTCATGCCCTCAAACATCACTTCTGATGCACTAACAAAAATGGGTGGGGTTTCTACCTTTTTCCTGATCCTTATTTTAATAAAATGTCCCATTAAATCAGGAATAAAAAAAGCCCATCTTAATGATGTTTGGGTTGTAATTTCATTGCACCTGTATAATCCTGAGATACCCTCATAGGATGGGACCCACCACACCTGGCTCTATACTTTCAGCTTTGTACCACACAAGGACACAGTGTGAGATATTTCCACCCTTTTCAAAATACACTGCTATCACAAGAAAAATCTCAGGGAGTGATACCATCAGTGCCAGCAACCTTGGGGTAAATCTCTAAAGGAAACATTGCTTTGAAACACTAAACTTTTTGGTAGTTGTTTTTTTTTTCTTTGCGAGCAGGAGAATGAAACAACTGATATTTGTTTTCCTGAGGCTTCTTCCTCTCCCCAGAGCAATTCAATGCAAATACACAAAGAACAAAATAAAAACCTTCCTTCCCACGGTTGTACCAGCCTCCTCCCTTAGCTTCTTATTAATGCAGCAAATAACCTCTTGAAAATCCTTCCAAACAAACTCTGCTCAACCATGGCCAGCTCACACATTTTGTGAACAGGAAAGCATCAGCAAATGTCTTAGTTAAAAAATTAAAAATGGTAATTTTATCTTTGAATCTTTCTCACCAGCCTTGCTAGGCAATTAAAGCTGTTTTTTTCCCAAAGGCTCCTGGCAGTTTTGTTTCCCAGCAGCAGTGCTGAGCCCCTCTCCTCCGTGGGTGGCAAACGCAAAGGTTCCATCCTTCCAACATCACGTGTGGAGCCTTTTCAATTGCCAGGGTTGGGCAGGCGTTGGGTTTGGAACTCATGGAGGAAAATTATTTTTGATCTAAAGCAGAGTCACCCTGAGCACAGCCCAGTCTCTTTTTCCTGTGTGCAGAGTGTTGGAGCAGAGGGCAGGGCTGAAGCATCTGTGCCACATCTGGATGTCCCAGCCAGCACTTGGAGAAGGACACAGATCTTGGCTCAGCATCACACAGAGAGCTGGTTTTGAGACTGAATTGTGGCCACTGCTCTGCACAACCACGAGCACACTGCAGCCCCAGGGTTGCTCCTGCAGCAGGGACCTCAGCATGACCTGTTTCACCAGCTCTGACAGATGCCACTAGGACTTTTCAGGAAAGGTGTTCACATCTGGCAAAGTAAAACCAGGCTGTCCCTATGCCAACACCTTAGAGATGTGACTGGAGATCTGCTTCTGCCCTTTGGCAGAAGCACCTTTGTCTACAGAGCCCTCCATGCCTGCTGGTCTGACACAGGCAGGGATCAGAGAGCTCTCCAGGTTCCCCTGCAGTCAGGAGGGACACAGCACTTTATCAATGGCTTCATTTGAGCTTTCTGCACTGAGTGAGGATGTGCTGAGCAAATAAAACCTGGAATCACCCAGATGGGGACTCAAACATGCCCCTGCAGACCAGCTTTGAAAAACTGCTTAAGAAACATTTTTTTTAAATAAAGCTCATCATGGCAAATAATTGCTGGTGAACGGACATTTCTGGGCAGTGACTGGGGAATACACACTGTTCTGGACAGGCTGTCATCTCTCTGGGACCAGAGGCAGCTGGGATCTCAGCAAGTGCCCAGGAGCAGGCAGGAAAGCATTTGCTGCCTTCAGTTTGTCACCCATCCCAGTCACCAATTGCATCCCCAGTCAAAGCAGGCAGCAAGAGAGAAATCTGACCTGACCATCACTGGGAATTTATTGTCAAACTGCAAAGAGTGACAGTGAAGGAAAGCAGCAACCCTCAACCCAGTGCTGAGCTGAGAAGGAAATAAGCTCAGAGAGTGAACAGCAGATCAAACAGATCTCAGGCTCCCAGGGCCGATAGCATCTATGGTGCAGATCCTGCTGTCAGATGGGCCACCTCCAGACATGGCAGATGGTGACAAGTGGCTTTCCACAGCTTTTGTCCTGAGGTTAGCCAGGAATTGTCTTGTCTTATACATCTGTCACCAGCAAGTCCTCTTGGACATGCTGGCAGCTGAGAGACTTAGAGAAGAGATACCTCCAGCTACATTCTGGGTTCTCCAAAAGCAGCTTTTGCATCAGGGAACAGAAATTTAGCTTAAATCACAGAATCAAAGAATAGTTTGAATTACAAAGAATCTTTAAAGGTTAGCTAATTAAAATCTCATGGTTATCAGCAACTGTGGGAGTTGTTGAACTCCTAAGCCAAACGATGTATGGAAAGATACCATCAGGCTGCCAGGACCTCCAAGCTCACTTCTGGCCTACTCAACCACTGTGTTTCCCATGAACCTGGAGCATGGGAAGCTCCCGGGAGCTGATGCTGAGCTGCCCTTCTTTGTGTCCATCACCAGGTGTCAGTGTGTGGCCATCCCCTCCAGGCACGGCCAGGCTGTGGTGCTGGCTGCCTGTCACCAATGGATTTCTACAAGTCTCTAGTCAGGACTCACCCCTCACTACGGTCCTTTGGGACCACTCGGGTCCAGCTCTGAGTCCTTCTCCCTGCAACATCCCTCTGGCTTGCACACCTGCCCAAGGAGGCACAGCAGGATCCTGCTTCTTGTCCCCATGCTGCAGCCACATCTGTCTCCTGGCCAGGACCCTCCATACAGGCTAGAGATGCTTGACTGGACCCTGCATTTGGCACAGGGCTCTGTGCCAGCTGATCAAAGCACTTCCCCTCGGGAAGGAAGCAGGGCGGATATCTGCTATGCAGATTGCTTCTGCCAGCAGTGGTGCCTCGCTGCTGATCTCCAGTGGCTTGCAAAGAAACCCACAGCAGCCCCAGCAGGACTGGTGGGGAGCTGGAGAAACACCCCATCCCCTTGCTCAGAGCTGAAAAAAAAGGACTCTGCAGTGATGGCTGCATCTGAGAGCAGCAGAGGATCCGGCATAAATGCAGCTTGCCCTGGGTCAGCACCGCTGGCGCAGCGGATGTCCAGCAGACAACACATGTGACATCCTCTGCAGCATGTCAGGGGACACAGCCAGGACAGGCTGTGCCTCCTCCCTGCAGCCAGCCAGCAGGTCCCAGCCAGGGGACAGCCACGGGGCAGGGATCTCTGGCCACACATGCCTCTCCTGCCCTGCAAGTGTTCAGATGTTCCCTGAGCACTGGCCAAGCTCGCTGCCATCCCACCAGAGCTGCTGGGAGGGGTCACTGCAACAGCCAGTGCAGTGATGGGGCCATTCCCCACGCATGGAGGGGGCAGCTGCTCCCCCCAGGGCTCCCACCTCCCTGCAGGGCTGGGCCAGGCACAGCCAGCACAGAAACCCCATCAGTGGCCAGTGCACCAGTAAATGGCATTTGGGACTGGGGACCTTGCTTAGCGCACTTGCTCCATCTCAAAGGTGGCACAAACCAGGGACAGCAGCAGATGGATGAGACAGAAGGATGAGTCTGGTGGGACAGGCCCTGCATGGCTGAGATGTCCTCTTAGCAGAAATACAGCAGGCCAGGGGAAAGTTAGGATGGGTCTCCAGGTCTGACAAACCACCCCAACAGGGTAATGCTGCTAGGGTTTGCTTCACCCTCCCCAGCCCTGCACACCTGCAGGGACCAAAACACACCATCCTAGTTCATCCCACTGATGGTGATCTAACTGCCCCAGGGGGACAGCAAAAAACCCACCTGGGCTGATTTAAAAGCACTGAAATTACCTTTATATTTAATTCCCTGGTGCTCACCATCCAGCAACCTCGGAGAAAGCAGCAGCAAGCCCACAGTCTGGCAGGCAGCAGCCACCCTCTGACTCTTCTTGCATGATGTTTAGTTTAGATATTAGGAAGAATTTCTGCTCCAAGCCAAGGCAAAAAGCTGTAAGTACAGCAGGTACAATTTCACTCCAAGCAGAGTGACTCACAGTCCTGAAATGAATTGGCACCTTTAGTTTGTCTTGGACGTTTCACTTGAAAGTCCCAAGATATGATTTAAAGCTCCGAGGAATCTGTTTTCCCCACTCTGTGCTGACTGCTTCAAAACATAAGGAAACCATGTGTAAAAGGAAATGAAAATGACAGGTAACAAAGTGCCTGTGCTTAGGGTATAGGACTGCCAAAGGGTCCTGGATCTTTCCTGCCATCTCCTATCCTCAATACTTGAATACCAGCCAATTTAAATTTTTCACGATGAATCAGTACTGGGAAGCTATTTTGCTTCTTGGCAATTGTATTTTTTTCCTCTGCAAATGCAGTAATTCAGTGAACTTCGTGATGAATTGTTGTTGTTATTTCTCAATTTCATTTTGGCCACTGTGGTGTTCAGTGATTCATTTTTCCTAAAAATAAGTCTTTAAAGCCCTGTTTAAAATTAATGACATGATGGCAGCTGCAAGCTGGCATGGTATTAATTTTGGAATAAAAGAAGTAGGGAAAAAAATTATGTAAAAAAAGCCAGCTGAGAGAACACCAATAATTATCTGAATTCTGAACATTTTTCTCCTGTTGTTATGGCAAGAAAGTATCGGATAATTTCACACCAGGTTTTCTCTGTTTTTTATAATTGTTTTGGGACTATGCTTGAATGACAAGCTTGAGTTTTGGAAAGCTTTCCAAGAACTGTTCTAAAACCTCCTGTGGCCGGTGCTCTGTCGAGCCACAGGCAAATCTGCAGAAAGCACGGGGTGTTTCCAGGCTGGGGCTGCACTCATTTAACAACAGGCAGGTTTCAGCAGCCACCACGGTGCTGATGCAGGACAACCAGCAACCAGCAGCCTGGTGCTGGGCTGACCAGTGCTGACACAGCCATGGAGCCTGGAAACCCATCCAACCATCCTTCCTCCTCAGCACAGCACTGCCCAGCAGCACTCCCTGAGACCAGGCACCACAGGGCAGAACGATTACTGGGAGGAGAGGATATTTTCCAGGTGATAATCTGTTCATGTGACCACTCACTGAATAAATCTACTGATATAGTTTTACCAGCTGGTGAAAGTACACCTGCAGAATAATTTATTTTTCTCCCTGCATGGGAAAAATGCTTGCTCTCCATTTAAATGTATTTTTCAGGACAACTACATTGGCTGGAAGAGTGGAAACAAAGCACTAGCACACACCAAATTATATGGGTTGTCTGGGAAAGCTGCTGCTTCTGTAGATTTATAGCCATCAGGCTGGCATACTCATGCCATGCAGGGATTTGTCTCATCTTAACTGGCTGTCAAACAGGCTCCCACTACAGAGACAGGATTAGACAGTGGGATGGAGCCCTGCAGGTAGATTTCCCTGGGCATGGGGAAGACACAGTATCTCCCCCCAACCTTGCTGTGGTATGCAGAGGGCTTGGCAGATTCCTCCCAGGCCTGCTAATAATCTCCACCACAGAGATTTTCTACTGGTGCCATCTGAGGGCTGCAGTCCTGCTGGTTAACTCTGCCAGGTCACAAACTGTCTGCTGGTGTTGGACTCCCTTCCTGCCATGTCAGATGCCAGCTGTCCCTCTGGCCTCACTGCAGAGCTGCCAAGAGCTCTGCATCACACAGCTTGGCTAAACCAATTGCCTGTGATGCCTAAGGACTCTGTGAACCCACAAGTCAGTGAACCATCTCTGCTCATTTCTAGCTGAGCCTCTCACCCTGGGGTGAAAGCTTTCCCCCTCTGACGCATGAGATACCTCTCAACTTTCTGGAGCCTACCAGCAAGCCCAGCTGAACCATGTGCTCCTTCAGGCTCTGTGGCTCTTGGGTGGAGGAGGATGCTGAGGTTAGCCTCCAGCAATGTTTGTGAGTTTGGGGAACACTTGCTGCTTCTAAGAAAAGAGAAAAATATGTTTTGTCTGCGGTCAGGTGGCCTTAGCCAGGGAAATCTTTGTGCTGGGGCAGCTTTACTGCACATGGCAAAGAGGGGCCAGAAGGGAAAGCTGAAATAATGAGCAGCTGTGCCCAGGGACCTCTCCAGCACAAGCAGGAGTGAAACAAACCTTCATGCTAAATCCCATCTCTGCTGCACACATCCAAGAGTCTCACCACAGCTCCAAAGTATGACATTTGTAATTTCCCCTCATCACCCCATCAAGCTCCTTTCCCCTCCTTAAAACAGCTCACATCTCCTCTGTGTCCTCTCATGCCCTATTCCTCTTGTCCTGGGTCTTTTCCCAAGGGCTTGTTCTTAAGGAGGGAGGTCAAGCACCTCTGCTTGGTCACCCTGGCCACTGTCTTGGGGCCCCAAATCCTGGCCAGCCTTCTCTGTCATCCAGTGCATTCCCTTCAGCCAAACACTCCATCTTCTGAAATGCCAGAGCTGCCAAGCAATTACCCAGTGAACAAGACAGGCCAGTGAAAGGCAGATAATTGGGGACACACTGATGACAAATTGCCACCAACTCCCTCCTCCCCCTGCCTCCCCTAACAGCCTTTTATGTGTTTTAGAGTGCAACCTCAGCCTGAGTTCCCTTTCACTTGTGTGAGGCCAAAACCACCAAGATAGGCTGACACAGGGCCTGAAGTTGTTCAGGGGACACAAGGGTCCCCACAACAAAAGGGCTTAGAAATGGGACCCCAGGAACAGCCTTGGAAGAGAAAAATTATTTGACCCATGTTCACCTACAGTCATCCTGGATCTCACCCAGAACTGCCCCCAAACTGAAACGAAAGGAGAAGTGGAAACCAGAGGCACCAGCCATCCCTCCCCACATCAGGATGTGCTACAACTCAGAGGGAGAAGTGCCAGAAATGAGGTGAAAACCATCAGGACCACGACTGTATTAAGGCTTTTGCACCTCAGAGAGATATGGGAGAGCAGAGGGTGCTGCAATGTCCCTCCCATGGCTGCCTGCTTTTGGAGGTGTTAACACCCCCTGTATACCCTTACTCCTCAGAGCAGCATCAAACAGCATCACTGAATCCCACCTGAAAGGCATGAAATTGGACCAGGACACTCCTTTCTGTCTCTCCCCTCAGCAGCAGCAAGTCTGTGCAGCCACAATGAACAGGGACTTTGCTGACCCCAGCAGAGCTGGGACTGCTGGTCCAGAGTACAACTACATGTACGGCACAGCCAAATGGGGCTACAACAGTGAGTAATGCCAGTAATCCCCCACAGACCGTTTCCTTCAATGTTTCCCAGCATATTAATGAAAATCTTGATCATAAGCTGCACTGATTTCATATACCTCTGTCTGCTTGGCAAACAAAAAAAGGTCAAGCAGACTTGCAAAGCTATGCCTTCCCCCCCTGCCAAACTCCTTAAATCTTTTTTTACAGTCAAGTAGTTTCATGTCCATCTGAAAAACAACCTCTCTAAGGCATGACCTGATACTCTGGAAGCCCCATCAGCTCCAACCTTTGAACTCATCTCCCCAGCTGACAAAAACCAGCTAAAGCAGCAGCTAATATCAGCCTTGGCAGCTGCTGAGCATTGCAGGTCAACAGCAGACAGGTTAGTTTGAAAGCTGTGTTGCCTTTGGCAGCTGCTGCAAGTTCCTAAGGCCAAACTTTTTGAAGAGGTGTGTTATACATCCTGGGTCTTGGCAGTGGCAGTGCCACATGCTAGGGACAGGCATCTCTGCTCAGGCAGTGCCTCAGCAAGATGTGAGGTATAATCAGGGCTGAGATTAAAAGGGGCTGAGGAGTGAAGCAGCAAGGGATGGATCTTGGGACCATGAACCTACATGGAATCCGGAAAGAAATCGACTTGATTAGTTGAGAGAAAAGCAGGGATGTCACGACCATCTCTAACCAGCGCTGCAGCTTAACATCTTGAGAAAAGGAAAGGAAGCTAATAACCTACCAGCCTTCATTTCTCACAAACACAGAGTAAGTTCAAGCACAGAAAAGGGGAACATTGTGATCCACATCCCCTAGTAGTAGGATGAGAAATCCCAAACTCAGTTTGGAGCTAAAGGGTGTGGGACAGACACTGAGAAACACCTGGAAGGGGAAATGCCACAATACTTTGAATGGCAAAGTTCATCAATACCAATCACGAGGTGCAACAGCAGCCTGGCAACCCACAGCAATTACAAGCCCAGCTTTCCTGCAGGGAACCAGAGCACACTCACCTATCCTGGTGGGGAAGATGTCCTCGTTGTTAATGAGCATCTCAATCCAGTCCATCAGCATGCACATGTACTGTGGGGCCGACAGCTTGGTCGGCTTCTTGTACTTGCTGTCATCCTGCCACCTGTACTCGTACTTGAGCCCCCCAGACATGATGGGGCAGCTCCTCTCGGTGCAGTACTCTGACATGGTGCCGTAGATGAGGTTGATGCGGTTGAAGAAGTCCACCACGTGCACTGCAATCCAGTCGTTGATGCTCTCGCCAGGAGGCAGCTGCACCACTGCCTTCAGGTCCAGCCCAGACTTGAGGGAGGCCTGGGCTTTCTTGTACAGCTCAAAGCGTTGCGTGCCCGGCTCAAACTTCTTTCGGGGACGGAACGTTTTGTCTTTGTTGAAGACTTGCTTGAGACACAGGGCCATTGCGGGCAGGGCCAGCCAGGGTGAGGGCAGAGGCTCAGAGCAACATGAAACCCAGGGCTCGGGTCTTCAGGGATGGAGGTTTCTGGGAGGGGAAAGAGACACACTTCAGTCACACATGAAGACAGCTGCATGTGTGGATACACACATGGAGTTTGCACCAGGATGCTGGCTGGCCCCACTGCTCTGACAGCACGTGGGGATGCAGATTTGGAGTGAGCTGCTGGCCCCTTCACACCCACCAGGCTGACCTGGAGCAGCTGCTGCCACCTCACACAGCAGCTCCTGGCACTGAAGAGGGAAAGCCCTGCCACATGTGCCCATGCAAGGCTTGATGGCAGACAGAACCCTTCCTCCCTCCTGAGCACCCAGGAGCTCACCAGGCTCCAGCCAACCTCTCCTCTCCCAGGCTTTTACCAACAAGTGCTGCAATAAAGTGAGAGCCATGATATCAGCAGAACTCACCAGTTCGGGCAGTCCCACTCTGGTGGCCTTTTCCTCTCGTGGCAAAGGGGAAGATCTCTTTCCCAGGCACTTCTCTGTACAAATAACCCCTGACCCTGCAGCAGTGGCTGGCAAGCGAGGCCCCAGGAACCGCGCTGCGACCGCAGCTGGCTGCTGGTTCACACAGCCCTAGAGCCAGCATCAATGGGAAAAGGGGGGATTATTTTTGTTGCTCTGCCTGGTGTGTTTGTCCCAAAGAACAAAACCTATATCCGAAGAAGGGAAGCGCAGCCCAGCACAGCAGAACAACATTGCCAGGATGCCGCCAGCTCTCCCAGCATGCACACAATGCACACGGCAGTGCTGGAGCTGATGCTCTGGGTGACTCCAGACCTCAGCAAAATGCTGAGATCACCCCTTCCTGCCCAAGATTAGCTGCACAGATGAGGGCTGTATTTTCCTTTTCCTCCCTGAAATCCAGTGGAAATCCCATCCACCCAAAGCTGTCCTGGACAGGCTGAAATTGTGCATTTTGTTACCTGCATTAATCACCAATGGTGTTAATGTGAGACCAAGGCCTCCTTGTGCTAAATGCCTTGTTGAGGCTTAGGGAAGAGAAAGTCTTCCAACAGCCTCCCCCTGATGAGAAGAGACAGAGAAGCAGTTAAGAAATAGGAAGGAAAATATTTATGGAAAAGGGAAGTGCCTCAGGGCAATAACTGAGGGATGTTTCTTGGATGCTTTTTCTTCCTCTGCTCCAACCATGGCAAAGAGCTTGTTTCCCACTGCAAAAACAAGAGCATGATTGCTCCAAAATGCCAGCCAATGAAGCCAGCATGATGTCATGACTCCTCTCTGTCCCTTGGGAATGGCCTGTGCTACAGCAGTCCTTATTGATCCCTTGGGAGGCCAGGGGACTCTGGGTACAGTGAGGCTCTAAAGAAAAGCCCTAATCCAGGACTTCCTGGATTCCACATATTCAAGCACATCCTGTTGATAACACCTCTCAAAAAAGCCTTCTGGGGAGTTTGCTAACACATAATGCTTTCAAGAATATGTCTGCATACATACATATATATTTATATATAACCACTGCAACAGGAATCCTAATTTAGTAATGTAGGAAGTGCTGGGATACCCTCAGGATGAGGCACTCAGCAGGCTTTGCCCACAGTGCAAAGTAGGAACGATGGGGCTGAGCAGTGCCTGGCCCTGCAGCCAGGTTTCCCTGGAATTTCAGCAAGGGAAGTCATGCCAACAGACATTTCTCTATGTCACCATCTCTGCTGGCCTTGGCTCCATCTGCTCTGCTTCAGGAGCTGTTGCTGTTTGCAGACTCTTCCATGCAGAGACTGGGTTGTTCCATGGTGATGAGCAGCCACCCTGGCAGATGACATCCCATCAGACATGTCACTTTCAGGGGCTGACAGTTGTGAAATTAGTTCTCTTTTAGTGCCTCACACTGCAAGTCCTCCTCAAATATTCACTGACTGGGAAATAAACATCTCACCTGCTGAAGCCAGACCTGTAACTCATCTACAACTGCATCCCTGCATCATCCACAGCTGGATCTCTGTGTTACCCTGCAAGCTGCTCTCACTCATCAGGCAGGTGGGAATGTGCTTCGTGGTTCATCTGAATAAAACATCAGTTCACAAAAAAAAGGAGCAACAAAACTGCTAAACATCTGCCAAGTGTTTTCCTACCACTCAACTGTTTGAGTGGGAATGGAGAGTAAAACCAATTGCTGCCCAAGTGCTCAAAGCTGACCTGTCCCTGAGCCTGCAGAGGACACCAGCACAGCACTGCAGCCTCTCTGCCCCCCAGGCAGCAGTCTTCTTTTCAGGTTCCTCATCATCACCACTACCAAAACACCAAGTCATTAAAAGACCTTGTTAATCTTTACTGGAGAAAAATGTTCTCCAGAAATTACATTTAATACAAAGCCCAAAATACATCCTGGGATTTATGACCTGAAGAAGCAGAGAGAGAGGCACTGAGCCAAAGAACACATTTGTTCTCTACCTCACTTCAGAGCTTTCACTGCCCAAAGAGATCCATGTAGAGGGAAGAGAGGGGCCAGGACCAGGACATGAGATGCTCTGGCCCTTGCAGATGGAGCACTGAAATGGGATGCACCAGCTCGGAACAAACAGACTTTGAAAAGTCACCAATGCCTCAGATTCTCCTCAGGCAGAGACTCAGCACTCCTCTGTTTTCTGGGAAGAAAAGCAAAATCCTTTGTGAATGGACCTGGACACATCCTGAATCTAAAAGGTGTAAAGCCCTAGTGTAAAAGGGACTCAGCCAATGCAAAATCAGATTTTCCCAGTTTCCACTTTAATGCATCTGACACGACTGGTGCTCTTCCATCATTGACCAAGAATTTGGGGCAGATCCATGTAAAGAGATTGAAAATGGGAGACCTTCCAAGGTTTACAGTGCAAAGTTCAGCTGAGCCTGATGTCAGGGCTGTTGAGTTCCTAGAAATCATATTGTGGTCCACTGGAGCTTGGAGTGGGTGGGGCAGGAGACCCATCCAAGTCCTAATCACTGCTCACACTGCCTGTTTTGGAAAATCCTAAGGGTGGAGTGCCATCCAACAAGCTCAGACAGCAACTTCCTACAACATGACCCTGCAGGTCCTACTCAAGCCAGCACAGCCATGGCACCAGCCTGCAGCTCTCTGCCCTCAGTTCCCACATGCAAAATCAAAGCTTTTCCAAGAGGAACCTTGGCAAAGCCCATACACCACCTTTTCCCCACACCACAGTTCCCATCACAGGGCGGTGCTGGCTCTCCAGGGGTCCACAAATCCCTTTGTGAAGCATCTGCAGACCCCCAAATCAAACCTCATCCTACACTTGGGAGTGGACAAGGGGTGAAGCAGGTGGAGCTGGAGACCTGCCCTGCTGTCACCATGTGTCCCCATGGAGGATGGCTGGAAGAGGATGAGAGAAACTTCTGGGAGGAAAGAGACTGATATTTCCCATGGGACATCCATGCCATGGTGTACTTAGCATTCACCCTCCATCCACACTCCCAAAATAGCCCTGGCTTTGAGGAGCTTGGCTACACACCCAGCTGAGTGGCCACAAATCCCATCCCTGTCCATGCAGGCTTCTGGGCTTCAGTCCTGCCCCTGTTTTTGCTGCTGGCTTCAGTCCTGCTTCGGATTTTAAAAGCAGCAGCAGCAGAAGCAAAACTCAGTGGGGTTTAGCAAGAACCAAAAAGCACAGGGTTAAGCTGTGCAAGGACAAGGCAGAACCACTGCTGGGGAGGTAGCAGGCACAGACATGTGAAAAACTGATGTCCTAGATTGCTGGCAAGTCCAGAGACGAAAGGAAGTGAACTGGAAGGGAGGGATGCAAGTTCAGGGTCAGACTTACTCGCTAATTTCAGGTTTGAGGGTTGGTTTTTTTATCTAAACTAGCTTTCTTTCTTTCTTTCTTTCTTTCTTTCTTTCTTTCTTTCTTTCTTTCTTTCTTTCTTTCTTTCTTTCTATCATTTCAAAACCACAGAGGAGCACAACAAGGCAAAGGCTTTGTTGTAAATTAAAATTACTCTGAAAGGTCTGTTTAGAAATCACAAAACAAAAGGGAAGAGCAGGCAGAGCTGTGGGAGAGTGGCTTCCTCTTCACAATTCTGCAGGCTTGGGGGCAAGGACACCAAAGGAAACCTCTGGGTTTGACCTCAAATAAGCTTTAGTCAGAAACCCAGCAGGAAAGATCATACAGATGCACTGTCAGACTCCAGAATGGTCGTCACAGTGCTGGTCCCTGGCTCCCTGCCTCAATGTCCCCAGTTTCAAAACTGATCTCCCTCCCCAGGCTCCCTTTATACTAAGGGCTCCAACAGCAAAGCTTCAGGGGGAAAAGTGCTTTGCATGTGTCTCTGAGAAGCACTAACAACCGTGAAGGGTAAGGAGAGAGGAAGCTCTGACACCAGCACCTCCCATGGCTCCAGTGCTAAGTGCATCCTCCTTGGATCCATCCTGAGACAGTGACACACTGGCAGAAGCATCTGCCTGCAAACTGCTGTGTTAGCAGCACACTCCAACCCTCATGGGCAGTGTGAGCACTGGGGAGCACAACAAGGAGTCCAGCACTGTGGACAACCTGAAGGGAGACTCCAGCTCCCACTGCTTTGGGAAGAGGCCAAGGAGGCAGAGCACAGACCTGTCCAGCTCCAGGCACGTTAGAGAAAAGTGTAGGGTAATTACCACCAGCTCTGCACATCCCCCTCGGGCTTCCCCAGGGGATCTTGCCTTTGGGGCACTTAGATATCTAAGGCTTCTCTGCTTTAGGGGATTCCTTTCTCCTCACCATAGGCAGGGTAAAAGTCCCACCCAGCCCCATCCTAGATGGAAGAGGACAGCATCAGCTCAGCCATCATGTGCCAGAGCCCTGAGACAGACAGACAGCCTCCAGATGGACAGTCAGCCCAGAAACCTTCTGGCCCTAGCTGGCTTTTCATGGCTCTAGGAAGCCTCATTGCCTGGCTGAGGAGTCAGCAGCCCTGTCTCTGAGCTTCCCTTCAAGCCCCAAAGAAGTCCAGATGCACTCTGGTCTTCAGCCTGTCCTAGAGCATCTCTGCAACCAGGGCTGCTTCTTGGGACTCATGCCCCAAAGGCTTCTCCCAAGCAGCCCTGAGCTGCAGACACTGCAGCCCAGACCCAGGGAGGGACTGTGGGCAAATGGTGCTTTCAGGGAAGAGAGCATATTCCCTCTTTTTACAAGCCTTTCCAGCCTTGTAATCATCTAAGGACGGGGGGCTGCAGAAGGATGGTGCTGGGGAGCAGAGCCCTGGGGCACTGGCCCCTCTCCCTCTGTGCTTCCTGCTGGAGCCAAGCCCCAGCTGGGCTGTCCGTGAGAAACGGCGTTATTGGCTGCTGATCCCAAATATAACCTAAACGACAGAGAATTCCAGGAAATAAGCCAAGACAAAATGCAGGGAGGGGGAATCAAGGCCCAGCACGTGGGCTGGGGGAGCTTCAGAGAAGCCCTGGGCTCTCAGCAGCATCTCCCTGCTGCCAAACCTTCCTTGTGCAAACGCCCCTGATGCCGCAGAGACCCATGAGAGCATCCATGAGCACAAATCCCTGGAGCAGAGCAGGACTCAGACCCCCACACTCCAGCTGGGGACAGCTGCCAGCGGGAAGCTGTGCTGGTGCTTCCCCCAACTCACATGGTGCTTGGAAATCCCCAGCTCGTGAGAAACAGACCTGGATAGCTTCCAGGAACAGGACTGCTTACAGTCGCCCTGCAGATGTCCCCTGCTGTCCCCTGGCTCTCTCTGTTCCTTGTCCTGCTTCCCTGCCACACCACCAGCAGAGCAGCAGCTCTCTGGCCCAAAGGTACCAAAAAAGTTTTTCCCGGCTCACACAAGGGACCTCCAAGCAGGAGAGCAAAGCAACATCTCTCCAGGTTAGAGGCAGCACGTCCCGTTCATTTTAGGTGTGATGCCCAGTGGGGCTGGGGGCTTTTTGGGGGTACCTCATTCCTGGGAGCTGAGATCTCACTGCTGCTACCAGGAACTTGCTGCAAGCCCTGAAAAGAAGCGTCCAATGGCCTCAGTGGTGTCCAGTCGCTCTGGTTCAGTCCCAAGGGTGATTACTCTGTTGTCAGAGCCGTAATTCCAAACACCGGGAGCTCCAGGCCTGCGAGCTCAAGGAAGAAGACGACAGGAGATAAGCCAGCTGCAGAAAACCCATCTCCACCGCTTGCTCTCACCCAGTTCCCCCGCCCACAGCTTTCCACCCTCCCTCCGACACCGGCAAAGCCGCTGCAGGGGCTGTCCCGCTCGGGAAACGTGTGTGCTGCCTTCCCCTGCCTGTCCCCCCGCCTGTCCCCTTCNCCTGTACGCTGCCGATCATTCGCATGGATTCCCTGCCCAGCATCCCCAAAACTGGGGATCCCTGGTATTTACACACTGGCTGCTGAGCTGGGACACCTCAGAGTAAGGGGAAGATCCTTCTTCAGGCGTCCATGGCCTGGCTGGGTGAAGAAGTGCTCTTTTCTAGATTAATACCAACCCCGGTCTTGGCCATCTCGTGCTGAAAAGCACCCCAGGAGCATCCTCGGGAGCGCGGTGCCCTTTTTACCTCCCAGGACTCACCTCATCCCCGGGCACGGCGGCTTCCAGTCTCAAATAAATCCTTCCGCTGCACTTTCTGCTCTTATTCAGGGAAAAGGGGGAAAAAAAAAAAAACCCACCCAAATTAAAAATATACAAAGTCCAAGCCAGGCTCTCTTTCGGGACTATTGGGGATCGCAGCAGCAGCAGCGGCAGGAAGAACTGCTTCGCTCCAGCGCTCACGGGGGTTTCGTTAGAGAAACCGGGGCCGAGGGTTTTTCTCCGGTCAGTGATGTCACATCCTGACCCTGCCGGCAGCTCCAGCTGTCCCTGGAAAACCCGCCTGGAAGCGGGGCTACCAGCCCCCACCATCCGCAGGCTGATGGGTGGGCACTCACTCACTCACCCAGACCCGCACCATTCCTGGATGCTGAGATCCTTCCTGGCGTGCAGCCCCGTGCTGCTGGCTGGCTCCGGCTTTCTCAGGACAGCAGGGAGCTGCCGAAAGGAGATGAAATCCCGGAGTGTTTTCCCCTCCTCCCCCCATCTTTTCACAGTTCCTCTCCCTTCATCATTCCCCCTCTGCACACACACAAAGCCGGGGGTTTCCATGCCAGGCTAAGCTGGATGCCATCCAAAACAAAAACGCCGGAGAGAAAAGAAAGAAAGAGAAAAACTTTCTCTGCACAGAGCACTTACTTTCGGTCTGTCGGAGGTGGGGTGAGCTCTGAAGCGCTGCGGTATTTAAATCCTGCTCAGCAAAGGCAAGCCCGAGCCAGCACGCTCGGCGCCGGCAGGAGCGGCCAGCCAGCGTGGGATGGCTTGGCAGGACCGGGATCTGCTTCGGGGCCAGAACAGATGGGGTGGAGCACCCCACGGGTGATGCTGGGGGGTGTCGCAGCAGGGGCAGGCACAGCATGGCCCCGACACTCACTCGCGGTTCCCTTCCTGGCACGATGACGTGTCGCTCCCCGAGGATGACATGGGTGATGCTCTGCCCTTACTGAAACGTCTGCGAATTGTTTGGGACAGCTCTAGTGAGGGGAACGTTTCTAGCCTCTCTTACATGAGTATTAAACTCAGGTCAAGCCAAGCGTTTGCAGGTGATGGGGCGAGCTGAGGAGCGGGGTACACGGCAAGGAGGATATGGCTGATGGGCACGTTTGCATAAGGCTGGAGGGTTCAGGATGAGGGTTTGATTGTCTGAGCCCTGCCTGGCATCCCCTGGTGGATTTATCTCCCAATCCCATGCAGCCTGCGCATCCAGCAAGATGTGTCTCTGCAGGATCCAGACTCCTTTCCCTAGAACGAGGCTTCTCAACTGCAGGTGATGCTAGGGTTTGCTCTTAAGGCACAATGTTCAGAGGTAGTCTTTAAAAATAAATTCATCCAGCAGCCTCCCAGACCAGCCAGCCACAAGGGAGCTCAGCCCAGCCCTGCAAGGCGCTTACTCTCCTTTCCTCCCTTTCTCTGTGAGGTTGGTTTGGTGCAGGTGCAATAGAAACTCTTTGGCACCTGCAGCAGTGTCTTATTGGAAGTGAACAAGACACTGTAGGGCCCATTTCATTAGGCAGCAGCCACTGATGATTCACTTTTGACTGGAGCTGAAGGGAACTAGAGTTTGCATACCCCAGAAGCCCCTTGCTTTTCTGTCTGTCCCCATTTGGGACATGGCTGAAGGGCAGGTCTTGAACCAGGTGACAGGAGAAGGACACACCAAGGACATGCAGGATTCATCTGTGCTCTGCATCCATTACAGCATGACATGGAGGAGGTGTCTCACATCTGCAGAAAAGGTAAAACCTTGAGGTTAAGTGCCCTGCACAGCTCTTGAGGCAGGAGGGAAGCACGAGCTGTCAAATTCATCTGTCCAGCTGCTTCCCACCACCACCACCATCAGCTAACCCAGTACAACAGCCATGACCTCAGAGCTCAATTCTGTGTGTGCATCCTCCCCAGACCTGCAAGCTGAGCCTTTTCCACGTCAGCCTCGCCCTGCTCATGAGTGAATCTCTCACAGTCACTGCAGGTAGTCTCAGGTCAAAGTAACACCCCTAAAATCAGGATCAAGCTCAAGTAATCCAGCAGACTCTTCCTGGTCACTGGCAAACCAGCCACATTCCTGACTCCAGCAGGTTCAGGCAAAGTCTTTTTTCATCCCCAAAATGCTGGATGCTTATTACAACCACCCCAAGTCCCAGCAAGGGCTGAGCAATGCTGCTGTCCTCGATCCTGAGGGTCTGGGATATGGGAAACAACGAAGTGTCCTCAGATCTTGTGAGCAGGAGGTGGAAGCCTGTGGAGCAGATGTAACTCCCAACAGCAAATGCCAAGCCAGGAGGAAACTTTCAACTGAAATCCCTGCAGAAAATGGGCAGAAATCCAAAAGGGAGGGGGCTTGGCCAAATAGCAAAGATCCCAAAGGCAACTCATAGCCAAGATTACATCCAGGCACGTTGGCGCCAAAATACTTGGAGGCGAGATGGGGTCCTCCCACCCTCATGAGTCCGGAGCCAAAGGAGAGGGGCCAGGAGACCAGCAGGAGGGCTGGAGTGACATCAGCTGCAGCCCCACAAGTCCACAGGGGCATACCCCCTGATCTGAGGTTTTGGAAACCTCACAGAGCAGAGAGCCCACAGTCCCAGAGCCACCCGGTGTCCCAGCTGTGGGGACGGGAAGCAGGAGTGACCTGGGAGAGAAGAAAAGGTCTGAGGGACAGGTTTGGGGAAGGAGGGATGTGTTATTGTGAAGAGGGCACTTGTCTGCCCTGGAGGAAGGAAGAGGGGAATGCTGGCCTCACTCCTGAAGGCAGGTGCATGGCTGAATTTATCGGGGGAAGGAAGCAGGGACGGAAGCGAGCTCGGAGCACTGGGCGGCTCTATCGCAGCTCACAGGCAAGCACGGGAAGAGGCCCAGGACAGCAAAGCAGCTTCACAAGGCTTGTCAGGACATGGCTGCACCCAGGGAAGGGTGGGGGAGCCCCTGCCAGCCCCCACCACCGCGCTGGGCTCTCACACAGTGCCCTGCACTGCACCTCATGGGATCACCACTTCAGCAGCCTTGTTCCCAGGCAGGGCTTGAGGGCTGTGAATGCCTGTGCAGAGCAGAAGACAAAGCAAAGGGAGCAGTGGGTTTGCTCTGGTTATCCCCAGAGAGGAATGATATGTTTCCAGAAACGTTCTCAGCTTTTTTCTCTATTTCTATCACTGGGTTTGCTCTGGTTATTCCCAGAGAGGAATGGGACATGTCCAGAAAAGTTCTCAGCTTTTTTCTCTCTCTAACTCTATTTCTCTAACTCTATTTCTGACTCTATTTCTTTTTCTCTCTAACTTTATTTCTAACTTTGTTTTTCTTTCTAGCTTTAAAATAAAAATGCAGCAGTAGAAACGTTCAGGCTCCCTGTGAATAGAAACAAAAACAACTTTAAATTATTATCTAAATAAAAATATTTACTCCATGGCAGTCTGAAATTTTCTAGTGCTGCACCAGACTATTTTTAAAATATATAGTATATAGGACCCCTAATTAGTACTCCAGATGGGAGTAACTAATAATTACCTTGATTGAGAATTACATGCCTACTCCCATCTGGAGTACTAATTAAATGAAACAATTAACTAATTACACACCTAATTGATTAATTGGGTAATTATTTAATTAGACAATTAGCTAATTAGGCAATTTTTCAGCACACAGCCACCATCACTGATCAAAAGATCCACCCCCCACAAGCCCAGCCTCCTCCCAGGGTAACCCCCGACACATAAGCAAGTGGCCCCGCCCCCAGGGCACGTGACACACCTGGCATCATGTGCCCCCGTGACACGCCACCGGTTTCACATGGCCCCGCCCCCCGACCACGTGACTCCAGGAATCACGTGGCCCTGCCCCTCACGCGTCATAGCATCATCACACCCCTCCAGCCCTTCATGTCATTGTGTCATCACATCACCCCACCTGCCTGCATGGGTGCCGCCATGTTTGCCTGGTATCACATGACTGCATGGAGCTGCATTATTTGTCAGGTATCACATGATTGCATGGGGGCCACCATAATTGTCAGTTATCACATGGCTCCTGCAGGCCGCCATATTTGTCAGTTATCACATGGCTTCCCGCAGGCCGCCATCTTAGTCCCATAGCACAGGGTTTTTATTCAGATTATACAGAAAGCCTAATCAGCACTGCACATGAAACTAATTAACAATTAACCTGACAAAGCATGACATCACTATTCCCATCTGGACCACTAATTTCATTAACCTATTAATTAATTACACAACAAATGCCTAACTGCACAAAGACATAAGTAAGTATTTACCCAATTTTTCACTACAACATCCCCTAAGCCCTCACCAAGCACCACCCCTAACCCTAACAGCCATCCCCCAACACCACCCCAAACCTTGATGCAGTGTTGGGAACAATCAGTTCTCCTGCTCTGCTCCACCATGCCTGCACAAACTCAGAGACAGAGAGTGAGAACTTCTTCAACCATGGATTAGAAGGCACTGGAGTCTTGCCATTTTCTAAGGCAGGTGCAGATGAAAAAGCGCTGAAGTCATAATTTTAAGGAAGGGTAAAAACATTGCCTGTCAATCTGCACTTCCTTGATTCCTTTGACTGCCACCATCCTCCCTCGGGAGCAGGAAGGGCTCTGGGTTTATCTCCGCAGGGTGACAGGGGTGGGTGGGCAAGCCAGAGGTTTGTGATGCTGGTAACAAAGAGCCTCTGCCTGCAAAACTTGCTCCACCACTCCTAGCAGGAATTCGTGCCACATCCCAGTCCTAGGCTTTCCTCCAGCAGACCAGAGCCAGCTCTAAGGGGGCTCCTACAGCACCTGCTTCAGCCAGCAAGTCCCAGCTGCAGGATACTGCAGGGGCTGAAGTTTACACAGAGCCATGGGAATCTCAGGCTTCTTATCCCTGAACATGCCCATTTGACGGCTACTAAAACCAGACACATCCATTTTGCAAAGATCCTGGCCCAAAAAAAGACTGGCAATCAGTAAAACATGCTGGGAAACTGCTGCAGGATGTTTGCCCTCCCAAGGCAGCTCAGGTGGGATCTAGGACATGGGGCTGGTGGACATGGATCTAGGACATGGAACCGTGAGCTGAACTCAGCACAACCCAGCTCGTTATGGACCATACAGGAGCAGCCTGAGCATCTATATGGTTCTCAGCACACAACTCACAAAGTTCACAAAGCTGAGCAAGCACGCTCAGGCAAGCTGTGCCCAGAGCTCAGAATCAGGAGACAAACCTTCCCTCTAGTGGCAGGATGGCACATGAATCCCACAGACACTTTCTTCTGTTACCTCTCTCCCCATGCCAAGCCTAACAGCATTAGTTTTCACCAGCCCTAAGGCTGAGCATACATACTAAGGGTGTCAAATCTTACCAATTCTGTGTGAGTTTTTACTGCCTTAAAACTGGTGCAGCTGCTAATTTGCACAAAGCCAGACAGCCTCGGGGGCCGGTGTCCACTCTGCAGCTTGTAGTGCCCATCCATGCCCGTGGTCAGCCCATGCCATGGCTGTGCCAGACAGCACAGTTCATCCACAAGTGTGTCCCAGGCACTGGAGAAGCCACACAGCCACAAATCACTGTTGGTTTCTGCACCACGGGGAGTTTGTAGGGCCAGTTCTTCAGCTGGGTTACTCCCCCGTGCAGCAGTCATTCAGTGGGGCAGAGGATTAGACCTAGAGATTCTGTTAGACATTTTTATTGTGGGTCTTCATCCCAGTTTCAGGCTCATCACTGGCCATTTCTGCCTTTTTAAAAGCCCCAGAGAAATTATTATTTTAGGAAAAAATCACATGGTAGTTTGAAAAAAACAGCACTCAAAATTACAGGTAGTGATCACTACAGCCTTATACCTGATTGATTTTTTATGCTCAGAAAGAGGCTGAGGTGTAGATTTGTAATCCTTAGATTTCACTCTCAGCAATGTTACATTAAACATGAATGCAGCAACTTCAACATGTTCAAAACAGGAAGTGAATAATTAATCAAAACAGCCCTTCTATCAGCTAAGGAAAAATGATAAATGGAACATGAACACTATAAACCAGAAGTAGAAATGCCTTTTAATAAAGGTGATATGCTGTTTGGATTATCACAGCCCTATCCACGCCTCCTCTGATTGATTATTCCCCTGCTCTGCAGACTGCTCTGTACACACTCAGTGAACAGAAACTAAAAGATATTACCAGGGAGCAAGACCATCTCCTTTCAGCAAGGCCCCAAGAAAAGATCTGCCTCTTCTAGAAACATCCTGCAATTTCCTGAATGGACAGGAGTTCACACCTAACATCTAAGAGTTGGTGGTAAAATAGACCTCAACATAAAACTGCACTGTGTAGTTTTAGTACTCAGCTGAAGTGTTCATGTCATAAAATCAGAGAAAGGGCTGGGTTGGAAGGGACCTTTCAAAGGCCATGTAGTGCAAAGAATGGGCTGAGAAAGTAGAGAGTGACAGTGGGCATTACAGCAACAGGATCCTATATTACGCAGCAAAAGGATGCTGCAAGAAACCTTCACAACTCATCCAAGCTTCATATCAGGTTGTGGTTAATGAATATATTGATACCAGTCACGCCCTCCAACAGAGAGAAAACAGCAGATCCTTCTTTCCCCCTTTCTCTGGCAAAGGAGGGAATGAATGCTTGCCAGCTCCAGCAGGCTGACAAGGTGCAATGTGGCCCAGAGATAATTACTAAGAATAAGTGCTAAGGATGAATTAGTGCTGGGATTTGATGTAGACATGGGAAGTATTTCACTGTTGCTCCTGGAAGCTCCTGGCTGTCCTGTGTCCCCCTGTTCAGTGGTGGCAGTGCTGGTAACCCCCACAGGCTGCACATCACACTGCTGCAGTGTCCTTGTCTACAGATGTGCTGCCTGCCTCTGCTGGGAATGAACACGAGAAAAGCTCAAAGCATCAGTTGTGGGATTCTTCTGCTGGAGGCAGGTTTACAACTCCCAGTCTGCTGCAGTCTTTAAAGCCAGGCTCTTACCAACACTGCTGTGTTAAAGCAGCTCTGCATGTTTATACCAAGATTTTTTTCACTTGACAAACAAGAAGCTGTCTGGTAACTCTCTCTGTCACTATGCCAGTCCATCTTTCCTTTATTATGGATAGTGCCTTTCCTGAAGTGAGAACAAGAGTTATTTTTTGTTCCTTCAAATGCCATTTGTGAGTTGGCTGACTGGATGCCAGCCTGAGAAAAATAATCCTGTAGAACAGGCAATGATTCCTTTACACTATTAAAAATATACTAAAAAAATTAAACCATGTTCATACTGCTCAAAAACAACATCTCAAAGACAGAAACATCACAACAGGATACAATTAATATATCAATTAAGAAGCAGAAAATTCCCAGAACAAATCTAGTTTTTAATCCTGAGAAAAGTTCAGACCACAATATACATCTCTGTAAGAAACCTCACAAAGAAACAAAGAAGTGTCTGTCTTAGACCATTGTTCCTATTCTTTCTTCTGGATGCACAAGCCTGTATGAATTCCACACAGATTAAAAAGCACTGAACCATGCAATTATAATGGTGGAGGGCACTTAAAATGCATTTACTGAGAAGAAACATTGGTTGTCGTCTCTTTCCTGATGTCAGTACAGCCTGTTACATAGTTCCCCTTCTGTCACTTTATTTCAGATTTCCACAACCTAGGAGGCAGCAGGAAGTTACAGGACAAGGAAAGCTGCTCTTTCTGATGAAGTTACACTGAAGTACTGGGCTCCATTTTTTGGCAATTAGTTACTGTTGTTCAAATGGCCTAAGTCCTCATCTTGCATCAGTGCCAGGCTTGACTGTCACTCTTCCAGGATGTCTGCAGATTCTTTCTGTGGCCAAATCCAAGTTTTACAACAGAAGACACTGGACCACCCCTCCTAGGACCCCCTGCCTGCTGCTGGCTCCTTTCACCACAGGCCAGGCTCTATGACTTGTCAGAAGCCTGCCCAGGTCTCAGTTCTTTTCCAAGCCCACTTTGCTCAAGCTCTGCTACAACTGACATGTATTTAAATTCACTGGATCTGTGGTTGAAGGTCTCCACTAATCCATAGGTCTCCGAGCGATCAGTGGCATAGAACAGCTGCACCTGGTTGGCCAAGCACTGGGCATCATGAACCACCTGGGAGTGAGAACAGAGCAGTTACCATCAGGGTGGGGCTGTGCCATGTCCCACTGGAAAATAAAGGCCACAGTCCTACTCACCACATGGCTCAACTCCAAGTCACCTTAGTTCAGCAAATCTCTTAACAAACCTCCCTGTGGCTCCTGACCTACTTAAACACTTCAGCACCATGTGTTTTAGCAACTCTCCAGCTGTGCATCTGCCTCAGAGGTCAAGTGTGTCTTTTGTGATCCCTGCCCACTCCAAGATGCACTAAGTCCTCATTTTTCCCTTCTTACAGCTGACCTACTTGCATGGATTGATTGTTTGCTCTGAGATCCAACAGGGAAAAAGAAAAGCATTACCAATTACTCCATTCATTGTTTCAGAAGGGGTGTCAGGAGGTCAGTTGGAGGAGAGATATTTTAATCATCTTGTTCTACCACTACAGTGCCTAGTACCACCAGTCCAGGCACTGGCACAGTTATACCAGTAATGGTGTGCCCACACAGAGAGAAAGAGCACAGGTGTGCACAAACTGAACATACAAGTCTGGAGTCTCCTACTTTGACAAACAAATTAAAGAATTAAGCTTCAAAACAATTTTAACTTGTTTGCAGTTAGCAACAGCTTTCATTTAAATTTGCTTCTGTTAGTAAGAAAAACAGAAGCTCTATTCTTTTACAATGATCAGCTATAATACTCATATAAAAAAAAAAAAAAACATAAACTGAAATCACCAAAGACTGATGATTCCCTTCTGGCTTTCCCTAGCCTTAAGTACATTAGGTTAAAAAAGACAGTGAGACCATTCTTTGGCAAATGGTCTTTGAAAGAAGCCAATGAGCAGAATTTTCTTACCAAGAACTTGGAGTCCATTTCTGCTGTCATTAGTACTATCCCTTTCTCCTTCTGCAGATCAGGATAATGGTACAAGACCAACTGGCTTGGAGCAGTTTCACCTTGGGTCTGAAGGAGACAAAGAAACCTGTCAGTATCCCATAAAAACCTTCACTCCACTGCAGATTTGGGTGCTTGATTACAAAACTTTGAGCATTAACTGCCACAGAGGCAGTTACTTCCCAGAGCTTAAGCGTCAGTTCTAATTAGAAGTTCATTATTCTTTACAGAAAACAAGGGAATTTCAGAGTTAGGTTGTTTTTTTCCTTGACTAAAGATGATTTTGCATTTAAAAGAACCCACAATTTTTAGGAAGACATTTCATCTTACAGCATCTACTGCTATTTTATGTAGCTTGCACAAACAGTTCTAAAAAGCTTGGCTCTTGCTCATGTTTTGAGACTACTGAATTTCTACCTCATTCTCCTCTACACTAGAGAGACACTTAATACCTATAACTTTGCTAATTTACCTGTAACTAATGTACAATTAAACCACAATTAGTAACAGCTTTAGTAATGGTAATTCTTTTCAAGTTCTGTTGGCTAAACTATTTAGTAAATACTATATATTGCAATATGCTGATATTAATTTCTGGATCCTAAGTAAATTTTAAACTTTTTATCTCAAACACTTACCTGAACATTTATCAGGGAAGTGAAATGTAATTCTGTTCCAGACCACTGCCCCACAAAGAACTCATAGCCTTCTTTTCTTGGCAAAGCATACAGAAACTGCAGAGAAATGATAAAAAAAAACAAACCAATTTTCCCTTACATAGATCAAAATGATGCCTATGTCATGTAATGTTAAATGCAATGGCCTCCAGCATTAGTGCTTTAGTGAGAGAACTACAACAGAAAAAAGAGTTTTTTTGCCCCACCACAAGTAACAGGACAGCAAGAATCAGACTTCAAAGCACACAATAAAGCAGAATTACCCTATAAGTATTAATTCATTAGCAAATATCTTGAAAAATACTTTTATCAATATTTTGAGACATAAAAAGGAAAGGAGAGTGGAGAATATTCAGACTCTGACCTTTTTGTTCTCACCTAGAAAACCAACAGCAGAAACTGTCAAATTATAAGGTAAGGAGCAGAGCATTTAATCCTGTCATTTTATCAGCTGCCCCAGAACAGGCAGCAAGCATCTTCTCTCTAGACATTTACAGCTCTACAGGCTACAGACCTGCTTGTTTTCCCGCACCAAGGGAAGGACACCATGGGAACAGAAAATCTTGCAGGATACCTGACTGAATGCCAGTGCACTGTACATAAATGCACTTCAGGCTATAAATAACTTCCCAATCTCCAAGTAGCTCAGGAAGCCAGATACATTTGATCTTGCTCTTGGCAAGTGAAGTAGGTAGGACTAATGCATTCCAGTAAAGTCTCCATTCCCTGCGAGATTCTATGCTGCTATTCTCTCAACCCTACATCTCTTCTATCTAGATTAAACTGTTTCATACATATGAATAGGCACTGCTTTATCTGAGCACCAGGACAAGTGTCTGAACACCTGGATTTTTCTAATCACACTGATACAATGGGTATGAACACAGGAGGGTCAAAAGTTAATGGATCAGGCTTTGAAGAGAAGCATTACAGCTCTACAGCCATGCACTGCTGTACTTACTGATGGACAGCTCTGGGCTCTCTTCCACATCAAATCAAACTTGTCTGCCTTGGGGGAGAGAGAAAGAGAAGTTCAATTTTCATAACACAAACATGGATGCAGAGCTGTTCACAATCACCTCATTAACCTTTAGAGGGTACAGCTTCCATCTGGAGAAGGTCTTGCTGTGGGACAGATGGCTATGAGTGCATGGAAAGCCATATTTAGTTCTTATTTACCTAAAAGTCACCAGCATCCCATTTTAACAAGGCTGTCTCTAAGATGCAGCAGAAAAATCCTTGGATCCAAAGCTTCATTCCTTGGATGTGAGGGCCCCAAGCCTGAGGCTTACATTACATCCTCTTTCAGTAATTGCTCCACTGCATCATGTAGTGTCAACAGCTGAGCGAGACAACACATCCCTGGCTCCAAATTGTGGATTTACATCATTGTCATCTGTTCTTCAGTATAAAAATGCAGCCCATAGATACACTCAGTAACAGTTATTGCTTAGGTTTAAATTAAAACCACAACCCTATTTCAGCCCTGATGAAACCTGGCAATTTCATTCCCATGTTCTCTGTGTTTCCCCAAATCTTTTGCCTAATTTTTTTTTCGCTTCCCAGCACTATATTAATATCTACTCTTAGGTGTTCAGGAAAGAAAACATATGCAGTTAATTAACAAGAAATTCCTTCGTGTGTACTTTTGAGCACTGGAGAATTATGCAAGGCCTTTCTTTCAGCCAACAAAAAGCTTCTGGCAACAGACAAAGGGGGGTTTTTTCCCCTCGATGACACCATGAACTGCTTCCTAATGTGCCTGGGATCTGGTTTGCATTGAAACCTTAAAAAGCTTCCAACACTCCTAAAACAGTGCACCAAAGCACAGTGCCAGCCTCACTAATGAAAGACCAATATCATTTTAACTGGAGTCCCTGGCTTTGGCCCTCTGCTACAGTAAAAGTGCAAGTCAAACTATTTTTACAACATCCACATGTGGGGAAAACCGAAACAGGAAGCTGCTTGACTTCAAATCCCACACTTCCATTTTCAGAGCATACAGCACATCACAGGTTTAGAATACTGCCTCCCACTGAATTCAGCAGCAGTTCAAAGGGCCAAATACAATTACAAATCAGAGCCCAGATCTAAATGAGGTTTCAAGAACTCAAGGAACACACAGTTGTGAAAAGACAGATTTAAGAGATCGAAATCAAGGAATGACCCTGAAGAAAAGAATAAAGAGAAATCCCTGAAGTAAAAAAAGCCTCTTTCAGCCTATGCAAACTAAGAACAATTAACATCTGGAAAAGTTATCAGGAGTAAGAAGTATGATCTTATCTCAGGAAACACCCAGCAATCTCAAGAAAGACAATAATTGTAAATGTATGAAAGTAAGTCCTGAGTGATTAGCCACATGCAAGTCACCAGCCAAGTGCTCTTTGACTGCCACATTAACCTTGAGGCAGCTGCCTGTGCTGCGGGGAAGAGGGCAAAGAAACAACTCTGAGAAAAATAACTCTAAAAATACAAATGCTACTTAATAAACACTAGGGCCTTGAGAAAAGTGTTGGATGCTTGTATTAAAATAAGCCTGGAAATTCCAGCCAGGTGTGCAGAAAAAGGTCCTTGATTTATTGTGACTCCTCAGAGTGAGAAAAAAGGGGCATGCATTTCTGAAAACAAAAGCCTTTGTTTGGGCAATAAAATCACTCAGCCCAGAAAGTAAGTTTGTTCTTGAAACCTCACTTTCCTTTAATGACTGCTTTTAAAAGCAGCAGAATCTCAGCTGGAAAGGAAAGCTCTGTATGCTGGCTTTTCAAGTGCAGAACTATAGAGGAACTACTTACAGGAATAACAGCATAAACTGTGTCTTTTGCAGAAAAATACTGATTCCAAATCTGTAGGAAACAAATAAAATGAGATATAGTTAAAGTCTAGCATTTAGCAGTAATGTTAAATGCTTTAAAATGTCAACTAGCCTTTGTAAACACTTTGGGAAGTAATTTTTCATTCAAGCCTGACTGACTTCTGCTAATGCAACGTACTTCTCCAAAGGTTCCAGATGTACCAAAGGCCAGATTCCGACCAGGTAACTGATACCAGCAGTGGGCTCAGAGGTGGCTCAGAATTTATTAACCAGCAGAAGTGCTTCTCACATTTTTCCCAACAATCACACCTAATGCCTTTTGGTTAGTTGGTTGTTTTGTTGTTTCTTTTTTTGTGGTGGTGGTTTTTTTAATAAAGAACATACAAGACATTTTCAACAGAAGACAAGTCTTTGCATGTTGCTCCTCCGTGTTGACAGTCTCTTTCTTCACCACAGCAGGATGGCAATACCCAGTGTACCTGTACCTCCTAGTACATCCTAGGAGGATTTACCTAGATGGAGAAAACTTTATCTTCTCCTATGGATACCCATGTGAATATGCTTTTTGTAAATATACATCCACAGCTGTGTTTTATTTTTCAGTCTAAGTAAAATTTCTGTCCTTACACGTAGATTACTATTAAGCACAAATGTGAAGCAAAGTTTATTCCATTTAAATCCATCACCTGTGTTATCTCCTCTGCTGATTTTTCTTTCACCATCTCAACATTAAGAACTGAATCAAGCGTCTGGAAAAGAAAGCATAAAGAATCTGGCATGATGGCAGTTCTCTGACCTTGTAAGAATCCAGAATGAATGGATGCAATTACAGAGAACAAAATCAACCTAGAGGAACTTGATTCAATTTATAGTGTTACTTAGTCCCTTCAATTGCCAAATAAAATACAGCAGCAACACACTGAGAAGTGGGTTCACACGCTGAGGCAGAATAGATTCTTTCAGGACACAGCACATGCTTTGCTCCAGTTGTGCAGATCTCTACTGAAGCTTTAAGAGGAGCTGCAACCTTTTGCCTTCAGCCATCTCAAAGACATGCTCTTTGGCAGATTTACACTGAAGATTCACTAAAATAAAAGAATGTGAAATAGAATTCTCTTGTCCCTGGGCTGGCTGATCACTGCAAATATATTCCCATGCTGTAAAAGGAGCTTAACCCTTTCCATTTAATGTTCAGAACAGATGCCCCAACTGCAAGGAATTTCCAGGGTGTCACAGAAAAAGGACAGGGTAATAAAAACAGAGTGACAGGAGTTTTAAGGCTGAATGGGATCCCAACAGTAAACCAAGATCTTGAACTCAAATGCATCATAAGGAACACCAGGTTTGTATCTAAGTGTTCTTGACTGAAGCGCTGGCTGTGGCAATACAAGTTAATCCACACCCTTGCCTTGCCCCTCCCAACATCCTTTACCTTATCCTTTGTGAATCCTCCCTTTGATGTCTTGCTGCCCAAACCTTCTGCCTGCAAGAAAAGATTCTTCTTTAGTTTTACAGCTTTAATACCATTGATTTGCCTTCCCTGCCACACATAACCTGCCTGCTGACAAAAACTCCTGAGTGGGAGCTCAAGATATTTGAAAACCACTGCAGTGTATTTTTAATAAAGTAAGTGATTTATTAGGTGAAGTAAATAAGATTAGTAACTTAATGTGAATTATGAATTTCAAGGCCAGAAAGGATTAGTCAAAAGGAAACTATTATGCATTCTAGATTCAATATTATTGAACAGTTTTCCTGCATTCACTAAAAAATTATAAATGCAGGATTGTGTCACTCCTCTGGCCAAACTAATCTGGAACTAATTAAACTTAAACAAGGTTTCAAACAGGGAATTTATAGTCTAAAAATATTACAGAGGAGTACAAAATGATGCTTTTAGCCATCACACAGTGAAATTTCAGAGCCACGACAGATAGGCATACTTCAAGTTTAACGTTACACTGATCCCATAAAAATAACATTATAGCTTCAATGTATGTGATTTACAAAGAAAATTTGCCTTGCCTTTTCCTCCATGCATCTGATAAATTCTCCTTGTTTGGAATGTCCCACAGGTTGCCTTTTCACTTCGCTTCTTTTTTCCATACGGGATTCAAACACATCTGGACTAGACCTGAATTGGAACAGGGACTGTTAACTGTACAACAGAGCAATGGAACAGCTTGAGCTGGAAGGGACCCATATGGATCACCCAAGTCCAACTGGACATAAATTCATGTAACTAACACATTACAGTTTGCTTTTAAATAACCTGAAGTTTTTAATTATGACAATAAATGGGAAAAATCAATGCACAATTAAGAAACTGTGAAACCTATTGCACAATATCTCTTATGACCCAAGGCTTTGGATTTGTTTTTGGCCCTGGATTCCAACAAGACCAGGTTGGATGGGGCTCTGAGCAGCCTGTCCTAGTGGAAGCTGTCCCTGCCCAGGGCAGGAGGGTTGGAAGTGGTTATCTCTAAGGTGCTTCCTAACCCAAGCCATTCCATGATTCTGTGAGCGAGTCTGTGAAGTCTTTTGCTTCGCTGATTTATACTGCTAAGAAAGGTGATCCATCTTTATCAGGATAATTCAAAACCATGATTCTTCTATGGGCTGTTCTGATTGTGGCCTTGCCAGCAGATGGACTTAGACCTAAAATAAGACCAACTTCTGCTTATACATTTTCTGCTCAAATCTTCCTTTATAATAAGATGGAAGATTATAAGTTGGAATACTCTTTGCCTGTTCCAAAGGTTTACAAAGATGGAGAGCAGTGCTCGGCGAGTACCATCATTTGGCCTTTTTATATGTTTACTGTGATACTGATTCACGTTCTTAACTTAAAATTTTAATTTTATTTTCGCAAAACTACCTCTTACCAAGCTGACCACGTTGGGAGACGATTCTCACTGTCATGTGAATTTCAAGGCAATCGGCCTAAACTAATCGAGTTTTTCAAGAGGGCGAAAAGCTAAAATAAAACGACACCTCTCCTTCAAGAGCGAGCCCCCCAGGAACGCCCTTTTCGCAAATCACAGCCCGCCCACCGCCGTCCCGCTGCCGCCTCCCGCAGGGCCCACCTCCGCAGCTCCTGGATCTTGTGCCGGTACCTCCCGTAGAAGGGGTTCTCCTCCAGCGCCGCCTC
>VXBI01001671.1:1258990-1275735 GCA_013397375.1 Toxostoma redivivum
GCCGGCGGTGCCAGCAGCCCGAGCGGCCGGAGCGCGGCGCGGCTCCGCAGGGCCGCCCCCAGGCCCCAGCCCTGGCACAGCGGCCCCGCCATGGCTCCGCTCCCTCAGCCCGGCCCGCCACTCCCCTCAGCCCGCCCCGCGCTCCGCCCGCCATGGCTCCCTCAGCCCGCCCCGCGCTCCCTCAGCCCGCCCCGCCACTCCCCTCAGCTCGCCCCGTTCCACCTCCCCTGCCAGGAACCGGCCGGAAAAGAGCTTTAGCTGGAAAGGAGGTTTTATTGAGACAAAAGTCGCGTTACATGGTGGAGCGCCGCGGAGAGAACAAGCGCGGTGGGCACGGCCCCGCTCCTGGCGCAGGTCGAGGTACACAGTGGTCACCCAAACCCACAGGTATAGCCCTAAAACGAACCCAGGAATCAGGGCACAATAGCACGTCCCGGCAGGGCAGAGGATTTTCCTGTTACAGTTTGCTCTCACAACTTCATTGCTTTTGATTTCATTCAAGATACCGCCTTTTTCTCGCTGCCCAGAGCATCCAGCCGCCCCGTTTGGTAGCCCACCAAAGTTAGGGCAGGGAGGTGATCTGTACGAGTGTATTTACTACACTCACGGCTTTTCATCTGCATTGAGTGAACACGGCAGAGGAACCCTGCCCACACCGGGCGCCAGGGCTTTGGGAAGCGTGCGGGATGGAGAGCGGTGGCTGAGCAGACACCGCGCAGGGATGGGAGCGGTGCTCCCAGCCTGCAGCACAGGAGAGACCACTGTTCTTAGGGACGCTCGGATTTTGTCTAATTGACAGCACAAGCCCATCCTACAAGTGACCATAGCAATTAGCTGTGCCCTCGACATGCAAGTTAAAAAGCAGCCCTGGGCAGCCGTGTCCCAGCACTGACCAGCTGAGCTCCCTGGGCACAGGCAGAGGACACGGGCAGTGGAACAGCACACATCAGGTATAGCTGGCATTTTCACTACTGCTGCTGAAGAGCCTTCCAAAAGTAAAGCAGACTGCAACAAAACAAAACACTAAAAGATTCACAAGGTGGTACCATAATATTTTAAAATTTTAAGGTGAAGTTAAATTTCATACAAATAAACTTTCAAAAAATATTTCGCAAACTCTGGCATATGACTATGATACAGTATGTACAAATAAAATATCAGAATGGTTACATTTTATTGCTTTTTTTTCTTTATTTGGTTAAGGAATTATACAGCACTGTATAAAAGGGTATGGGAAGTGGCAAGAAGCAGGTGTTGGCTTCTTGTCCTCTCTAAAGCCAAGGTTGGCTGGTTTTGCTTTGTTTTTAAATACGGTGTTTTCAAATGTCACATCAAAAGCATTTTGGTAATGGGTGGCATCTGCATTACCCAAACAGGATAGAAGAGCAACAGTGAAAAAGAAGCCTAGCAAATGAGTAGCAGGGCTTCATTTTGTGCATTCCTTTGCTGATTCATACTTTGAAAATACAATTATTGATAAAACATCCAGTCTAAAGTTATATAAAAGTCAACAAATATGAACTGACTTCCTCATAAGCTGATGTTTCAGCGAGGTGGGCAACTTTAACTCACTAATCATGCAAAAAATTCTTAAGAAGATCAATGATATTTGTGAGCAAAATCACCCAACTTGGCCCTGATCTAGCCTGTGAGAGAATCCCCTCTGCAAAAGCCATTTTTCAAGGTTCCAGAAGGTAATAAATACACTCTGTGTTTAGATTCATTACTATGAACAACAGATCTTTAAGTTCCTCTAGTAAGGAAACCTCACTTACAAGCCATGTGTCAGTACAGAATGATGATGCCATTGCACATGCCTACACAGCTTTTTACATCCTTCTGTTGGCAAAGAGACAGAAAATAAAGGTACCAAGAAGGGATTAGGGTCACAATAGTCAGGAAAGAGCTCACAGGTCTACTCCGGGCCTTCCCACCCGCTCACACTCCTGGAGTGTATCAGAGCACCACTGAGGCATGAACTGCTCAGGTGCTGCTCAGCAGGCTGCACTGAAGGCTTTTACCTCTTAAGCATCTGTTAAAGCTATTAAATATGTTCATTTAAAAAAAATAAATAGACAGGCTCATCTCACAAAATATAATCTGAATGGAACACAGCAAAGCCTAAAGAATGCTGAAGTGAAAAACCCAAGCACTTGGCAAGTTAATTGCTCCTGTAGGCTCATGATATATATAAAAACACTTTCAACTCTTCCCTTTAAAAATACATCCTGCTATAGATGGGCATGACTTACCCCTCCTGCTTTCCTCTGAGACCAAATTTATTCATGGATATATTTAGTAAATTTAGAAATTTAGCTGAAGGTCTTAAACCCCCATTCCAGGCTCAGTCTCTCATTATAAACAGCTTACTACCAACACAAGCCCTGCTTCTTAAATATGCATAATTTACTCTATCTCAAATATTTACAAGCAGAAGCCCATCTTCACAAGACAGATTTTCCTTCTGCTCTACATAAAGTGCAGCTCTCTAATTTAAGGCAAATTTCAGTGAAATATAAAACCATAGTTTTATTTTAGTATGTACACATTTTAAATTATAACCAATAACTCCCTTGAAAAGGAAATAACGAGAGGAAAATGTTTCCAAGTTTGGGAATTTTCTGGATTTTAACAAAGTCCCAATATTATGTCCTATCGACATATAAATCTGTAAATTTCTTTTCAATAAATGCAACTGAAAAAAAGAGGTGACAATGTGTACAGTAATTTAGCTCCAAAGATCAGTATAACACTGGGAAAGTGCAGCCATAGTTCCTCATGTCCTGTAGCTTCCTTTAGCTACAGTAACATCCACCTATATCACGTTTCTAAACATATACCCTACACACCTAATGCTAATCTCAGTTCTTTTAGTGTATATTTCTCATCTCCATCTGTGTCAAACTCCTTAAAGCTCTGTGACTCTTGGGCTGTGGAGCCAAGCAGCTTTTGAAGATCTCTATATGAGAGTTTTCCATCAGCATCCTCAGGTGCTTTTTCAAACAGTTTCTGAAGATCTGCAAAGAGAAACAAGGACTGAGAACCAGCTCTTTAAGTACACAGGAATATCCTATAAGCTGCTTTCCTAGTTTTACAGCACTGTCTCTTACTACCCAGTAATCACATACAGCATCCCTGAGTGAGGAGTTTGTCTCCCATGTTGTCACAAGATGCTGGTAACAATTTAGGAGAAAAAAGGATGAACATTTCTGGATTAAATTACACTAAACCTGAAGAAATTAATCCCTATTTCTGGCCACAATTAACAGCCCATTTTACAACCACTAACTGCATACAGATGCAGTTATCCCCCACAAAAGCAAGCTCTGAATGACTGTTGCTATACCAACAGGACAGATGATATAAAGGGAAAAGTGTCTATTCACTTCCTGATGCAAAGAGTTGCCCTTTCAGGAGCTGAAGAGACTGAACAGCAAGATCCAGAAACCATTCATCTGACCAGGCAGTGTTCTCTTGGGGGGAAAAAAAATACAGAGCAGAAAAAAGCCCCAGAACAGACACACTCATAGCTACTTCTTTTTCCTTCAGCATGTTAATTCTGCCCTTGACTTCCCTCCCAGTCTCTGGGGCACTCGATGTAATATTTTGGTACTCAAAACAATTATAACTCACTAATAATGCACACTCCTGCTTAAATCTCAGTTTCTTTTCTTTTACATCGTATGCTTCCCTTTCCGTTTTTTTCTTAATTGCCTTTTTTTTTTTTTAAACCAATAGTCCTCAAGCTTTTGAAATTGATCTCGCATCTCTCAGAATGTTTGTACTTACCCTCTCCTAAAAATTTACATTAAAGACTCAGAAGAAAAGGTCAGCCTAAAAAGGACATACCTTCAATGCTGGAAATTCCTGGTAAGGAGAGATGGCTCAGCTGCTCGTTTCTCTCTGTGTTGTCACCAGCTGACCTTGAAGCCACTCTTGAAAGGTCTGTGGGCTTTGCTGTAGTACTCTGACTACTTTCAACTGTTACAAAATAATTTCTTTTAGTCTTACTAATTCCACAGAATTACAGCTAGCAAAACTAAACAAAAATCCAATAAAACTGATGTTTTTTATCATCACAGTAGCTGTATGGGATAAGAATCCTGCAATATTTCAGAATGTAGCAGTGCTGTCCCTTTTTACTTTAATTGAAAGAACAGTTTTGGGACAGTCACACAGCTTTAATCTTCCAGTCTGTACTAGGAGGTGTGTATTTATAAACTCCCATAGAAAGAATGACTTGGGAGTGTTTCCTGCTCCCCACTCCAAGGGTGCTGAAGAAGTTTCATTAAGTAAATTACATCTTCCCACCTTATCAATACCAGTATTACCCAAAAACAAGGTGTAAGTTTCCAAGCAGGTGCTTGGAATGAACAAGCAGCACGGTTCTATTATAATGAAGTATTTAAAAATCTGATGTTCAGCAGAAGTGCAGAACTGAAGTCAGCAGAGGCAGAGACCTTTCCTCTCTGTTACACTTACATTTTGAAAAGGCAAAACCAGATGTTACTGGGTATAAAGTTCTATAGTTAATCAGTGCATGCCTTCAAACACCAGCTATTGATCCACATGAACACTGCCATATACATTGAAGTCACCTTCAAACTTTTGGAGTTAAACACAGTTTTCTGTTCTAGAAGCAGCAGTTTCCTACCTCTTTAAGTAAAAAACCTTCATCAGAATCTTAAGGAAGAGTCTAAATTATCCACCTTAATTACTTATTCTTTGAATTACACAGGGAACCTCCAGTTTATGGATTACTGTTATTACCAGACATTCTTACCATTCCTTGATGCCTCAATGGGTCTGTCATTTTCTGACTTGCCTGTGAGAGCACTGATCCGCTGAAGAGTCTCTTTTAGTTTTGATACCTGAGAATCTCTAGTTCCTGCTTCCTGCATATGTACAGGAAAAAAAAAACCTTAAAATGCACCCCTTCAGTAGATGCAGAAGATGAGAAAAAGTAGTAATTTAAAATATGTAAGCACTTTTGACTGATTTAGAGGTATCCAGGCTGATCAAGTTTAAAATAATAAGATTTTAAAACATAATTTTTTTAAAAATCTGTGGGAAGATGTAATGAATAAATTCACACAGTCTGTAGGAAAACAACAGAAACAGTACTTCAACCTGAAAAACAGGTTTTATTAAATTATTTTGCATACATTCATTTCAAAAGAATCTGATGTTTACTTTCTGAATTTCCTACAGAAAAGAGCAAGACGGTGGAAAGTTGTAATATAAAACAGTCAAGCATACTTGGAGTGAACTCTTCTACATTAATTAAATTGCTTCATTGTTTCACAGGTCTGCAGTAGTGAATACCTTTGGCAGGAGCCACTGCATCTCTGTTAAATTAAAACCACCATATTTTTTAATCTGCAGCTCCCTTACTCTATTCATTGGTACATTCCAGATGACAGGCTGAGTTCACATCAGTAGAAGCCCAGAACTGATAGTGCAGCCTGTTCACTCATTCATCTTCTTTCCAGCAGATGGAAACTAAACTCAGCACCATCCCCTCCCATCCCCAGCCCACAATTTGGCAATTCAGTTAAACTCAATCCCAGCCAGTGACAGACCATTATTGAGAGGGGCTTTCAGCAAGCCCTTGACTCCGTTAGTGCCTCTTTGCAGACCTTTGCTCAGTTAAGGTCCATTTAATACATCTTTGGAAAGACAATTACATGCTCTACTAATCCAGTGTAATTTGTATTTCCTTAGTTTACCTTCAGTTCTTTATTTGACTGAGTTTCACTATCGAGTTGATCTTCGTTTTCCACTTTTAGAGAGGTAGTTGCATCATTCCCCTACAGAAAAAACAGCAGAGTTTATTCACATGGTTTTTATTTTCAATAACAGTTTCTTTCCTTCAGAATTGGCAGACATTAAGCACAGATAAACCAGGGCAGATACACTGTAGAACAAACATGAAGTTATAAAAATGGGTTATATGATTTACCACAGTAATGTCAGCATGTTCCTTTATTGTTGAACATACAGAACATGTTCTCACAGACTGGCCCCAGTGTGGCAAACAGAAAGCACTGGAAGAATTTATGAACTTATTTAGGATTTTTTTTATTAGTTGATTTTTTTAGAATTAAACCTCTGTTGAACAAATGCAGTGTCTCACTTAGCTCATCAGTAGGTCTTAACAGATCTATGCCAGAGTGATTCCTAAAACATAGCTTAGTTTGTGAATCCTGCCTCATAAAGTAACCACCAACTTTTAAATGACAATGTTTTGGACACTTTCCTGTAGATCGTGCAGGAAAGAAATGAAATACTGCTTCTGAGACACTCTTAATGCTGGTTATCTGTTTAGGAACAAATTCCAGCCTTTTATAAATGAACTCCTAAGTATCTCAAGTTTCACTCTGACATTTTCTTTAGTTAGGTCTGAAAAGCTGTATCTGCAGTGTAAGGGAAGTAGTAGCCTGAGGAGACACCCTGAGCCATCAAACACTTTTACCACAATGGTAGATGAATTCTCTCTTTTGTCCAGATTTTTCACAACCAGGGGAGAGTTTTCCAACAGTGTAACTTTCTGGCTGAGGTTGCCAATGGCTGAATCCACATTTAGAAGCTTGATGTCATTCAATTTCTGGTACACCACTACAGTATTATTTAGCTGCTCCAAAGCTGCATGCAGTGCCTGGCTTTCCTGAAATATAAACAGAGCACGTGTCAGTTTACCCAACCTCTGCAGCAACTCCTGGTATTAACAACATGACTGACCCAGTTTAACTGGGCAGACTTCAGACAGGCTCTCCACTGACACCACTGAAAACATTCAACTGGAAGCTTCCAGAAAGTTATTCCAACTTTCTAAAAGTCTGAAACTGAGATTCCTCCCCAGGGCTAACCTCTTTGTTGCTAATATAATCACTTCAGCTGTGCAGTGAACACAGAAAGCTTATTCATCTCATTTTCCAGGTCAAGTTTTGTAAGCACAACAACGATTTTTCCCAAGAAAGCATGTACTGGGCATATTTACATACAGAATTCATTTTTGAGGAAGATATTGACTGTATTAAATAAAAGTAAGTGCAGTCATTCTGTCCTAACCCGTTCAGCTAAACACCTACATATAAACCTTTTTCTTTTAATTTTTTTTTGTATTGCTGTATTACTGCTTTCCACACCTCATTACAGTGAGGGTGACTCAGTACATGCCACTCCCAAGTTTGCTCAGATTAGCAATTACCTGTCATAAAATCCACTTCACTAAAAGCCTTTAACTTGTTTCCATTTACTTTAGCAAAGCACACCTATAATTTGTCAGATACTGATTTCACTCTTTTTACTCCTCACCCAGCCAGAACACAAAAAAACCCCGACTCTCAGACCAGGGCACTTTCCTGTTTGCACATGCACAGGAACAAACTACAGCAAAGTTATCTTATGATTTGCTTTAATGCATGCTATCTGCACTGTCTTGATAAAAACATACTTTAGGCCCACTACACTACTGCAAAACCCACGGGGAAGTTACATATCCATGACACTTGTACCAAAATTCCTTATGCAAGGGAGAAAAATACCTTTTTGCAGTATTCTGTCTGATTTCCCTCAGTCCTTGGCACAACCGTGGAGGGAAGTGAAGGCAGCTGTTTTAATTCCTTCTAAGGAAAGAAGTAAAAAATTGTGTTGTAAAATCCCTGTGAATAAGTGTTTAATAACTGGCAGACTCCAGCTAAGGATGTTTCGCTACAATTACAGTCACTCAGGTCTGCTGTGCATGCAGTATTTTAACTAGGCTAATAGTTTTCTCTTTCAAACACATAAGGTCCAAATTTATTTTCATTAAACCCTCCTAATTAACTCTTCTCCGTTTAATGAAGTATTATGATACACATTTCACTGCTACCATACACACTGCCATATCTGCAATGTTTTTAGAGCACCCACTGACTGAATCAAGCTTTATTATGTGTCTAATTTAGATTTTATCTGCAAGAATTCTTGTATTGCAGTTTAGTTGAAAAACTGTAATTATTAGCTCAGTTTGCTAACCCCAGGTGAGAGGTCAGGATAAATAAAATGAGTAGTTTCTGCTGAAGACAGTCAGTAATTTCATCCTTATCCAGATTCTTAACTCAACCAACAAACTCTATCAATTTTCTGACATCCCCAAACCTAAAACAGTGCAGACAGTTACCATAAGCAGTACCCTGCATAACAAACGAGCATCTCCCAAGCCCCCATATCAGTGGAATAGGAAGCAAAAATATGCAGGATAGGAAGTGTAAAAAGGAACAATTCTGGCTCCAGACAAACAAGTACTTGGTACCATGCAGATGTCACACAGGGATTAGAAGATTAATTAATGTACCAACCTACTGAAACCTCAGCAGTATCTCAAAGGTAAAAGGCAGAACTCCAAGAATTCTTTAACTTGCTTCATATTAGGCAGCATTAAAGCAGTGCATTTTTCTTACCACATCATTCTGGAGTATTTCTATGGATTTCTTGTACTCTTCAATAGCTGTCTGAATATTTTCAACATCATGAGCCACACTGGTAAGGGTGCTACCTATATTTGCTACAGTCTGGAATAAAAAAGATGACAGAAATCTCAGCCTTTCCCCAAACTGCACTGTCCCAAAGCAGCAATCAGCTAAACACAATGTTTTGTTAGTGAAACTGTAGGCAGACTGCCACAAAACAAAAGGAAAAATTTTCAAGTTTGATTTTGGAATTTTTCTTTCATTCAAAACTGCAAACCAAAAGCAACCTCTGTCCTGGAGGACCTCAGGACACTTCTAGCACCCTTCACCAGCAGGAACAAAAGTCACTACTCAAGAGGAATTCCCTCAGTAACCTTCAGGATTTTAACACCAGCAGGCATCCTTATTTCCAGGAATGGCACCTACAAGGAAAAAGCCTCAAGAAAACCAAATCCCACATAAGAAACACAGTCTTGTCATAGGATCAATTAGGTTGGCAAGGGCCTCGGAGTTCAGCTGTTAACTCAGCACTGCCAAGTCCACCATTAATCCATGTCCCCAAGCTCCTTTCCACGTCCTTTAAATACCTTCAGGGATAGCAACTGCAGCAGCTCCCTGTGCAGCCTGCTCCACTGTTTGACAAACCATTCAGTGAAGAAATTTTTCCTATTATCCAATCTAAACCTCCACTGGCACAGCTTTAGGTTATTTCCTCTTATCCTATCTCTTGTCACTTGAGAGAACAGCCTGACCCCCCACCTGGCTCCAACCTCCTTTCAGGGAGTTGCAGTGAGAGGCAAGGTCCCCCCTGAGCCTCCTTTTCTCCAGGAACATCCCCAGCTGCTCCTCCTCAAACTTGTGCTCCAGACCCTTCCCCAGCTCCACTGCCCTTCTCTGGACACTCTCCAGCCCTTCAATGTCCTTCCTGCATGGAGGGGCCCAGAATTGGACACAGGATTTGAGCAGTGGCCTCACCAGTCCCCAGTACAGGGGGACAATCACTGTCCTGGTGCTGCTGGCCACACTCCTCCTGATTAACAACATACTTTCAGACTTTCTTCTGACCAGGACACAATGAAAATCCAGCCTGCTTGTAGCAACAAATAAGGAGCTTAGGAAATAGCTTTGTACTCCTCCCAGAAAAAAAAATCCGGGCAGCCCCATCAGCCAAAGCACACTCATTGCTTTGCATAACACCTGCTTGTTGATCATACATTAATCAGGGATAGGATATGACATGTGGAAACCCATAATGCCATAAAGACTGGACTAACATTAGGTGTTAGCCCAACATAAATGTTTATTGCGAAATAAACAGAACTGCCATGGAAGAATCAGGCAAGCTTCAACAAGCCATTCTTTTTACCAAAATAAACAGGACAGTTCTTTGGCGAAGAATGCTCAGTAAGGCACACAGTAAGACATTGTATTGACAGAAAGCAATACATTTCCTTTTCTAATTATAAACCTAAACAAACCACCTATTTGCATGCAGTTATAAAACTGCAGACAGGCTTTTTCCAAGTGTCTCACATGATATTAAGATTAGCAACTTAACAGAAAGATCACCTCCAAGGTACACATGGGACAGCATAATACAAACAAATGCACCTCCAAAAGGGATAAACAAGGCCTTTAAATTTTCTACCTACCACACAAAATCATAGGACCATAAAATTTATGAAGCCAAATTTTAAAGACAAGAGAAACAAATATTCATTGCAACTCAGGTAGCTCCTACTGTCACTGCTGTCCCCAAGAGCCCAGCTGCAGCTTAACACACAACACATTTAGTGATAACCACACTCAGAGTACTTACCTTCTGAAGTTTCTCTACTGTGAGGGGAAGAGAAATCAGGTCAGCAGCAGATTTTATATTGTTTTTGAGATGATTTACTGTTGAGGTCAATAGTAATATCTAAAACCAAAAAGGAGGTCTTAGAGTTAGGCAACATAATCCTCATTCTGACCTCCCCTAATACTGTAAAATTAAAACATAAAGCAATACAAAATGATACATGTACACACAAAAACCACCCCTGTTTCTGGGTTAGAATTCCTGTCTAGGCTTCATTAACAATATTCTGCCTCTTGCAAAAGAGCAAGTTTTTATTTAACTATTTTTTAAAACTGAATGAAAGCCACATAAAATCCTTCTTTTCAGTAAGGTACCTTCTACCAGTTTAATATTTATCCTCTTAGAGAGAGGCTGTTGCCCAAGAAACACTTTAAAAATTATGCAAGAAGTTTTCATGTGGAGGAAACCATCACCCACTTTTGTATTTAGCAACAAAATCTGCCTGGCAAAACCCAACAAAGCCATGCAACCTCTCCAGCAAAATGATAAGCAAAGAAGTTGCACTTATCACCCAAACCCTCTGCTACACAAGTGGAACAGAGACTAAAATTCACTTTCTTCTTGTTAAAAAACAAAGTTGTTCTGCAAGTTGAGGAAAAGATCCTAATTTTACATTAGGTCAGTGTTAATCAGCTGGCATGCAGACTCTCCAGCTCACAGCTGTGAACACTGGCTGAGATTATTCCCAGCAGCACATCCCAACAAAAAAAACAGCAAGAAAATTTTGGTTCCCATAAGATCTGGCTCAGACTGTAACCAGACCCTGAAGTAACCTGAGGGCCTGCAAGAACCACGTGCAAGTATCTTTAACAGCCAGGTGCAGATAAGAGCATTTTAGAAGTCTCATGAAGAGCCTGAATAACTGTGGCTAAAACTGCAAAATGCTAAAGAAAGCAAATCACATTTTCTGATGTGCCCCAGTAAGCACTTAACCACCACATGGGACTGAAGAAAAATCAATCTAAGCAGGCACCTCAGTACTCTAACAAATTAACCCAGAGCACTTGGGTCAAGAAGAGTTCCCCACACACACCTCTCGATAACATTCACTGTGAGCAGCTCTGAACTTTTACCCTCCAGGGCAGAAATTTCAGTAAAGCCTTGCAGGATGCTTCATTTGAAGTGTGAGTTAATAGAGCAGCTGAGCAAAGAGCTCTCTGGTAAGTGGCTTAGTTTTAGCCCCATCAACAGTGCCAAGATTTACACCAGCTCAGAGGCTGAGTGTGTATTAGTAGGTTTTATATTCACAGGACAACAGGCCTTAGTTTGTAGCAGCAGGAGCTTGCTCTGAGTCAGGTAACTCTTTTCTACACTTACAAAACACTCTCAGAAATTTGAAATGTCAAATCTCACATCATAAACATCACAACTATTTGGCAGGAAAATTAAGAACTTCACAGTTCTCAGGTTCCTTTAAATTCTGCCTGAATCCCCTCCACCAGTTATGCAATTTCTCCTCTTGTGATCAGTCTCCAGCCCAGCTGGATGCTCAAGCTGTTTTTTACTTGTTTATAATGAGGTTTATACTCTATTTGAACTTTAAAAAACAAAAAAGCTGCAATGTATATGGTCACAGAAGCCCTTAGATAAAAATAATTTCCATTAAAAAGAATGGAATTGAATATTTTATTATTTTTCAAAACCCAGAACTGATCGCCTCTCACCTGTTTGTTGATCTCTGTGATATTTATCCAAATTTTACTCAGCCCCAGTTCTCCAGTTTCGATTTGTTCTAGCTGCTTTTGGTTCTGCACCAAATCTTCGTTCAGTTTAGGAATTTCTTGGAATGATGTCTTTTGATTAGATTCCACTAAAAGAATGAAAAAATAATTAAAAGCAAATCAAAACAAAAATCCAGGTAAACAACAGTAAAAGGCATAAAACAAATTACAAACAGCAACATCTACAACAGTGAAAGAAAGCAATAACAGTTTCTACATACAGGCTTATTGCCAGTCTGGATTCAGTGTTTGCTCAGAATGACAGCTCTTTTTTGTTTTAAGAGTACCAATATCTGCAGAGACAACCCAGAGAGACTGTACTAAATTTAACACTTTGCATAGTCCTGTCATTCTGGCAAACCTCAGTAGGTCTTTATTTAGTGCAGTTATTTTGCATTGCCTCCACAGGGGAACATGAAATAGTAATGGGCCTGTGAATAAGAGTTGCCAACAGTTCCAGGGCAAAGGAAGCAGGTAAAATGAACCTCAGTGCCCTTTTCAAGCCTGCAGAGGGGCTGCTGACAATGAAGTGAATTCCAAGGAGATTAATGTAATTAGTTGCTCTGTGTGACAGAAAGACAACTGAAAAAATAATGTATAAGCTTATACACTAATGCCTGTTGGTAAACAAATCAGTAAACAAGGTCCTTGGAAATTAAGTCAGTTATTACTACAATTAATCCTACAGGAAGGGGGAAACATGCAGCTCAAAGAAATTCCAGTGAGCCTCAGAAATGCAGCTCTTCCAGATCTGCAGTGACTAAGCTGTTTAGCTGCACTGTGAGGCAATTCTAAATCCCTAGGTCTGAGAAACAAGTAAGCAAAGGTTTTGAGATGAAGATGACAGAGTTCTCCAAAATCTGCACGTCCACTCTGTAAGGCAGCACTGGAAAGCTCCACAACAAACAGCCATTGTTCAGACCAGACTGCCAAGAGCAGTGGGACCTGTGGGATGTTTAGCTGGCAGATCCCAGAACAAATTTCCATGTGTGATCCATCCAGTCAAAAGGAGAGGCCTGCAGAGTGGATGCCCAAACACACAAAACTGGAAAGCTGTACATATTCAGAAACCCACCTCACTTCTCTTTAAGCAAGTTCTAGAAATACTTTCTAGGTGCAAAGAAATCTGCACTGGATCACCCAAGGTCCAAACAACACTTCTGGAAAAGTGTATTTTAGCCAAAACAGACTGAGAACTAATTTGTGCATTTGACACAAGCAGCTCACACTAAATCTCATGTTTTCATAAGCTCTTGTAGACAAATTGTTTTCCATTTTGCCACTCTCACTGTGAACCGTAGGAATCCACCTGAAGAGTTTTTTGCAGCACTAGGAAGGTTAAATGCCACATGTATTCTTAGCATCACTGCTGACAACTGAAAGGAAAACACTACATGACTTCCTCCTATTCCAAACATACTTGATACAAAGATGTCTTGTTTATAAAAAGCACTCATCCCACACGCACTTTGTGCAAATATCAAATACTGCCACAAACATCTACTCTTATGGGGAAAAAAGTTTGGATGAAGATTCAGAGAAAGTTTCCTTTTCCAAACTTGCTGTATGACAGATGGGTCACCTGCCTTTGTTTCTCTATTCACCCACACGTTTCACCAAGGCAAAACTTTACCTTTGGGAACTAGGTTGTTCTTGCTGCCTGCTTTTTTTGTTGTTGTATTTAAATGCTGTGCCTCATTACAAGGCTCTCATCCAACTTGCCACTATGATGGCAAGGAAATCTGACACGTTTACCACCATGCAAAGCATTAAATACACAGCTTTTCTATTAGAGTTATTAAGAAGAAAACAAACCTATCTGTAACTGCCAGGCGGGGAGAATACGCTCAGGGAGAACAGCTGCTTTAACAAAGAGGTCTGTGTTGAACAGGAATGATGAAACTTAACTATACCAAAGCCAACAAATGCTGTCCTCACGCGAAAGTTTTACCAGCACACCCTTAAAGGGGAGTAGTCCACAGAGCGCAACAGTTGTTGACCCAGAACACAGGAACAGCCACTGCAGAACTGCTGGGAAAACTCACAGCCACAAAGCAGCACCTGGAACTGAGGGCATCCTCCAGAACTGGTGGACAGCAACTACAGCTAACTTCTAGAGTTTAATATCAGCTAATACAAAAACAAATCTATCAGCAATTCTCTCACACCCAATCAGCCTCTTCCACCTCGGCAGGAACACCTACACACCAACAGCAAAGAATTTCTACACACACTTCCTCGATGCCTCTTTAACCGCAAGCAAGACAACACCTTTGCTTACCTTCTTCAGTCTACACAGGATTTTAAACACTACTAACATAAGGTACCAAAACACATCTTATGGCCCAGAGGTGAGGTACAGAAAGCCAAGAACATACCTTACATGCACATACCACCATTTGTTATACCTCAACCAACATGAGTTATTATATTGAAAATCTTAGCATGGGAATCTTGACATAGATGGAGAAAACCTGAGCTTTACAAGCAAAATACTTCATCTTAACTCCACACTTCAAAGTATTAAACATATTAACTCTACACCACATGTAACCCAACGTAAAAGTTGAACAAGAGCAAGTCAGTGCAAGCAAGATAAATATTCAGAGGATACAGAGAGAAAATACAGTACTGAAGCAATATTCAAATTGCAGTAATTCCATAGCAAGTATCAGATGTTTTAAAAGAGTTCAAGACAAGAACATAATTTTTCTTAATTTTTTTCCAGAATTTCCTAGACTGCTTTAACAAGTCTGATTAGAACTTTTAAAATAGGATCATTCTTTAGAAGAGAGCACTCTGAAGATCAAAGTCAGGAATTTTAGAAATGTATATACAAGCAACTACAGGCCCACCCTGCTCCTCAGAAAATACAGAGCAGGCAAGAATGTATAACATTCACCTTAGACTCACCAAGTCTCTGTGTGCTTGGCTCAGCAGACTCCTCAATTCAAATGTTGTCTACTCAGTATTTTCAGACTTTGACTAAGAAGGCACACAACTAAACCTCTTCATATTTCATTTGAAATAGTAGTTATGTTCATACTTACTAGTTCGAAACTTCTCCTTTATTGCATCCAAATCCTCCTTGAGAGCCACCTGCATCCAGACTAAGCCAACACACGCGACCACACAAGCAGCAAGAATGACGAACGCACATAAAGGGTAACAGAATCTGCAGCACCGCAGGTAGTCTCCCCTGCAGAAAACAAAGTAACAGCTTATGAATATACAGTAGTGCCTAGAAAAGCGTTATTTTAAATGCTGTTCTAGCAAAGGAAAGGACAGCGCTGTAACAGCACACATTTTGAATGACAAGGGCTAACAAAGAATGCTTTCAGGAATAAATAAGGCAACAAAGTCAGGTCAGGGCTGTTACTCTCTATTTAGTTTATCCTCAGTAGGCACACCTAGCACACTTAAAAGCAGCTGTCAGGTTTGCTTCACTGAAACATCCTGCTCTGCTGACATAAACTTATGTCAGGCACATCTCCTTGACAGCTTGAAAAACACGCTTCAAGACAAGGTATTACCATACGACATGTACTTCTAGAGCATTCCAAATTGTGAAAGCCCAGGTTTCCTTGAGACATGCCTATTTTCAGGTGTGCACAGAGGCCCATTATTAACGCTGTTACTTAACTGAAAAGCTTATTTACTGGCAAAAGCACAGCACGTCTCTGAGAAAAGCAGCACTGCGCCAGCTCGCAGGACAGTGCCACGCTGAGCACACACACGGGCAACTGCGCCCAGCACCTCCAGGAGCTGCCCCCAAGTTTAGTCCACAAGGACTTGTGCTGCGGTGAGCACAAAACAGGAAAAAAATAAAGAAAGCCAGGGCATGGTCCAGTGGCAGCTGTCCCTGGGGGATCGAACTAAATGATCTTTAAGGTCTCGTCCAACCCAAAACATTCTGCGACTCGATGATACTTCTATCCCCAGACAGGCGGCCTGCGGGGTGGGACACACGTGCAGCTCCGGGTGTCTTCTGGCAGACCCCAGCCTCACACACCGCCCTTATCCCCCAGCTGCGAGCGCGACCCGCTGAGGGCAGCGCAGCCCCGGGGCAGGACTCGTCCTAGCAAGGCCCCGCGCANGCAAGCCGCGCTCCCACTGGCCGCCGCGGGACCGCCCCGCGCGGGCAGCGCTGCGGGTTCGAGTCCCGCCCCCGACGGGTGGGACGGGCGGGGAAGGGGACGGTGGGGCATGGCCCGGCACGGCACGACCCGGTTGATGCCGCCCGCCGCGGCTCCGCTCCGACCCCCCGCCCACCNCCAGGAGCTGCCCCCAAGTTTAGTCCACAAGGACTTGTGCTGCGGTGAGCACAAAACAGGAAAAAAATAAAGAAAGCCAGGGCATGGTCCAGTGGCAGCTGTCCCTGGGGGATCGAACTAAATGATCTTTAAGGTCTCGTCCAACCCAAAACATTCTGCGACTCGATGATACTTCTATCCCCAGACAGGCGGCCTGCGGGGTGGGACACACGTGCAGCTCCGGGTGTCTTCTGGCAGACCCCAGCCTCACACACCGCCCTTATCCCCCAGCTGCGAGCGCGACCCGCTGAGGGCAGCGCAGCCCCGGGGCAGGACTCGTCCTAGCAAGGCCCCGCGCAGCTCCCTGGACTCACTTTCCGCAGCGGCCCCGCGCCCCCGCGAACTCGTCCTCGTCGGAGCTGGACTCGGAGTCGGAGGCGGGCGGTTCGGTGCGCAGCAG
>VXBI01001671.1:1276426-1337374 GCA_013397375.1 Toxostoma redivivum
CTTCCCTTCCCTTCCCTCCCAACAAGCGCTGCCGTGATTTGGCAGCCGCTCGAACTCTGGACCTGCCTCTCCGCCCCGCATTGGCTGCCGCTGCCGGGGCGCTGCGAGACACTGGGAGCAGCCACCGGCGGCTCTCACCGGGACCATGAAGCTCCTGTGGCTGGGCGTGGATGTCTCCAGGGTGCTGCACCTGGCCGCCGTGTTCTGCCTGACCTGCGTGCTGCTGAAAGCCATCCAGCTGTTCCACCGGCGGAGGGAGCTGCTCCGGGCGCTGGCCGATTTCCCCGGGCACCCGACCCACTGGCTCTTCGGCCACGTCCACGAGGTGGGGAGAGCCGGGTCTGCGCTGCCGGGAGCGCGGGGGAGTGCGGGGAGCGGCTTTCCCGAGGGGCGTGTGGGAATGATGCCCGTGAGACTTGTCTCCGTGTTCCGGGAGAATTGCTGGGTGGGTGAGAGGTGTGCATCCCTTTTCCCAGCCAGACCAATGTGCTTTCCCTGTCTGTGGTGCTTAGCGAGAGCATGGCTCACGCAGAGCTTCCGCAGCCTGCTGCAGAGTGCACGGTGGAAAAGGGTGGTGGCTGGCTCGCAAGGGAAGAGAGCAGTAACACAGAGCAGCATAGGCAAGGTCATGCCGGGTGTGAGCCAGCACCGGTGCTGGAGGCAGCAGAGCCGCTCTGTCCCGGGCAGGCTCCGCTGTCACCTCTCTGCTCCTCTGGCAGCCAGCGCAGGGTCGCTGCAGCTCTCCCTGCGGCGCCGAGCTGGTGAGATGCTGAGCAGATTCTCGCTGCTCCCGGCATCCAGAGCCACTTTCTCTCCCCTGTCAGTTTGAGTCGGACTCACGGCCAGGTGAACCTGACAACTGATCGTTCTGAGCTACGTTTCAGCCACAAAACGCATCACAGGCATTGCATCCAGCGCAGGGCCCGTGGCTCTTAGAGTCGCGTTAAGGTCGTGAGTAACTAAACCCACGCACATAGGCGAGCCTTGTTCTGGTCACTGGTGGCAGGGATGACTGTTCCCCGAGGTATGCACTTGCCCACACAGATCACTATGGCTGCCTTGGCAAACAGATTTTTACAACTCACCAGCAGCCTCACGAGGTGTAACTGAGCTTGCCTGGAGCAAAAGGCTTTTCCACACATGCTAAAGGCTGCTTAAAATCACGTTGCCCTCTGCTGGGCTCTGCTGGTATCCTGCCGTGGCCACCTCAGTGGCACATTAAATAACTGGCACCCTGAAAAGTAACTGGGAAATCAGGGGGAGACCTCCTACGGCTGGTCTCTGAGCTATGGCAGCGCCAGTTTAGCTGTGCTGGACAGGACAAGCAGTCTTTTGGCAATGTAAGCATGAAGATGGGCCAGTTCAGGGCTTTGTTACCCTGCCAGTTAGACTTTAAAGCTGCAATTAAGTAAAATATTCTGTTTGTTTGTTAGCTGTGACTATTTGTCCTGGAAGAGAATTTACCAATTTTTGCCAATCATGGCTCAACTTTTACCTCAGACAATGTTTATTTGAGAATTCCTTTCTTGAAGATTTAATAATTTGCTGATAAATGCTGCTGAATTCCCCAAAGCCTGACGGTTCATCGAGTCAGCAAAGAGACCAGCAATGCTCTGGGCACACACTGAATACAAAGTTTGCACACACCTCGAGGAGGACCTGTGAGCTGTATTCAGGGAGAGCACTGACATTTCCAGTTCTGCTGATTTAACTGATTGTTCCCCAGTTTTGATCCAGGCCAGTTTAGAATCTCAAACATATTTGTCATGCTCTGGGTGGGTCTCCTGGGAGTACATCACTTTGTTTTAAAGCATTCTCTGGGTATCAGTCTCTGCTTATCCAAATCACTCAGTAGAAATTACACTAAAATATCAGGAAGAGGTTGTGTAGAGCTGTTCAGTCTCACTTGGTTAAAACCCAGAGTGCCAGCCCTGAGCTGACCAAATGGACTCCCCATGGCTGGGGTTGGTGGGGAGGAGAGGAGGACAGGGTCACTGCCCTGCTGGCCCAGGGAGGGTCAGTCCCTCACAGCTCTTTGTCCACTTCTGCCCTGGGTGAGGAGGAGCCAGCCTGGCTCTGGCTGCAACACAGCACACCCTCATGCTCAGATTTCAGCTTCTGTGTTTTCTCTTTCATTTGCTATCAGTATGGCTTAAGCCTCTTCCCAGATGCTTTTAGTGTTGGATCCATTTCAAAACTTGCATTTCAGCATGAGATCAGGCAATATTACCTTTCTTTCTTAGACCCAAGTGGGGTTTATACTTTTCAAGTCCCCAAGGGAAAAAGAAGTAATGGTCTTTCATGCAGAGCCTAGTAGCTGGAGCCCTGCATTAAGGCATGAGAGCTTTCTATTCCTCTGCTCCAGGAGTGCTTGGTGCAGCAGGTTACTCACCTTGAGGATAACCTCTCCTCTCAAATAAACTCATTCAACCCTCTGCCACCACAGGGATGGTTCTTGATAGTAAAACCCAAGGGTGGTGCTCCAAAACAAGATTGGATGCAGAGGCTTCTAGGATTAGCACTTCTGCCAGTGAGACTTGCTCAGCATCTCCCAGTTACTTCCATTCTGGTTTTTGTGATTCATGACAGGGGAAGCACGGGCAGCTGTATCAAAGGGACTTTCACTTAGCTAGGTCAGGTGTCACTTAGCTAAAGGCACTGTGCCAAGCCCTACTTCTGCTGGCATTTGCTGAAGAGTTGGGTGCTGAGGAGGGATGCCTCCTTTTGCCCCAAAACTTGATCCCTGAGTCAGAGAAATTGATGGTTCTATTTATTAAGTTCAAAATCTTGAACCGAAGTAAGCAAAGTTGAGCTTTCTGTAATAAGTAATAACTAATTGTAGTTCATAATTCTGCTGAATGTGGGAGACACATGGTATGTGCTGCAAGGATGCCCCAGCTTGTGAGGAAGGGGGGCTCAGTTTTGGAGCTGAACCTGGACATGCCCCTGGCAGACACCCCACGACTCACAAGTATCCTCTCCAAGACAATAATCAGATGTGGCTGATTATTTGATGTGGGGGATTATTTGAGTATGAGCCATGTCCTAGGTTGAGAAACACCAGCCAGGCTAAAACCTGAGCTAACTCAGCACTAAAGCAACTGAGCAAATATTCACTTGATACAGTCAATAGGGTCACTTTGAGCCTGATTCCTGCACCAGTATGCTGATTTAATTAATCTTCAAGCTTCAAGTCAATGCAAAGCTTCAAGCATATATGTCAGACCTAGCTTACCAAAATCCTTCCCCCTGCATACTGGCCCAGAGTAGTGTCTCTTCAAAGAAAAAAATCTTACATCGTTTTGTCTCTGTAATTTTTTTCCTCTGTGATTGTGGATATTTCCACTTGTTCTTTGTCTATTGTCTGTACATAATAACACAGGCTGTAAAAAGCAATAAAGCAGCGATTACTTTGGAGCGAACCTGCCACTGCTGCTGCTATGGCGAAAACTGGTGCTCATGTTGCTCCTCAGATTGCAGCTTCCAAGGACAGGAGATAAATCTTTCTATGAGCACCAGCTCTTCCTTGCCTGTAAAATTAAATTCCCAGAAATCAATGAATTCTTAATGCTATGTTATTAACCAGCGTTCCCTTCTCTTTACAATCCACTGGTGACTTCGGCTGAGGTTTCCCACAGCTGCACTGGGGCAGACCAGCAGTGATGCTGTTGGCTGCTGTATTTTCTCCCAGCTGCAGGGTGCTAATTGCTCAGCCATGTGCAAGTGAGAATGTATTGCATGCCACAAAATGCAGATGCTGTCTGGGGCAAATCTGAGTCTTCTATGAGATGGCCATGGAAAAAGCAGATAACACATATAAGCTGATAGGTACCACCACAGTGCCTAAGTATGTTCTCTAGCTTAAGGTCAAGTGATAAGGAAGAATTACTTTATAGGAGCTTTAAAAGTAGCAAACATCTCTACTTCCCATGCTCTGCAAACACAGGGGAAAAATACCTTGCTTGTCCTTACTTGGTTTTGTGCTCAGAAAGACATTGAACTTTTAAGACGGGCACTGGGAGATTATAATTTTGGGTTTTTTTTTTGTTTTGGCTTCCCCCAAATTTTTTCCCCCAAATTATTTCTCTTTTTTCTTCTCAACTAGTTTCTCAAGGAGGAAGAGGTGCTGGACAAGGAAGAGGCCTGGACACAGAAGTACCCACGTGCTCACCCTGTGTGGTTTGGGAGTTTCTCAGCAGTCCTGGTTATCACTGATCCTGACTATGCCAAGGTTCTGTTGGGCAGAGGAGGTGAGAGCTTCAACTCATGGCTTCACCTGGGGATAAGCAACACCAACCTGCAGATTTCCCATGCCAGCCTCAAAATTTACAGCAAGGCAGGGTTTCACAGAGAGGTTTTCTTGCAGAAATCATCTAAAGGCATGGAGAGATACCTCTCCTTCATGCTGTGCCCTGGGTACTTCAGGCACAGGGCTGCAGGGTTGACCTGACTCCAAATCCATTGCTGGAAAATCAGACTTCCTCAAGTGCTCCTTGAAAATTTAACTGCTCAGTGCCTTATCCCAGCAAGGAGAACACACCTGGGAGCTTTTTTCTAGGTTCAGAGTTCTGGCTTCTACTGCAGAGAAGTATCTGTAGTGTATCGAGACAAAAAAATGGTGAACAGTGGTGTCTGAGAGGGTTAATCATTTATCACAGTGCAGACTTTGGACTACCAGTAATCTTCTTTTTTCCACTGTGTCTGCTTTTATATGTGTTTATTACAGCTGGCAGAGACAAAGTTGTTTTGTGTTAAAATACTGGGAGTTTTGCAAGGATGCCACTAATTTTGCTTCATACCCAACCAAAAGTGAGAGCCCAGAGGAAGCTTTCACCTGCAAACCTGGATTCATGCTATTAAAACATTTACCATTTTATTTTCTCTTTGTTTATGTTTTTGTTTTATTTTTTTCAGATCCCAAGGATAACATCAGCTATAAACACCTTGTCCCATGGATTGGTATGTATTCTCAGAGCTTTTCCTGCAAGGAATGATTCTGAAGTTAGTCAAAACCACTCTATAAATAAACAGCATCGTATCTGCTCCTTGATGGAGTTATAGCTAAGAGCTTTCTGAAATTATTGAATTTACTGAAAAAGGTGCTAAGTAGCTCTATTTACTTTCAAGGAAGGAAAATTCAGACATGACATATGTACAAATATTTACATGTCCATAGACAGCAAAGACTGGTGATGGGAGAAGCTTAAATTCATTGAAGGACTGGTGAAAAATATATCTGCTGTTCTGAACTTCTCTTTTCCAGTAGTGTTGATGTTTCTTTTCAGAGACACTGTTGTGCCATTTTGATGAGCAGGGCTTTGCTCAGCTCTGGGAGCCCTGGGGCTGGTGGCAGCATTTGGAAATACCCTCTCACAGCAGTTCAGATAGCAGATTTAATCACACTCCATGCAGGCTGAGGCTGTGTCTGCAGGCAGCTGAGAGCAGCCTGCTTGTGCCCAGCAAAACATGCCTTGCCTGTGTTTCCCCAGGGAATGGGTTGCTGATCTTACACGGGCCCAAATGGCACCAACACCGAAAACTCCTGACTCCAGGGTTTCATTACGACGTCTTGAAGCCATACGTGGGCCTGATGGCAGAGTCTACAAATGTGATGCTGGTAGGACTCATGATGCTCCTCCCTCTGCCCTGTTTTCTTTTCCCCATCCTGTCTGTTTAGGAGGTAAATGATGGAGCAGGGTTTTCTTTATCTGGTAATTGTAAGGACACGCTGTGCCTGGTGGTCAGTCTTCCTGAGTCACCCCAAATCCCTGCCCTTGAGCTGGAAGGGATGAGCATCCCGTGGAAGGGATGAGCAGGTTGAGCATCCCTGCAATGACAGTGTCTCTGATATCTGTGGCTGAGATTTCAGGATTAATGTTACTGCTATCCCCAAACTGTGCATGATCTCAGTTCCAACAGCAACTCCTTACAAGCTGTTTGTCTAAATAAAAAAATTGAGGTAGATAAATATTCATAATAAATCCGCCAAAAATAAAGGTTGGAGCAGAGCTATACTGTGACCTAAGATTAAAGGATATTATTTGCTGTCAACATACCCATGACTCTGCTGCAATCCCTGCTATGCCTTATAAACAGTGAAAATGCATTGTTCTTCTATCCACTGGTGCTGGGCAGGATGGAAACCAGTAGGAATTACATGAGAAGGGCACCAGGCTTTGTGCATATGGACTGGAGGAGTCTGGATGCTGGATCTATTAATTCTCCTCCACCTCCCTCACTCCAGCCTCCCTGCCAGTTTCGGATAGATCCTGGCTGGATTCTTCCTACTGGCCCAGGGAACAGTCAAGAGCTGGGGGCTAGAGAGCCAGGAGAACTTTTGCAAGGCTCACAAGTGCCTGGAAGTTTGAAATTCCTTGAGCACAATGCCAAATATGTGAGCCTGTTCCACCAGGTGGCAATCGTTGCACGTGCTAGGGACATGCATCTGTCCCCATAAGCCTTGTTTGGTGCTGTGGAGCTCAGATGTGACCGTGCTCCTCCCTCCCCTCCCTTTCTCAGCTTTTATGTCCCCTCGTTCCTTACAGCCTCGAGGGGACAGAGGATTCATCATCACTTCATGTCTGCTGGGAAAGATAGACAGGATTTATAGTTTCTCTAGGGATCCCCTATGTGAAGAGTTGAGCAAGAGCTCCTATATTAGTTGCTGGAAAAATACACTGGCACAGAGATTGTGTGACAGAGAAAAAAACCTTGCTCCAAAGTTTGTGTCTTTGGCACCAAGCTCAAATGTGCTCAAGAACGCACCCAGTGAAGCCCAACACCAGCATATGCTGCTCCTGTACAGAAAAACACATTACATGTTAAGAAAGACTTAGGTAACTCCCCTTCACCCAGAAATGCACCTGTCCTGAGCTTCTCCAGGTGCCCTTGCCTCAGAATAGGGTGTACAGGGCTCACCACCAGCAGGATCCAAGAATGGAGGCTGCCTGAGGCAATTCTCATATTAACCATCCCACTCTTGGCTTCTCTTCTCTGGGATTTTGCTGGCAACTAAGAGATCCCCTTCTTTTTTTTTCCATTTCTCTGAGATGTATCTTTATCTGAGCACTCATTTAACCAGGGTTGACTGCAGATCATGCAGAGCTGACCCTTGTCTTCTCATTTCTGTCTCCTTTGTGTCCTAGGATAAGTGGGAAAAGCTGATAGCAGATGGGAAGCCAGTGGAGCTCTTTGAGCACATCAGCTTGATGACTCTCGACAGCATCATGAAATGTGCCTTCAGTTGTCACAGCAACTGCCAGACCACCAGGTCAGTGCTGGCTACCCCAAACCCTGGCAGGAAGTTTGCAGCTCAGAAGGGAAATGGGCAAATTGCTTGTCACTGTGCTCCCAAATTTACAAGCTTCCTATTCCCCTCTCTCCAGGAAAAACACCTACATCCAGGCTGTCTACGACCTCTGCCGCATGGTGCACCAGCGCCTCCGCATCTTCCCCTACCACAATGACATAATTTACTGGCTCAGCCCCCATGGATTTCAGTTCAGGAAGACCTGCAGGATTGCTCATGACCACACAGGTATTCCCTGCTGTCATCCTCTCCCAAAACTTTGGACAGAGGCAGTCAGGTTTTCTCCTGCCCAGAGGCTCAGAGCTGAGATCCAAGCAGGGCATCAGCTTGTAGTCGTGATCTGATCTAGGCATGAAGCAAAGGGGTCTCACAGCTCCTGGGTCATTAAACTGGTCTAAAGGAGGAATTGCCCTCTGGAAATGCTCCTGTAAAATGGCCAGAGACTGGTGAGACAAGGAATGGGCACTGCAGGCAACACCAATGCAAGGAATGATTTTCCATTTCAAGCCAGGTGTGATTTTAATGCATGAGGGGTGTGTAAAGTAGGCTGAGAAGTCCATGGTGAACAAATGACAATATCCATGGCAGTTTTTTTGCCATGCTGCTGAAAAAGCCAAAGTGCCTGGGATGCAGAAGCACAGGTCAAATGCATCATGGGCTGAGCAGTGCTCACCTCCTTGAGTGAAGTTTGCACTCAAAGGAAGGACAGTTTTGCATCTTGTATCTCCTGACCCCGCTGAACCTTTAACCCTTTCTCCCTCAGACAAGGTGATCCATGAGCGAAAGGAATCCCTTAAAGATGGACGGGAATTTGAAAAGATTCAGAAGAAGAGACATTTGGACTTCTTGGACATTCTGCTGTGTGCCAAAGTGAGTGGCAAGGAGTATATGTGTCGCAGGGCACAGAGTGCAAAAGCCAATCAGTCTTTGCAGGAGTGCCATAAACCACCAGAGACCCTCAGGACTGCACAAGCCATTAAAAAAAAATTAGCCCAGTCTCACCTAGTTGAAGAGAGACCAAGGTGATCCAATTTTCCATTGTTGAAGAGTTGGCAGTGTCTTTCTGGATATACAACATGCAGAGGGACTTCATATTCCTGGTGGTTTAGTATGGGGGGATAAAGAGATTTAAAAGTGAAGGGAAAGGGGCCCTGAATTTAGTGTAAACAGACATTGATTTTGTTTATATGTATCCCAGAGATATCATCATGCCCCTTTTGCAATAGCTGAGAGAATATAATGGCCCCTACTGGGATATTTATGTATTTTTATATATGTGTGTGTGTTACTGTAACATATATATATACATATAAATTTTATATATGTGGGCCATTGAGATTGTCTCTGGACTTTTAGGACGAGAATGGAGCTGCACTCTCTGATGAGGACCTGCGTGCTGAGGTGGACACCTTCATGTTTGAGGGTCACGATACCACAGCCAGTGGCATCTCCTGGCTCTTCTACTGCCTGGCAATACACCCTGAGCACCAGCAGCGGTGCAGGGAGGAGATCCAGGGCATCCTGGGGGACCGGGACACAATCGAGTGGTAAGGTTGCACCATTTCCTCTGCTGCTAACTCTTTTCTTATCACTGCCATTTCTAAGTGACCAGTGTCTTCAAGGCTCAAAAAAAAAAAAGCTGGGGTGCTAAAGGTTGCTGCATGCTCAGGGACTTCACAGGAGGGAGCAGATCCTTCAGCTAAGTCTGCCAGTCTGGAAGGGACATTCTGGATGCCATCCCACGTCCTGGGCCACCAGCACTGCTCTTTGCTCTCTCCTGTTTTCTCACCACAGGACATCATAGATGTGCTTTTCACTTTTCACTGTCTCTTTGCACTTGAGCTTGTTCAGTGGTTGTTCAGAGGTGTCCTGGCATCCCCAGCCTCCAGCAGCCTGTGGCTGGGCATTGTGGGTCCCTCTGTTCTGCAGCAGGGGGATCTGCTCAGAGGCTGGGTGGGTGAAGGGACCTTGCAGCACAGGCAGTGGGGGGGAGTGTGGGGCTCAGCCTGCCTGTCCCAACAGGGAAGACCTGGGCAAGATGACTTACAGCACCATGTGCATCAAGGAGAGCCTGCGCCTTTACCCCCCAGTGCCCGGCGTGTCCCGGCAGCTCAGCAAACCCCTCACCTTCCCCGACGGACGCACCTTGCCCGAAGGTCTGTAAATCCCATTCCTGCTGCACAAAACTCTGCTCTCAGGCACCAGCTGCATCCTCCCTGGCACAGATGTTCAGGCAGGGCTGTGCAGATGTTGGCTTGTTTCTTTGTCAGTGAGCCCTTTTCTCCTCCTCAATTGTTTTCCAGGCACCATCACTGCAATAAGCATTTACCTCATTCACAGAAACCCTGAAGTATGGAAAGATCCTTTGGTGAGTTTTCTTTTGATCTCCTAATCATTTTTTCCCTTTATGGTGTTCCTCTTCCCATGAAACCTTCACCTGTTAGCAGGAGAGAAGAATTCTCTCTCTTCTGGGATTCTTCAGAAGTTAAGGGGTGTCACATTTCTCAAGATACCAGTCAGTACTCTGTTCTTCAAATAATCACTTTTTCTTGCTGCATATTCTTCATTTCCAGGTGTTTGACCCTTTGCGTTTTTCCCCGGAGAATGTCTCTGGCAGGCACTCTCATGCCTTTCTGCCTTTTTCTGCTGGAATGAGGTAAAGGGAATTGAACACAGAATGAGTAGTGGGCAGAGACCACCACCTCAAGTCCTGGCCCTGCAGAATTGCATAGTTAAATAGTTAAATGACGATATAACTGTTTGTGCAACAGAGGGGTTTTGATACTAGCAGGCAAAATGGGAAAGCAGCCTTGCCAAGCCCCTTAAGGGGACAGGGAACTGGGTCCCAAAGCTGTTTGTCCCAAAGGGAGCCTGCAGCATTCTGAGCTCACCTGCTCTCTCCTCCTTGATGCAGAGACCCGCCCCCCACCCTCCTGCCCTTTGACTCCCCCCTTCCCCCTCCTCCCAATCCTTCCCTTTGTCCTGTGCTGACTCCTTCAAGGCAAGCACCTTGCAGACCTTCCCTCCTTGGAGACCCACCACTCATCCCTGCTGGCCTGTCCTTTGGCTTCCCCATCTCCCTCCTTCTCCGTGCTCATTGACCACACATCACGAGCTCTCAATGTTCCTCTCAATTCCTCCTGCCCAGCCCGTGCCCCTGCCCAAAGCACTGCCTGGGGCCTCCTGACCTGCAGAGGGGAGGCTGTGTGCTGCTGTGGGAGGGCTGGGATGGGCTGGTTTGCTGTGCCCAGCACTGGGATGCAGTTGGCTGAGCTGCTCTGTTTCTCTGCAGGAATTGCATCGGGCAGCAGTTTGCCATGAACGAGATGAAGGTGGCGCTGGCTCTGACCTTGCTTCGCTTCGAGCTCTTGCCCGACCCTGCCATGCCTCCCCTTAAAATACCTCGGATTATCCTTCGCTCCCAGAATGGGATTCACCTGTATTTAAAGAAAATCCGCTGATGCTGGAAAACATCCTGCCTTCACCAGAGGGAGGAACCAAGCAGATGATGGGACAATGTTTTTCTGGGGCAGAAGTGCAGGGCAGGATTTGGGGATGAGGATTCCTGATTGCTGTGCTTCATCCACCAGCTGAAAGCCCTTTTTAAGCTAGGTCCAGGTGGCTGGGATGACATTGCACAGACCCACTGCCATCTGTTCCAGGGCACCAATCTGAGAGCAGCCAGGCATGGCCACGCTGTCTGTCCCCTTGCACTGCCATAAGGGCTGGCCTGGCCTGGGAACATCTTCAGGTCCCACCAGCTTCCTTCCTACCAAATTCTGCCTTCACACTTGTGCCCTGGCCAAATCCATGACCATTTCCAGCCCTGCCCCGTCATCAGCACCTTCCTCAGTGCCTAGAGATCAGCACTTCTCTCCTGCAGTGGGGACAGCCTGTGACAGATCTCTGTCTCACTTCTCACACTCAGTGAGTCTCTGTTTTGTTGAAAGCACTGATTCCAGTTTGGGCTCTGAAATCGTGCCCAAACTGCAAAATATTCTGTAATTTTTATCTTAATAAACCAATAATTTTTCCTGCAACAGTAACTGGTGCTGTTATATTGCTGGTGCTTGCCTGCTTCATCACAAATGCAGTGTAAAACCCCTTTAGAAATGGAAGATGGAGAGGAAGCCTATGAGCAGCAAGAGACTACCCTGGACAGGCCAGGAAACTGCCTGTGGGTCTCCAGCCAACACAGCATCTCCTTCCATGGGCAACTCTTTAACAGGGACCCAATAATCAATCATCAATCAAAGTTCTGATAGTTAGAAAGTGTGTCTGGTGGGGGGCTTCCCTCTATTTTTTTTCGTATTATTTTATTTTCTTAATCTGATAAAATTATGAGAGTTGCTACACTGGAGGACTCTAGTGAGCTGTCCTCTGCCTCTGCAGGAGTCATTACTGGGATAGAATATCACATCAAACTGTGAAATCCCAAAAGCTGCTGCTGCAATTATCATCACAGTGATGTCAGCTGTGGTTCCAGGATTGTGAGAAGGCTGCTGTGCAGTTAGACAGAAGCTGACTTCATACAGCCTTCACCTGCAGACTCTGGCTTGCAGGGATGTGCTGGGACAGGAGAAAATCCACTTGCTCCAGCTGCCTGTCCCCTCTTCAGACACGAGGTGCAGCTCTCGAGCTGAAATCAGAATTATACAGTGGAGAGAGACAGAGTATGCTTATCAAAATGTCAAAAGTTATGAAACTATGAGACATGACAAGCTCTTTGGAGGGCCATGTCAGGATACAAAATTATCTTGATAAATTGAAAAATTGCTGCAGTGAATGGTATGCGAGTCCATAAGCACAAGAGCAGGCACAGGCATTGCACAAAACCAAGAGAAAAAATGACTGACAGGCAGCAATCTCTCTTTGTACATGGAAAGACAGAAAAGGTAATATGAATCAATAATATCCTGCTGTTGCAATCAAAGCAAACATCATACTTGGATGTATAAACACAAATATGTCTCAAAAATTTTTCACTTGTATCTCTTTCAGCAGATGAAATGAGACAGCGTCCTTCAGCCCTGTTTGGAGATTTAAGTATAAAAGCAACAGCATCTACTCCAAGCTTACATATTCTAAAGCGCAAAATGAGAAAATTTTTTATCAAAATAACTGAAGTTACCAGAAGTAAATTGCATACATCTCTGTATTGGATGCAATTTTCTTATAAAGACAAGATTTGAAAAAAATATCATCCAAAGAGGAGTGGATGAACCTTGGCATTCCAATGTGGAAGATTAAAGCATGAGCATTTAATGAGCAAGAGCAAAGGCTGAAATCATGGTGCACTCACTGAAAAAAAAAAGTAGGTTAAAGGGGATCACAATAGGGGAACTTGATATACCAGTCCTCGTGTAAATAAATGGCAGCTGCTAAATTGCATTTGGGTAGATACAGATTGCACAACATCAAGCACTCCCTAAGATTTCTAAAGTCCTGGCATGGGTTATCTGGGGAATCTGCAGAGGTTTTAAAAGTTGGTTTTACCAAGTACTCCTGAAGTCCAGAGGAGGTAATGAATGTGGTAGAAGGCTGGGGCAGGTTTGGTTTGGTTTTTATGAGTGGACTGAATTGGGGGTACAGGAAAAGCTGCACTGCTGCTGTCCCAACTGGACCATCCAACACATGAATTTCCTGGCCCTAGGATGGAAAAGCCTGACTGCTCTTGTCTTCATCCTGTCTAGTCATTGCCTCGCTTGTGACTTTTAGGATTCACTCTTCATATCTGAAGAGGAAAAGGGAAGATGCTCTGCAGCATTCTCACTGTCCTCTCAGAGTTATGCTCGTGGCTTCTTCGCATGAGAAGGGAGCAGAGCCTGATTTCCCCTGCAGCCAACCAAACCCAGCATAAAATCTGCTCACAAATCCCTCTTTGGTGCTATCATCCCCCGAGGCTAGGAACTGGAGACACTCTGCTAAATAACACCACACATGGCAGCCCAGCTCACAATTTCCCTGAGTCACATGGGCCAGCACTGCATGCCAGGCCGGCTCTCCATGCCAGGCCAGCCAGCCTGCATCCCACATCCCATATCCTGCATCCTGCATCATCCCACATCTTTGCATCATCTCATGTCCTGCATCACGGATCTTCCATGGCTGCTCTCCTTCTGAACTGGAGAGCAAGGCTGAAGCTGCAACAGGGTTCTGAAGCTACGTGCCCCAGTGCCACAGTGAGCCAGATCTTTCCAGAATGTGATTCCTGAGATCAATTCCTAACATTTACCTTTCCCCTCCTATGTATTAGAGACATGGTAATAATAAAAAGACCAGGTCACGTGGAATTTATTGCTCACTGCAATAAAGACTGTCAAGGACCTGCTGCAGAGAACTTACCTCCTTCTTTAATCTTTCCCTGCTTTCTGCAAAGATGATGATGGGCTGGCCTTGGACTGCGTGATTCAGACCTTCAGATAACTATTTTGACATGAACTCATGCGAGTGGCTGTGCCAGGTGTAACAAAGGTAAGTCTTTGTTTCAGTTAAAAACATCTTGGATTTTTCTCATTGCTGCTTGGTTTTTCGACAGCAGCAGGGCAAAGATGCCACCTACTCCCACAGTTATTCCTTTCTCCAGACTGTCACCAGTACTGTGCAGCCACATCCCGGTCACATTAAGGGTGTCTGTGTATCCCGGTTCAGTGGTGGCACTTTTTTGGATGCTGCCAGGCATGTTGGATGCAGCAGGACCAGCAGGGAGAGCAGCTGGCTCACAGCACCAGGAATGCAGTCCCTGCACAGGACCCACGCTGCTCTCTAGGCAAATTTACTGTCAGATGGCACCAGCAGTTTCCATCTAAACTCCACTGGGATTTTACACTGGAAGTAGCCCGTAAATTTAATAAGTATTGCAACATATTTGTAAGACAGCTGCATTAAATGATTCCAGATATACATTCATCCTCAAGACATATGTGGTCAGATGGGACCCAGGCAGCTTACATTACTCTGCAACACTTGCTTGGCTCTTGCCATGATTTTCTCATCTATCATGTGTTTGGAAGTTTGAAATGTTATTGTTTTTTTTGGCATTACTGCTACATTTCATCTGTCATCACAAATTGCTGCAGGAACACACAGGGACAGATGGCCTGGGCTCCTCTTCCTATCTGAATAAACACAGGCACAACCAGGGAGAGCAGCTGCTGCAAGGTCATGCTCTGGGGCAAAGTACCCATTTGCCACCTAAATTTCACCTGCTCAGTAAACCACTTTTTTTCTGCAATGAATTCCAACAGTGTGAGTTAAATCAGTGAGGAAGATCATCTCCTCTTTCTGCTTAGGTGTCTAAAGTGAGTGGAGAAATTCCCAAGACCCAGAAAGCAAGTTCCACAGCCTGCTGTGTCCGTGGCTGTGATATGGGATGGAAATTCTTCAGTGTAAGTCGGTTGTTACATATTGATGGCCTGAACTGTTGTGGCCCCACTGCCATCACATCGACATCCACAGCATTGAGCCAGAGCTCCAGAGGCTCTCTGCAAATGTTTCACAACTTTCTAAGTGTCCTTTAACACCCAACTGCAGTTTCACTGGTCTCAAATGTCCAGAAGGTCAAGCCAAGCTTTTGTTCCCCCTGCCAGTCTATCCAGAACTCTGTGGCTGTCAGAGATCTTTGTCCTGCTTTTCCATGCTGAGATCTTCTGGAGTCCTCTATCACCAGGGCTGTAGATTCCTCTGGTGCTAACAGATTGTTCTGGCCTTATCCCTGGCCCTTACAGTGATCAAACCAATACTGTCCCTTTTCACTTTTCTCCCCTTTCAGCTCTGCAGCAACTTCACTTTGCCTTTTGAACTTTCATAGTTTCTCCCCCTGCAAAACCCCCTGAGTTTTCTTCCCCAGGCTGTGAGTGTTCATGGCTTCTCTTGCTGTGAAACCTCTAAAGTATATGAGAAAGGTTTTTCTCTCCCCTTCACCAGTGAAATATAGAATGCAGAGGCTGGAGGCTGGATTAAGCACCCAGTTATGCTATCACCCAAAATCAGATTCTTGCTCCAAATCCCCACAGTTGTGGATTAAGCCTCTCTGTCCCCTATGTTCACTCCATATCAGCTCAGCACTTGACATCTCACTTGACCTTCAAGACAACACATATTCCTTGGCTTCATGCTCAACAGTGGTTACTGGTTATTTTATAACTATAAGGAAGTTAGTTTGGTAAAAATTGACCCTGTACATTGACCGAGTCTCCAGGGACTTTGCCACCACTGAGAATTTCTGTATTGTTATAAAAGTTTCATCTGCAGCTGCACCAGAAATGCCATCCACTGGCCTGACCCCTCCACCTGTGAGTTTGGGGATATTTATGGGTTATTTTGTAGGTGATTGCTGAAAGATGACAGCCAAATCCAGATTGGTCAGTCTGGTAATGATGTAGGTACCACAGGATATTCCAAACAGCTCCGCTGGCACTGAACAAAGGCTTAAACATCAGACCTCCCTCTTTTCCTTGTGCAGACCTTGTGAGGGATCCAACTATACAGCATCATAAGATTTATGGATGTTCTGCAGGTCTCCACAAGAGAGTTTGTCATGTCAAACTGGGTCCCTTATGCTCTGGCTACAGCCAAAGCCCTCCCTAAGTAATGCCTAACCTGATCACAGATTTCTGCTTCCTAAATATCAACCTTTATCTCTCCCTTGAACTTTCACACAGAGCCAGCTGGCTCAGTATAAAACGATACACTAATTTTCAATGAAGGTGGCCAAGTATGTGAAAAGGTAACTCTGGTCAGTGCAATGCCTGCCAGGGATGTTCTCCAAGGCAATGACAATGAACATCAGATAAACAGTGGTTTTTTCCAACAAAGTGACTCTACAAGCAGAAAATGTGAGACATGGCATATTTTAGACTAAAAACTAAGGGGAAGTGCCCAAACATCAGAAGTCCTCTGTCTCAGAGATGTGTTACACTGAAAAGAAGCACTCACAGAGTTCAGCAGCCCTTATATTGTAGTCTATTGGACTATCAGCCTTCACAGCTGATAAACATTTGGTCCTCATAGTATCCCAAGACACAAATGGGACATTATTTCAGCCCATCTGGGGATCCTGCATTTTACAATATTTGTGGAAGTCCCACACACGTCAGACTACCAGCCCTAGTTCTCCACCAACTCCACATCGCCATTCCAGGTTTATGGGATGTGAACCCAGGTAAGCAGCAGGATCTGCATAGGGACTGCAAGAAGGGTCCTACCTGGGCCCCAACCAAGCACTGCATTAGAGAGGAAAATGCAGAGGTGCAGAGCCTTTTTGGAGAAGGTGAGATGCCATGTGGTCAGAGGAAGGAGGGTTCACCAGGCCTGTAGAAGGAACATGGCCTTGCCATCACACCTCCCCATCATGTGCTCTCAACCTTGCTGCTGCTCACTTCACTGCTCTGCAGCTTGTCCTCTCCTTGTCTCATCTACTGGCCCTGGTAACTCCTCTGGACAGAAGTTTTGTCTCCTGGCTTGTCTGTGGAAGGAGCACTTGGGGAACAGGGCCCCATCCCTTGTGTGCTGCTGGAGTCATGTCCATTCTCTGGATTACAGCCCAGCAGAGCTGGGTGATGCTGCAGTCACCCAGAGCACTGCTTTTACAGGTGAAGGTGGCTGAATCCACTCTTTGAGAAGAGCTGGCCTGTGTGTTCCTCACCTCCTGTGGGCAGATAAACAGCTTCTGTACCTGAACTCTCTGAGGACAGCGTGGAGCTCAGGTAGAGCCCCAGCCTGCCTACATCTCACCTCCTCCCTCCCCTGGCTTCATCCACCTGGGCATGGAAGACTGTGTGTGTGTGACAGCGCTGCCGGGACTTCAGAGAAAGCAGGAATTATTCAGAGGCTGTTTGTTCTCCAGGTTTGTTCTATCCAGTGATAGGCTGTGGAAAGCAGGTCAAGGGTGAGTGGGAGCACAGGTTACTGGCTGAGCCACAGTGTTTGCTGTGATATTCCAGCAGCTATAAATTGCTGTCAGCTCCACTTCACCAGACTCACCTCCTGCAGAGGAGGAGTGAGAGGATTTTTACCTGCACTGAGCTCCCCACCTGACCCAAGCGTGAGAGGAGCAGGCAAGAAACAGGCAGGAGGAGGCAGTGTCCCAGACCAGCATGGCATCTCTGCTGGACAACATAGCCAGACCTTCTGTTGTCATCCTGCAGCTGTCTGTGCTGCTTGGTGTGGTCTTTGTGCTGCTGAAGGTGCTCCAGTTCTACTGGGAGAGGAAGAAAGTCATCAAAGCTCTGGAGGCATTCCCTGGCCCCCCAAAACACTGGCTCCATGGCCACAATCACCTGGTAAGGAGTGAGCTGGGCTCAGGCAGGGTGGGTTTGTCCCAGCTGTGCAAGGTATCAGTCAGGATGAGAAGGACTAGATGGGGTGTGCATGTCCCCTGCTCCTGTCTCCTCCTACAGGACAGGACTTCTGCACAGGGAATGCCAAGGCTTCTGCAGGGCAGGAGGAAAGGGTGCTGGATATGTGGTGTGCATAATTTGGCAAAAAAGAGTCATGCTCTTTTCAATCATGTCCTTAAACAAAGAGTTATGGGACTTCCGTGAAGTTATTTAAATATGAGTAATCATAAAATGTCTCTTTGCTATATGAAACCTTCTACCAATAGAAGTGTCTTACCCTGAAGAAGACATGGCCACAAAAGCAGGGTGTTTTAATGCAGCCATTTTCATCATTCTATAGTGAAGATGTTTTGCTTTCATACTTCATGCCCACCTTGCACTGCTGAAACTGGGGAACAGGAGTGTGACAGCCTTGGTCCTCCTGGCCTGTCCACCAGGCATCCTGGCGTTGCCCATGCCAGCTGTAGCTCCCAAGTGCAACACGGAGCTGCTCCAAGCCCAGGCCATCCTGAGGTGCCACCAGCCCAGCAAGGGACTCTCCATGGAGCTGTCTTGTGCTGCAGGGGTTTGGTGGCTCAGGCAGCTTTGCCTCTTGTGCACGGTCCCTTTGCAATGCTCATCCTCTCTTCCACCTGCAGCATAAGAGCCCTGTGTGGCAAGTCTGCCTGCTCTTTATTTCCCAAGGGAGAATGTCTGGCATGTGCTTTCAATAAGGCTGCAAGTTTAACCTCTGCTCTCCCTGGCATGTCTCTCTTTTTCTGCCTTTATTAACCCTGATTAATTACCTTTGCAGATACATTCTGAAAACATTTTACACCAGATAGTGTCATGGGGAGAAGAATATCCCTATGCCTTTCCCAGATGGTTTGGACCAGTCCTGCCTTCTCTAATCATCCACCATCCTGAATATGCCAAAAACATACTTGGCCGAACAGGTGAGTCTCTACCTCTGGTTTTGAGAAGTCTTTGACGCTTTCCTACCAAGAAAATACTGGGAAACTTGCCTGGAGTTATCCCCTCTGCCAGCTTCCTTCACAGCTATTGCAATTCTTCTTTTGTTCCTCTTCACAAACTCTCAGGCTGCCCCAGGTTTCATGGAACAGTTTGTATTCCTGTGCAAAACAGAGATCAGGTGTCTGTTCCTTCCAGTTTCCTGTCAGCTCCCAGTTTGAGGGTCATCTGTCTTACTGTCTTCTATGGCTTCTACCACCACAATATTTGTGCTTCCCAGTAAACCAAGTAAAAGGTGTGAGCTGTCATGGCAGTGGCTCTCAGAAGGCATCTTAAGTCTTCTCCTCTGCTCCCTCCTGTGGAGCATATGAGTGGTAGGTACATGACCATCCCCAGTCACTCCCATCCATTGTTCTCAGTTTAGGAATTTGCCATGGCTGTTTAATTTCCACATACATATTTTTTGTTCTAACTTTCTCTGTTTTTTCAAGTCCACTGCACTCATAACTGTAGATGATTACTTTTAAACTCTACCTCTGGTGGTACAGTATTTTAAGAATTGAAATGAGATTAATTCTATCATGTGATTTGGAGGGCAAAATCTAATGCAAATTTATCCTGAATTTTCTCTTTTGTTGTGTTGAATTCATTAGTTATTAATACATTTCTGGTATCTGTTCCATTTTACAGATCCCAAGGCTAATGTACCTTACAAATTCATACTTCCTTGGATTGGTAAGTCAAAAGTAGTAGTAAGGCTGTCAGAGCTGTGATCAGAGCCTGCAGGAGCTGATTGTGCCTTTGATGTTTGTGCTTCAGGGAAGGGGCTGCTGGTCTTGGAAGGAGGCAAATGGTTCCATCACAGGAAGATGCTCACCCCAGCCTTTCATTATGATGTGCTGAAATCTTACTTGACCCTGATGTCAGACTCAGTCAAAGTGATGCTGGTAAGAATCCCCACTCCTGCTACTTTTACCTTTCATCTGTGAAGCAGTGAAAACAAAAAATGAGTGAGAGAAAGAGATGGCACTTAGAGAGTTACTACTTTCACTGAATTTTTGGAGAAGTTTAGAAGTTCTAAAATTGCTCCCCTCACCTTCTTTTGGATATTCCACTTATTCTTTCTCTTTGTTTGCCAATAAAATAAACCACCGCAAGAATATCCTTACATTCCCTGATGTGTATCCTTTTATACTTGAGAAAATAAATGCACAGAAGACTTAGTTCAGGTTCACTGAATATGTAATGAACTAGGGCCTCTGCTTCCAGAAAATAAAGTAATTAGCAGAGTGGATCTGGGAAGAGGGACAGGAAAATATGACCTGACCAAAGTTGGTGGTCTGTCTCTCCTTACCCATGGCTCTCCCTCTAGGATAAATGGGACAAGAGGATCACAGAGAGGAAGTCAGTGGAGCTCTTTCAAGATGTCAGCTTGATGACACTAGACAGCATCATGAAATGTGCCTTCAGTTTTAATTCTAACTGTCAGACTCAGAGGTCAGTGCCTGAATTTCCAAACCCTGGGAAAGCAAGTGTTCCTGTTTCACCACTCATTTTGCTAACACCAGCTTTAACCTCGACCTCCTTACAGCAACTCCCACTATTATATTAAAGCTGTTTTTGACCTGAGCTACCTCCTGAGCCATAGAATCCAGACTTTGTCCTTCAAGGATGTCTTCTATGACTTGACTCGCAATGGCCGTGAGTTTCAGGCTGCCTGCAAGCTGGCCCATACCCACACAGGTATTCCTGCCCCTTTCTCCCCAGTCCTGACTCCCAGCTGAACCTCTCCCCCATTTGCCCTGGAGTGGCTCAGAGTAGGGTTACAGAATGATCTCTCCTCTGTGCAGATCAGGTAATACAAGAAAGAAAGATGTTGCTCTCCAATGAGAAGGAACGTGACAAGATTGAGAAGAAGAGGCACCTGGATTTTCTGGACATTCTTCTTTGTAGCAAGGTGAATGTTTGAAATGATTGTACCAAATGCCAAAGAACAGAACTGTGTGGCACTGAAGGTGCATCAGCACAAGAAGAGAAGCACAAGAGACACCAAATCATACCAGTCCTTTGGATGTAAAAATAAAAGACCTGTGTGCATAGGAATGACATGTTCTTCTCCTTCTTAGGATGCAAATGGAGTTGGACTGTCTGATGAGGACCTGCGTGCTGAGGTGGACACCTTCATGTTTGAGGGTCACGATACCACAGCCAGTGGCATCTCCTGGCTCTTCTACTGCCTGGCAATACACCCTGAGCACCAGCAGCGGTGCAGGGAGGAGATCCAGGGCATCCTGGGAGACCGAGATTCCATTGAGTGGTGAGCTAGGACTTCTTATTCCTTTGTCTTGAACTCATTTAATTTATCCTTGAAGACCTTAGACATTGTCCTTCCCAGCATTCTTCTCCCTAATTTGGAGAGACAAGGATTTGATGGGTGGATTGTTCAGTGGTTGAGGAATTGTTTGGAAGGTGGCATCCAGTGGGTAGTGGTCAATTGCCCAGGTCACTGACAAGTGGTTTCCCTCAGGGGTCTGGACAGACCAGTAACATCTTTGTCAATGACATAGACAAAGGGATTGAGGCCATCCTCAGCAAGTTTGTTTTCAGGGAGGACCTTGGGAAGATGACCTACACCACGATGTGCATCAAAGAGAGCTTACGCCTGTTCCCACCAGTTCCTTTTGTGTCCCGACAGCTCTCCAAACCCATCACATTTCCTGATGGACGCAGCTTGCCAGCAGGTCTGTTGAGTTTGTTCATCCTTCATGCTGCTGTCTGTGACTAGAGTGGCTTTCTTGCTCTCTGTGGAGGGGCTGGAGGGTCTTCCAGACTCCTTTCTCTCTCCTGTAGCTGTACAGAGCTACCACAGCTTTGCCACCACAATGAGCCTGGAAGGGGTGGCAGACAGAGTCCAAGGACATGCTCCAGAGCTAATATGGGGACTTGTGGAGTGTTGTTACTGGCCAGGTGAAAGTGATACACTGATAGAAAAAACGGGACCCAGCTCTGAGGTCTATGGTTTTGACATGTGAGGTTCTCAGGAGATCCCTGCCAGATCTCTTGCAACAGTCCCTGCAGAGCCTAGGGAGGGAGAGCATCCCAAAAACATCTCTTCTGCATTTTCACTCTGAGGTGTCATGAGCTCTTTCTCACTTTTCTTTTACAGGCTGCCAGGTTGGACTGAACATATTTGCTATTCACAGGAACCGGGATGTGTGGGAGGACCCCGAGGTATTTCACCTTTATAACAACAAAAGGAAGATGGTCTCTGAGCCCAGACATCAGTTCCCCTTGAAGAAGGCATCCTGTGCCTCTCTGCTATGTTTATTTTTCCCCCTTGTCATTCCAACAGTCCACATCTAAATGCAAAGTTCAGTGGAGTTACCAAACACCCCAAAGGCTTTGAACATGACAAAGGGTTGGGAAAGGGTGTTCAATAGTCTCTCTTTGTGCATGGTGACACAGAGATGCTCTGACTGATTTCAGCTGCCCTGCACACACTTAGAATGGTAGGAGAAGTCCCAAGACCCATAAAACAATGTGTGACTTGAAGATGATATTTTAGAGGCTTCAAGAAATAACTGGAACGTTTGAAGAAGGGTGCATAGCCGCCTCTCTCCAGCAGCTGTCTGGAGATTAAGGATCAGGCACCTCTGGAATGGAGGGATCCTGACTTGATCCTTGCTGCCATGGATAAGAAAACACCTGCAGGCATCCTGGGCGTTGTAGTGGGGGACCTGGGTATCTCCAAAGGGAAGATCCACTCAGTGGCTATGATTCATAGAGAGATGACTGTCATCTGCAACTCCCCCAGGAAGAGCAGAGACCATTTCCAGCCCTAACCTGGGGACCAGGGAAGAACCTGGTGCTGCTCAGATCAGACCAAACACTGACCAAATGGTCTTTGTTGCTCCCACAGGTTTATGATCCCCTGAGGTTTTCTCCAGAGAACTCAGCACAGAGGCACTCCCACGCATTCCTGCCTTTCTCTGCTGGATCCAGGTGGGAGATCCTTCATCCCTCTCCTTCCTGTCAGGCTGCCTTGCATGTGAGACCTAGCTCTGATGGGAACTCCTAAAGCTAATCCTCCCTCAGTCTCCACAAGCCAAGTTGGCTTGGCCAACTCAAGCAGGCTTTCCGTAACAGGATCTCCTATTACAGCATCTTCTGTAATGGGATTTCCATGCTCTGTGGTCACTGTAGGATTACACTCATTTTTCTTGTGGCTTTGTGGAGATGTTTATATTTTGCCTGTGTTGGGAACACCATTCCCTTGTTTAGGGTGAATTCCAGTGCACCTCAAATCCAAGGGGGCCAAGTCTCTATGGTTCCCATGCTGTACCAATAGACAGATGTAGGATACTGAGGTCTCAGTAGCTTGTAAGAGGATCACCACGCAGAGCCAGAAATAACCTTTTGGAGGTGTCTGTGCTTTTAGCTTGATCCTGGCTGTACTTCCTAGTGAAGCAAGCCCCTGTTCTCTCAATCTCGTATCTTTTTTCAATATTTAGTAGTAAAACAAATAGCAATATCCCACCACAGATTTGGGTGCATCAGGGGCTTACTAGATAAGCTCAGCTCACAGGAGCTAGAGGTCCCCCAGCTCACACATGGGGTGAGTCCAGCTCAGGGGTGGCTGGGGACAAAGGCAGTAATCAGAGCACTTGTCCCCCTCTTCCCAGGAACTGCATTGGGCAGCAGTTTGCCATGAATGAGATGAAGGTGGCGCTGGCCTTGACCCTGCTTCACTTCGAGCTCTACCCAGACCCATCCAAGATTCCCATAATGATCCCACAGGTCGTCCTCAGGTCCAAAAATGGAATATACCTGCATTTGAAGAAGATTTTGTGATCACACTGGGTACCATGGCAGGGGAGCAAGAGCTCTCCCAAGGGACACCCTCCACCCAGTGGTTTGAGAGGGGATCACCAAACAGACCCACAGTGGCCACACTGGACCTCTCCCATATTAACCCCCGTCCCACTGTTGTCCAGAGGGGCTCACTGAGCCCACAAACACCAAACCCAGCAGGTCCAGTTCCCCTCCCCGCGGGGCAGCAGCTCTGCTAAGGGGGTTCCACAGCATGGCCGTGGCTCATCCTTCACCTCCACAGGCATCCTCCACACCCTGCTCATCTCCTCATCTCCAACCTGCCCTCATCCACTCCCTGACAGGACTTGTGTCACCTGCCTGTGGATTTGTCCCATTGTCAGTTCCCCACTTGTGCTTGGCAGTGAATAACACCTAGCTTGGTTTGCATGGGTGCCTGCAGCCTGGGTGCTGGCCCAGCACAGTCCAGCCCTGCCTCCAGGCTGGGTCAGGAGGGCTCCTCCCGGCAGCCTCACTGCATCCACCACCCTCCACAGTCCTGTTCCGGGGCTGGCACTCTGCCCACCATTATGGAGATGAATGCCTGTGGCTCTTTTCTGCCCCAGCTCTGAACTTCCTTGAGCTGAGGGTGCTCAGGAGCCAGCACAGAAAATGCCACCAGCTAACCAGAGGAAGCACTTGGCACACTGGAAACCATGTGATCAGCATTGTTCTCCTCTCTGAAATGAGAATAAAGCTTTGTGGGAAGGATGTCCAAGCTTGGCTTTGGTTTCCTTTGCATTTGGGGGCCCAGCAGGGTAGAAGAGGAGTCCCAGCAGGCCAGAGGCAAGGCTGTGCCCAAGCTGTGCAGCACTGTCAGTGATTTCTCAAGCCACAAGCACTGTTTCCATGCACCCTGTTGGGCCTGTTTCCACGTATCCCACACAATCCATCACCTCACCTTTGACTCCAGGAGTTTCAATAAGTAAACAACTGAAATGATCTGTGGTCAAACAAAGGAAAATAGAATTACACACCGCACACACAAAAGTGCTGGTGGTAAGAACAAAGTCAGCTTTTAAAATAAAATGAGAGGAGATGTGCGTCTACTTCAAACCCTCAGAGGCTGAGAACTGACTGCTCAGTTCAAGAATGGCCTGCCCAAGGGGTGCAGGTGAGCGCTGGCCCTGGAATTGGACTTGCTGTGGGGGTACAGGGAGCCTTTCCCCAGCACCAGTCCAGGTCCAGGGTGTGGAATGGTGGCCAGTGGGAGACCCAGAAAAAGTCCTCCCTGGTTCCTGGTAAAACCCCTGGGCTTGGTAGGCAGCACAGCCAGGCCTAGCAAGGCAGATGACATGTCCTGTGCCTGGAGACATCCCTGTCCCCACTCGCAGTGGAGCAGCCACTGCTTGGTCAGAGTCCCAGTGGCATTACCCAAAGCCCAAGGGCACTCAGCAGGCATCAGGGGAAACTAAGGCACAAAGGCCTGCATGTGTCATGGCACGGTGACAGACAAGGCTGTGCAGCTTTCACCCACAACACGGCATCACTAGAACCACTGCAGGCACCAACACATCCAAATCATGTGTCTGTTTGTCTGTCTGCCTGGGCAGCTCTCTGCTGATGGCCACATCAGGACAGTCAGACCTGAGCATCTCCCCATCTGACTGAACTCCTGCTGCGTCCTCAGTTTGAGGAACAAAATTCTCCTCAGGCTGGTTCCAGACCTTTGTTTGGGCTATCTGGGTACCAAAAGGGACAGGAGTGCTGAGATTAACCAGCAAAGTGCAGCTTGTGTTTATTTACACAATAATAATGTTTATTTATTGTTATATACAAGGTGCAGCTGGAGACCAAGTTTCCCTTCTCCCAGCTCTCCCCTTCTCACCCACAGAAGGAGAAGGGGTGCAGGCTGTGCAGGTGCCAGTGCCACCACCCTGGAACCGCAGGTGGACCCAGGTCTGGAAGGTCAGACTCCTGCTGAACTCCTCCCCAGCTCCAGCACACCAAGGCCTTCAGAGGGCAGTGGATTAAAAACATCTTTTGGTTACCGAGAAATCCTATTTGTCAGATATTTCAGCCACCCACCTGGGAAAAGGCAAACCACCTTGAAGCTCTGCTCATCTGCTCTCCAGCAGGTGGTCCAGGAAACGAGCTTTGGGTGGGCTTGGCCACAAAGACCCATCCCAGTCTCCTTGGGGGTGGGCTCCAAAAGAAACCCTGTGGCACTGAAAGGTGTCACTACAGCATTTTCTGGTTTGGGAATGGGGGAGTAGGACCCCCAGCTGTGCTCATCCCATGGCCTCTGTTTTGGGGCCATCACCCCATTCACTGCATGACCAAAGCTGCCCATTTGGTTTCCAAGAGTCCTTCCTACTGCTAGATGGTTATGAATGGCCAAACCCCAACCACTTCCAGTGGAGACTTTCTCCAGGGAAACTGCTCTTGGTAATCTGCTTGGGAAAAAGAGGAGAAAACGCCGCCATTTTTTATGCAAAGATTGGATTGTTATTCCAGGCAGCTATGACAGTAATTGAGGTAAGCAGAGCCAAACACTTTAAAATCTCTTCCTGTTAAGAACCGTGCTTAAACCAGGTTTGCAGTTTGAAGGGCCAAATCTTTTGAGGGAAGGTCTCACAGCACCGACGCACCGTGAAGCCCTAATGCAGCAGCAACCAGGAAAAAATTCTTCCAGTTTTCAGCTTAGCCAGGTCAAACTGAGCAGCACAAACACCCCCCCACCTTCAAACGGTGGCAGTTTCTGGACAGCAGCTTGTACAAGATAACCTCCTGTGCCAAGCAAACGGCTGGGAGAGCAGCAAAGGAGCTGCGTGAGGAGCCGGGCAGCAGCCATTGACACAGATCTAATCGCCCTGCATTTGCCCCGAATATCTCCCTGCCAGGCAGTGACATGTCTGTGCTGTCTCAGCTCGCTCCTCCATCACCATGGCTACAGCAGCCGCCAATCCACGGGCGAGTCCTTCCCGAGTACCACAAATCCTCCGGGAGATGCTGCGAGAGCCAGCCCCTTTGGCAGGGAGACACTTCGGGGACCCCGGGACAATCCACAGCACCAAAAACTCCCCTTTTTCTTCTTTCCTTTCTCCTTTTTATTTTCTCTTTTTCTTTTCTTTTTTTTTTTTTTTTTTTTTTTTTTTTTTTTTTTTTTAACCCCAAACAATCGATCTTAAATGTTTCTTTTTTTTTTTTTTTTTTTTTTTTTTTTTTTTTTTTTTTTTTTTTTTTTTTTTTGTTTTTGAAGCACAAACAATGGAGCTAAAAGGTTGGGTATCAGGCCGATAATCATGAATGACGTGTCGTTATTACACACCATACATTCATTATCTCCCACTCCAGCCATGTCACAGGCGGCTGGAGGAGGGCAGATAACGGGGTGCCTTCATGCAGATGGCTTATTATCAGGATGTTCCAGGAGGGGCTTTAAGACAGTTAGTGATGCTGTTTGCCAGTTAAAGATTAGAGACCCCAGAGAATAATTAACAATCCCAAAACCCAGTTTTTCTGCTGGATTCTTCAGCTTTCTCCCCCCTCCCCCATCCTCTTTAATCTATTCACTCTAGCAGGTGTAATAAAGTGATAAGGACAGGCTCCGGGGATGTTTGTTTGGCTACTACGGGTGTATAAACCAACAATGGATGGCATTTTACTTCTGGCTTTCAGTGGCTTGAATCGGGACCAAAAACTTTGCAGTCCCCTTGCCCACACACAGCCACCCCTCTGTGACATGCTGCTGGCTTCCACCTGGGTGGCTGGGCTCCTTCCCCACCCAAAGGACCACCAGGGTGGGACAGGCTCCCTTTTTTCCTCTGGAGATCCAAATCCCACCCCTTGGGTGTCAAGGTGCCCAGTGCCAGGATATAAACCCCAAGCTTGTTCAGGTGCTCAGGGATAGAGCTGGTGCTGCTTTCAGCTAGCCTGTAATTAAACTACCTTGAGATAATTTATATCATAGGTGTCCAGTTGCCCAAACTGCTCCAGTTCCAGCTGGAGCAGAAACATCTCAAACCTTCATAGCTAAAGAGCCTTGGGAGAGGTCAGGGAAGCATCACAGTAAAGGTGGCTTTCAACAAGATATCCCATTAATTACCTGGGGTTCCAAGAGGGGGATTGCACCCTCCTAGGTCACAGACAAAAGTTATGATACAACTTGTAACAAAGCGGGGGTGCAAAAAACCCCCACCCTGAATATCTTCTGCCCCAAAGGAGACTATTCTGTCTGCAGCAGAACACAACCCTGGACGTCTCCCTGAAGCCCAAGGCTTCAGAGATAATGGCATTACAGAATGGGGGGTAGGATGGAGTGCTCATGGTGTCCTCACCCTTCACTGGTGAGTGTGGGGTTTGTGAAGGACACCTTCATCCCCCTGTGCTGCAAGGAGAGAGGTGCTGGGAAGGATTTGGCCCTCAGGCATGTTGGCTTAGGGCCCTTCAGGGAGGTCACTGAGGCTGTGGGAGATGCCCCTGACCTGGGGGTCTCAGGTCCAGCCCTGACCCTGGAGGACATTCCCCAGCTCATCGGGGCAGTGTGGAAGGCACAAGCACTGGCACGCCAGAAGTTGTCTTCCCAATCACGCTCATCCTGCCAGGGAGGGATGAGACAGCATTAAAGAGCATCCCGACCCTATCAGCAAGAGATGAGATATCCTAATTATGGCAGTACAGGCGAGAATCTGGGCTGTATCAGCCAGTACAGAAAGGTAAACAAGAAATACAACAATGGACCCTTAACACTCATTAGCTGTGTCAGATAATACCTCACTTTTCTCCCTTTGGGGCTTAAAATCTAATTAAGATTTTCCAACAATAAATTTCATTTATGCTCGCTCCCTTTTGTTCTTTTCAGGATCACACCGAGAAGCATCTGCAAGTGACTGCACAGCTCAGGGAAAGGCAGCTACAGCCAGCCTCAGCCAGTGCTTCACAGACAAGGGAAACTGAGGCAGGACAGCACCCTGGACAGTGCAGAGATGAGATCCTGCTAGGACATAGCACTGGCTCCTGCATAAGATGTTTTCTCCAGGGAAGTGAACTCCAAAGGGCACCTGTTGTGATAAGACCAAGCACGGAAGTTCCTGGGCAAGCCCAGCAGTAAAACCTTTCCTTGCTCAGACTTACAGCCATGGCAGGGATCCGTGGGGAAAGGGACAGTGAGACCCACTGAGCCCTCAGCACACCTCCACTCCAAACCCACATCCAGGCACTGTGGAGTGAACAGCTCGGGCGTCTGTCACACATTCACTGTGTACACAGGGCAGGGAATAAACTCCTCCTGTTACTCATTATAAGGATGACACTGTTGACTTCTTTTTGCAACTGAGAGGTAAAAAATTAATGGGTTCCCTTCCTCTCGCCACACCCCCAGCCCAAGTGCTGACACGGCAGGAACAGGCAATGACTAATCCTTAAACCCTGCTGAGTGCAGCAGTACCACTGAGCCTTGTTTTTTCCAAACCCACTTGACATTTGGCACCTGTGAGAAGAAAGTCAGGGGAGCAGCATCCATCAGGGGCACGAGTGGGATGGTCCAGGACACAACCTGGGGCGGGTGGTAGATGGAAACAGCTCTGGTGTGATGCTGGGGATGCAGCCATCCTGCCTCCACATCTGAGGGCTTGACCCCTCTAACCCTTCTGCCTGTTTTCTTCCACTCCCATGCAATTTCTCAAGGGGAGCTGTGATTTCTCAATGCCAAGCCTTTGAGGGCATTTTTTAAATACTCACCTACTCCGGCTCTAGGGAAAATGCTTTTCGAGGTGGGTCTGTAGCTAGAAGACGTTCCTGAATTTTTATGTCTCCACTTGCTGGGGACATCAGCAGCTTCAGCTGTGGGAAGTGCACAGCAGAGCCCTAGAAACACCTTGCTTCCCCCAAAACCAGAGGCTGCCAAAAATGCCCCTTTTATAAATCTCCCACCCCAGTGCTGCTTCAGCTGGGCTGCCCTTGGTTGCAGAGTCCCTTAATCCTTTCCTCTGGTCAGGAAGAGGACCCTTCACACCACTGGAGTAACTCATGTTCCAGGAATGGCCAAAACATCAGAGGTCTCTCATTTCAATCTATAAATACCACAGCTTAGGATCACTCGTTGTTCCCATGGTGGCCCTGGCACTGTCCTCACCACAGCAAAAGACAGACCCTGGTTAATGAACAGCCTGGCAGGAGCAGGCTGCACTAAGGCCAGCTGCCCCAGGAGAGTCAGCACCGCCCAGAGCAGCCCCCAGCCACTTTCTGGCAGCACTGACAAATGACTGCCATCCAGCCCTGGAAACGGCTCCCAGTTGGCTGTAGGGCTGCACTTTGTGGTCAGTGGGATTCAGGGGGTGCTGCTTTTCACCCATTAAGCAGCACTGGGAAGTGCTGGATTGTTTCAGTGCCTCAGTAACCCCACCTGGCAAATGGAGTGGAATGATGCTCTCACCTCCCTATACATCCCCTTGAGGTTCTGGGGCAGTTCTAAATGCTGAGCATTCCCTGATGTCCTTCATTCTCCCAACTGCCTGAAGGCTGGGAGAGCTGGGAGATGCCAGAAAGTCCTTTGGCTGATTAGCAGAATGACCCTCTTTGGTGTCATAGGCAACAATTCTCTTTATTGCTCACTGGGAAGATATGTACAGAAGGGGAGGTTTGTTCTGACATTAAAATGCATGGTGTAGGTCATAAAAAGGAGGGTGAACTGGGGAGAAAAGAGCAGGTATTCCATCAGCAGCTCCCTGGAGGGCAGCGGGGAGTGTGGGGAGGTCCCAGGTACCCAGCAGGATCCCCTCTGTGTTTTGAATAGGTCAACACCCTCCTGGGACTTGGGACATCAACCTCACCAGCTGGGTGGGGTGACCACCAGGCAGGAGAGGTGGCACCTCCAGACCTCTCCTGGGGACCAGTGCCTTTGTGGAGGGACAAGAGCATGTCCCACAGGTGGAAAAGGGAAACATCAGGAGGTGGTGGTGCCATGGAGGGGCCAGGGCCCCATCACTCACAGGGGGTGCCAGTGCAGAGGGTCTCTGTGGAAATGCCCATCGCAATAGCGGGAAGTGAATCGAGAAGAAGAAGAGGGTGGTGGGTGGGTGCTGCTACATGGCCGTGGTGATCACCTTCTCCTCAGGCTCCACAACGTTCTCATAGGCATGCTGGCTCTCTCTGGACCTGCATCAAGAGGGACAAGCACAATGCTGAGCTCAATCCCAGCCAGACCAGCATCTCCAAAGCCACCACTGGCATTCTGACCTAGCTGGTGCCAGCTGTGCACTGATGGGGACCACAGAAGGACTGGAGCTGAGCTTGGGGTGGGAATTGCTCTAGTTTTTAGTGAGGGCTGTTTTGATTGTCACCATCTATGTGGTGACCTGTGGTCATTTTTGGTGGTTTTCTCTGTTGGAAAGTTATGATGTAGCATAAGAAAAATGTGGTGCAGCAGGTTGTGAGGTGGTGGATGGATTGTGGGGCTCAGCTGCAGGTATGGGGAGAGACGAGGGGGAAGGAAATATTCCCTCACTGCCTTGTGCTTAACCCCTGGAAAAGTTAAAACCCCCCAAAATAGGTGCATGGGATGTGTAGGACCCTGAGGGGGTGAGACCACAGCTCTGCATGTCTGAGCTTTCCCCAAGGAGACAGAACAGAGCCTGGGAGCCATGGGGAAGAGTCTGAGCAGGTCTTTCACCTGAAGTCAGATGCAGCTGATACGTATCTCACATCATGGCCGTTGGATGTGACAGCATCTGGCTTGTCCTCCACACTCACCACGTTCTCCACATTTTCCCTGAAGGCAAAGAAGAGAGGAGCTGAGACAGAGCAACAAAGGAGCCATGCAGGGGAGCAGCCTCTTACTGGTGATGACACTACAGAGACAATAAGGGACCTGGATGTGATTCTGTCCTTGGACACCCTGCTCAGCCTTCTTCCCAGCAGGACAAGGACAAGCAGAAACACCCTCCCTGCAGGTTTGCAGAGGCTGTGCCAAGTGCCAACCCCTGTCTCTGCAGCGGTGACTCCTGGTGCTGGCAGTCAGCAGGACTCACTGTCAATACATGGGATTGTTTTCTCCTGCTAACTGGTTTTTCCAGTCTATTTCTATGTAATCTGTTGCAAAATAGTCCCCTGTGGATCCTGAGAGACACGGAGAGAACAGTCAAGGTTCTGCTGGTGCCTCAGCCCTGGCACTGAGGGCTGTCCTTGTGCACATCCATGTGAGCAAAGCTGAGCTGCTCTCCCTCCAAAGCGAGCCTGGGTTGCTTGCAGAAGGAACCACTGGGCAGGGATGGGGTGTTCAACCTCGGCCAGACTCCAAAACTCGGCTCTGGAGCAAGCCTGTAGCCTGAGCAGTGCCAGGGAGATTTAGCTGCAGAGGCTGGGTGCAGGTCCAACCTGCATGCACGTCCCTGCCTCCTCCAGCACTTGCCCAAGGGCAATTTCAGAGGCTTCTCCGAGGAGCAGCCTGGCATAAACAGGCAGTGGCTCGAGCTGATAGCTGCTGTCACAGTGACAGCACAGAGCTGGCAGGGCTCCAGGCTGCCAAGCCTCGCTCCTGCTCTTCTGAAGAAAGGCCAGATTAATTAAAACAAGGCACCATCCCCCCTCAAGCCCTCCTCAGCATCCTCTGCCTCCAGGCTGGGAAAAGGCAGCCAGGCAGGGCAGCAGTGGGAAACACCAGCCCTGCCTGCCACTCCATGGGCTGGGGGCTCCTTCAGTTTGAGGACAGAGGTTCCTCTTTGGGAAACAAAGACTACAGTGGCAAATCAGACCATATAAATATATATACATACACGTTGTATTATGCATTGGCCTGGAATGCATCCCAAAGGGATCTGCTTGAAATGCTTCTGGGGCTAAAGCTGACCTGGTGATCATCAGGGAGCATTGTAACAGTTCCCCACCTGCTCAGCCTGGAGAGGCTGCAGGAATGCACAGGTACAAGAAGACTCTAGCCTAAAGCAACCCCACCAGTGCAGAGGAACTGGGAACAGATGTGGGGTGCTCTTGCCTTTGGGCTCAAGGTCAAAATCACATTACTGCAACTTAGCCAGTTGGCCTTGCTCAGCTGAGCAGGAGCAGCAGCCTCTGACTCTGCTTGGCCAGCATCAGGTAAGAGGTAACCCATCCCACAGAGCCTTTTTCAGATGAATAAAGGCACCACATTTTCCTGTGCCATGGGCTCCAGGTAGAGAGTACTACCACTGCCTGGCTACCTCCATTCTCCCAGCTCCTCTCAGTGTGTTTTCACAACTTGGCTCTGTCTGCTTTGCAAAAAAAGCTGGTTCAGGCTTATTATCCCACAGATATAAGACACATGGGTACTGCACCCCAAAAGCTATAGAAAACCAGGCTGGGCCAGCCCCCTGAACATGTGCCCATGTAACACAGCCATGATGCTGTGGCTTTGCCATTCCCAGCACAGCAAGCTCACACCTAGCAATCAGTAACAGGGATCAGAGACCAGGACAGGGACAAAAGGACAGGAAGATGAGGACTGGAAGTCTTTGCTCTCCCAGCCCATCTCCCAGCACAACAAGCACGGTGTTCCCAGCCCTGGCACATGCACAGCTGCCAAGGCAGCTAAGCCCAACCCAGAACAATCTCCCACACTTACACTTTTTCCTTGCACCAGAACCTGTTGACCACGAAAGCAATGGCCACCAAGACTAGAAATACAACCACTGCAATGACACCCTGTGCCCATGGCTGGAGGCTGCCCCGGGCTGCAGGGAAAGAAGAAAACATGTGTTAGAAATTCTTCCTCAAGCTTTATCCACTGAGCTTCTCCCATTCAGCTTCAGCAAGGTCCAGATGAGAGCTTGATTCTGCAAATCTGAGCAGAACATGCTGCTGTTAATTCAGGCAGGCTTACCTGGGTGATAGCAATGAAATAAAGTACAATTAACAGCGTTTTCACTGGTGGTTGTGTGTGGAGTGTGGTGCCTTGCAGCTTTGGGGCCCCATATTCACTGACACATACAAATAAATAAACATGCACCTTGGGGGGCTCCTTGGTGACTCTGTAATGGGGGAGAAAGGCTGAGGGACATGGAGGAAGGGAGTGAAGGAGAATGCTTGCCAAAGAAAGGAAGAAAGAGGGGTTTCAGCAAATGGCTTATTCTCCATTCCCAGATGCCACAGACATCATTCCCAGGATATTTCCCAAATACTAACTGGTAAAATAAGGACTCCGTAACAGAGCGAGTGTAAAATTTGATTGTCATTCTCACAGCAAAAAGCTGTCATTATGGATTCTGGTAAAATGCACCATTCAACAAGTTTCCAGAGCAGCAAACAATTTATGACAGGAATTGAAGGCTGATGCATTCAGAGGAATAACCTCAGCACAAAGTCCAGGCAGGGCTTGCATGGGACCCAAGTAGCATTGGGGTGGAGGGTGGGGGTGTGGGAGCTGACTGGGCTATCTCCATCTTCCCCAGGGACAGAACAGACTGACAAGTTCATTTTTATCTACCCAGATCTAAGCAGGAATCCAGCCATGGGTGGGAAGGCTGTGAGACACTTTCCTGGATGTGGGCAGGATGCAAGGGCAGGCAGTGAGAAGAGGAAACCTTGTCCCAGCCCTTGCTGGGATGGCTGCTCCTTGCCTCCCAGTGGATTTTGGAGCATTCAGATGTAGTCAAACCCATTCTTAAGTGCTGTCACATCAGCACTAGGGGACACCTTGTCCATACAGCCATATCCCTTTGAGATTTAATTACTGTTTACTCAGACCCCTCTTTTCCTCATCTGCTGATCTAAACACTGACCCTTGTACCTAACATGGTCCCTCTGCACGGCAGGTGGGGCAGGTGGAGGGTGACACCTGCCAGCCCCAGCATCAGCCCCAGCCCACTCAGACCCAGACTGGGACACCTCCAGGGCTCAGCTGCTCCAGGATGAGCAGTGGATATGCCAGTCTCCCTCAGGAACTTTACACTGAACACTTCCTCTGTCTCACAGGAGACAAACCTCTGCTATAAACAAAAAATACTCTTTGCTAGCAGTAGTAAAGAAGAGGCTGCATGCTCCACACGTGCCAACTCCTTACCCACAGACAGCTTCACACTGGCTCTGCTGCTAGCAGCTGTCCTCTCCTCCCTCTGGTTTTGGGGAGGGGGACTGTCCTTTAGTAACACCCCCCAGCTCCTTGAGTCTTTACTGCAAGAGACTTTTATTTAAAAAATAATAAATAAAACAACAAAAAAACCTCAAACCCCAAAAACAGAGCTCTTTTTTCTTCTTGGAAGCGAAATCAGCCTGGCCAGCTGACTCACCAGCAGTGCCAGTCTGGGGAGCAGTGGTACTCACGGGCAAGGGGCTGTGAGAACTGCCCTGAGTAGCATCTCTCACCCCCTCTCCCCACAGAGACAGAGCAGGAAGAATTCAGACAGAAATTCCCTCTTGTATCAGCATGTTTGGACTGAAATACCATTGTATCAGCAGGCTGCTGGGGTGGTAGCCAGGGGTGGTGACCTGGGGCAGAGCAGGGGCTGGTCCCCTGCTGCCCTACCTGGTGGTTCAGGATGCTCCTGCTCTGCTGCCCACCCTCTGTGAGTGCAGCCCCAAACACACCTACTGCCTCCTGGCTGAATTTTGGCTCATCCTCCCTCACTCTGCCCTTGGCTGTTGGCCACATTTATTTATTTGTAGTTGTATTTTTCTGCCAGACCCAGGGTTTCTAGCCTAAGCCTAGTGGGGATGGTCAGGTCCAGCCCTCGGTGAGGTTTCTGCTGGGGTTAAGGGAGCTCAAGGTCAACCAGGGAATGAAGTCAGACTTAAACTGCCAAATTTGCATTTTGTGATCTTCCAGCTAAGGAGGGGGGAAGATAAGAAGTGATAGCAAACTTCCTTGGAGCAACCCTGCTCAGGAGGTACTGGATGTTTTTGAAGTGAAATCTCACTCCCGTGGCTGTTTCTACCAGATTTCAGAACACCCAAAGCCAAAAGGGAAAAACACCAAACCAAAATCAAGAGGTTCTGGCTTGGAGAGACCATGTAGGGCCTAGCTGCAAGGGGAGATAAGGGTGGTAAGGGAATGGCAAATGCCTCTGCACTGGGCTGAAATACCTGCTGGGAACCTTGTACAGGCATAAGAAAGGAGAATGGGGATCAGGCAGAAGCAAGACCTTGATAGGATCTATTCAGGGAGTAAATGTTTGGGTCCAGCCCTGGGGGCACTGCCTGGCTGGAACCCCACACCTTGCTGCCCTGCCAGGAGGGATGGCTGAAAGGATGAGTCTCACCTGTGGAAACAGGAAAGTGTTCCTGGAAAAATGCTTCACTGGGGATGCCCCTCCTGGCTCAGCCTGTCCCTCAGGCTCTGCCACCTCCTCCCTGTGTTGCCACATGGCAATGATGGGGTTTTCCCTCACAAAGAAGATCTCCAAAGCCAAAATAAGCAGTGTGGAATCTGCAGCCCTGGCAGCTGTGTCTCCACATATCTGCACCTACAAACCAGACCAAGGGAAGCTCTGGTGCCAAAAAAAGCCTGTGCACTTGTTGCAGTTCCATTTCCATATTCAACAGCTAATTTGAAGATGCAGACCTGCTTTTTAATACATCTTCTCTGAGTATTTGGAAAGCTTTGGCTGGCCTGCCTTTTCCACTCTCTAAGGAAGCTCTACCAGGCTCTGAACCCTCATTAAAAGATTTTTTTTTTTTTTTTTTTACTCTTTCTAAGCAACAGCAAAACTTTCAACCGTGCTGACAATGGACACCCTAGACTGTTAAATCCCCAGCAAGTTGGTAAACAAACACAGGAAGAGCGGTCAGGGCTGGGGCATCAGGAGGAGAAAGAGGGAGGGAATTTTCTGGGACTTTGGCAGCACCAGATGAGTTTTAATTACTCCTCATTATTTCTAGCACTAAAGAAGCCCTTCAGTGAATTTCCTAAAAATAATACCCTAGCACAGGAAGTTTCTCTGTTAAGTCTTTGGGAGGAGGAGGTCAATTTGCTGAGGAAACTATTTGCTCCCTCTCCTCAGCAATGACCAAAATTACAGATTAACAGGAGGATCTGAGAGCTCAGGGAGCAACCCAGAACAACACTTGCTCAAGGATAAGAGTGAGAAAAAAGAAAGAAAGAAAAAAAAGCCTTAAGAAAACAGATCACTCATCTCAGTGCACAGTCCTGCAGAGGTAAATCAGAGCAGTTTATCTCTGTGTGAGCAGCTCAGATAAACCTCAGGTGGCAGTTTCAGCAAAACAGGTAGAAAGTCTCTATGTCCCGGCTCCAGCAAAACCCCTCAGCCCACCGGGCACCCAGCCACGCTGATGTGGAGCCAGAGCTAAAGCTCAGCTCTTCCAAAGCTCAGGCAGGAGCTGGGATGTGTTTTCCCTTCCAAGAGGCTCTTGCACAGCTGTGCCCCCAGCAGCTCCCACCTGCCCGGGGCTCGGCACACCTTCCTGCCTTTCCCTATCCCCGGGATGCCGGCAGCACTCACCTTGCTGGCAGAGGGCAGGCTGCAGCTGGAGGAGCAGTGCCAGGAGGAGCAGGCAGTGGGCAGACATGGTGGAGCAGAGCCGGGAGCTGCCCTTGGGCACGGCGCCCTGCCGCAGGAATGAGCGCCTGGTCAATTATCAAACACCTTAACGAGGGCGGCGATGCTCTCACCTGCTTATTCAAATCCTGTGCGGGAAGGAGGTGCCTCTTCTTCGCCTTCTCCCGCGGAAGCCAGCGGGGAATTTTGGGCACGGTGACTTGAACCTGACAGTCCCCTTAGGCAGGGCGTGGAAGGGAACTCAGGCACAAAATATTTGCATCGGCCCAGGAGGAAAAAAGCAAGACCCAGATGGGTAAAACTCTTCCCCAGTGAAGCTGTGGCGCTTGGGGAGCGTGGTGTCCCCCAAGTCCCCTCCCACAGGGACAGTCCAGCAATGCCCCAACTCTGATATTCCTTCCCACTCTGTGGGACCCCTGCTCACATCCCTGCTCTTCTTTGCTTTTTCTTTTCAACAAGTGTCACTAGCAACCCAGCAAAATATATTTGTGTCTTTAAAACATCCAATTAATAGACCAGACTCCGTGCTGGGTGCTGCCTCTCACCTCCCACGCCTTGTTTAATGGTGACACTATTAAGTGGAGCAAACCCAGCCTTCATTTTATTGAGTCATCAGGGCTGTCCCCAAAATTTCTTCAATACCAGAAGAGATAGAAACAGCCAAAGAGCTGCAGCAGGCCTCAAGGCTTGCCCTTCACAAAAGCTGAACAGATGCTGTAGGACAGAGAATGTTGCAGGTCCTGAGTTAAGCAGTTTTCCAGCCCATGTCAGGCTTGGATGACTGGCAAATCCACCCCACAGGAAGAATAAAAGATATTTGGCTTCACAGCAGAGAAACTTCAATTGCTCCTGAAGGAAATTATAAAACTGTGAGCCAGGGGTTCCATTGTCACTCTTCTTGTGATGTGTCACAGCACCTTTGTAACCCCTCAGCAGCATCTGAGCCCCTGGCCTCTGGGTGTGGTGATTTCCCCTCCAGGGACCCTGCCTGGGTGCTCTGTCCTGAGTAGCAAATAGCACTTTATCCCCATGGGACCCATGGCCAGGAATGTGCAGCACCCTCAGGAATGCACACCCACTGGAGGAGGACTGCCCTCCATCTCAACTCTTTACATTGCATTTACAATAACATCATTTATACCAAAGACAAAGCAGATCTGACTTGGAGGTGTACAAGATCAAAGGCCAGTTCCCAACTCTTTCCCAAATTCCTTTCTATGGCCAGGCCCCCATCTGCGATGTAGGATAACCCCACTACCAACCCTGCTAATTTTTGCATGTGAAATCTTGTGAAAGGGACTTTCCTACTGCACCCAGCAAGGAAGTGTCATAACAGAGCCCCATAATTAGGCTCTGTAAAACAATCTGATGATATTACAGAAGAAAAGGAATGGCTTGTGGATAAGTAAAAGCGAGAGTGAACTTTGTGTTCCCCAAGACCTGCTTCCACATTGTCTGGGAAAGCGTGCAGAGCGCGCCGTGTTTGCCGCCCGCCTGCTGCTTTTCTCTTTGCAAAAGAGTGTTTGGAGCAGAAGGCTTTATCAGCAGATCAGAAGTCCTAGAGAAGCTGCTGCCCATGGGAAATTCAAGGTCTGAGACATTGTGCTATTGCTGTCCACTCCCTGTCAGCCTGGGGCTGGCTCCTGAGCTTCCTTCTCACGTACTCTGGGTTGTGTTATCGCCCCGGGGCTCTGCCCAGCACAGCTCCAGGGACTTTGGGCTGATGTCCCTAAGACAGGGAGGTCTCAAGGATCCACCCACATGCTCTGGTGTGTTGGGGTGATAGGACATGACAGACCTGGCCCTGGGGTGAAGGCAGGGCTCCGTGCCTTTCAGACACTGGTCTTGCTGTCAGCTCCATCCCCAGGAGCAAATAATACTTTACCAACTGCATGTTCCCACACTTATATGAAATTTAAGACAATTCAATGATTTAATTGTTTTGGGCTCACTGATGATGCCAGGGAATCACTCAGTGCTTATCTCAAAACTCCCCTGTGCTCCAGAGCATGTTTAGCCCCTGCAGCTATGAGAAGGTCCCTGCTTTTGTGACAAAGCTCCCGTGGCACCTCCTTGGTTGCACATCCCTGGTTTTGGCCTGGGGGGATGAGAAGCTGCAAGCCACTGTAGCAGCCTCACTGCAGGGGCAAAGTCTGAATTTTCAACAAATTATTTGCCAGCCAGGTTTTCCTTTTGTCGTTCTGGCCATGGCTTGGGACCTGCAATAACAAACTGTGTTTTATATATGAAAAATTTTATATTTATATTTAGTTATATTTTATCTATAAATAAGGATTATATATTTATGCATAAACTATGTATGCTTGTTTAGAAATAAACAAACAATAATAACTGTGTGTTTCTGCTGCAGGGTGCTGGAAATGTTGCTGTCTCTCTCATTTAAGCCTCCAGCATCACCCAGCATGGTGAGACAAAGCCCTACTGGTCCATTTTAGAGCTGAGGGAAACCGAGGCACAGAAGGACAAATCACCTTGGCAGCATTTAGTCAAAGCCAAGTGGGGCCAGAGCCAGCCCAATGCTCTTTCAAGGACCCATGTGAGCAGTTGCATGCATAACAGATTTTACACAAAGCACGGATTGGAATTCCAGTCTTCACACTTATATACTCCAAAAACTGGTGATTATTTCCCTTAAAAAACACATAAATTTTAGGAAAAATTAATATTTGCTTAAAGCAGCATTCCTGGATGATACATCTCAAAGCACAGATGCTAGTTCCTCTTTGAAAAACATTGTGGGATTCTGTGTTTTAATGGAAATTCTTTTCTTTCTTCTTCATCTCCTTCACTTCCTTCCTTCCTTCCTCCCTCCTTCCTTCCCTCTTTCATCCTCTCCATTTCCTCCCTGTCTCCCAGACAGAGCCATAAAAATAGAGAAATACTATATGAGAGCAAACCTGAACATTCGCTAAAGAAGAGTTTGTATTTTTCATAGAAAAGTAATTATAAATGTATTACATTTCAATAGCTGCTAAGAAACATTAAAAAATCCACACCTAAAAAACCCACAAAAAAAACCCAACAAAAAATACACAGATCAAATTTATAATTTCTTGTTTCTTTTGACATCTACCATCCAAACCAAATTTTTTGCTTGTGCCAGAGTTTTCTCATTTCCTGTTGACACTTGTCTCTCAAATCCTGCCTGCTCTGGATGCTGCCAGGAGAGAACCAGGAGCTACAACCACTGTGAAAAGAGCATTTTCTTGGCTTAGTGTGCCAATGTGGGTAAAAGGCAGCAGAAAAAGGCAGCTCCTGCTCTGGGTTTTCATCTATCACAGCTCTGTACCCCACTTCTCCTCTTTAAAAATGCCTTTAAACTGCCATATATTTCTTATTTATGTGCTGTTGAAAACCCCAGTGTCAATGGTTTGGCAAAAGGCATCCATGGCCTTCATTTGCCCTTAAGGTCTGCTCAGCAGGACCACTGCTGTATTTGTGTATTGGCCTATGAGTATTTCATGGGACATTCTGGATGATAATTTTTACACTAGTTGATTTTAGGATGGATCTTCGGCAGCATTCACAGCCTCCACTCCCTGATGCTGCTGCTCCTGCATCCAAGGGCAGTTCTGGGGTCTCTCCTCTGTCCATTGTCCCCTCTGAGCTCCCTGTTCCTCTGTCCCTGATATCAGGGCTCTGACAGCACATTCACATCTGCCTCAGGCCCCACAGCCTTGGAAAATTAGGCAGAGAAAACACCTACATGATCTGCCCTGCCTTGCCCTGGGCTGGGAGGAATCAAGCTAAAAATTCCTGAAACAAGAAGGAACCCCCACCTGCTTCTTCTTTGCCTTATTGTTGGGGGATGAGCCTGCATCTGTGATTCCCCCTGGCTTTTCCATCTTCTCAGAGGGAATATTGCACCCCTAATCTCCTCTGAGTGTGGGGGGAAAGCGCTGCTGCGTTGCTGGAGTGGCAGATAGGAAGGTTCCCAATGTGTGATGCTCAGAAAGGGAGAAAGGAGCTGACTTTGCTCTGGATATTCCCTCCTGCCCAGAGATATCGAATGGAATGAATAATTTGCTATCCGATCATCTCTAATCTTCATCCCATAAAATCAGCAGCAAGCTGGGAGGGTTTTTGAAGCCTCCAGCTGCATTTGCTGATAAGACATGAGGCAGGAAAGATTGGAAGCCCATAAAAATGATAATCTCAGGCTTCAGTGTAACTTGGTGGAAGGGTTTTCTCCTGTCCTTTCATTAGGGATGGATTTCATGATCTTCCTTAAATAACAACAAGCCTTCTCACAAGGAATCCCCCACCCGAAAACTGATTGCATCGCCATAAGGAAATAGGAGACCAAGAAGCCATGAAAAAATAGATGGAGCATGGCTGAGCTCAAGGTTAAGGCCAAGGGGTGGGAGGAAAAGAGGGAATTTAAGTAATTTCTGAGCACAGAGAGAATCTTTAGGCATTGGGGCTCTGCCTAGGAGAGTCAGGCACTGGCACCATGTCAGGCTGCTGGGCACAAGCCTGACCATGAGCCTGGATGTGGAGCAAAGCCTCCTCCTCATCTTTCACCTCTTTGGCATGTACAGAAATATCACATCCCATTTCAGTGTGATCCTCTAAACCAGCCCCAAATTCAGTGAATCTGGAGAGAAGAAGGGAAACAAAAAAACCCGGCTCGCCAACCATTTACCTGTGAATCTCAACTATGATGGAGAAAAGGAGGAGAAGGGAAAGGTGGCTGGTTTGGTGAGGGTGGAAAGTTTCAGGAAATAATTACCTCAGATGCCAGAAAATTAAGAAAAAATATAAGAGAAATAGGAGAAAATTAAAAAAAAATTTGAAGTGTAAACTATAATCAGATGTTAAATTGCTTTTCTTCAGCTAATTGAAATTATGTTTTCTCTGCTACCCACCACTCTACCCCTTTCAGATGCTAATCCCTATCAAACATGGACTTACAATTACAAATTCATAGGCATTTTCCCAGGAGCAGAAATTGCTTTGCCCTGTAACCTCTAAGATGAGGTCTTAATAGGAATTCACGAGCAGTCTCTGGTAAAGCTTCATTAGCCGGAGAGAATAGACAAGGGCAAGTTGCAGTGCTCCCTAACCACTCTAGGGAAAAATTAATTTAAATTACTTTGTAAAGTAACAAGGCCAGATAACGTGTTTCCTTCTTGGATTATTGTTTTCCAACACCCTAATATGCGGGCAGATTAGGTTACTTCGTCTGTCTTGATGGTGGTCCACAATAAATTGTAATGTATGGAGTGCAGGAACCTTTGGAAACACTGACCCCTTGGGCCAGAGCTGGATGGACCTGGGGCAAGGAGCTGGCTGGATCTCACCAGGTGCTTGTGGGCTGTTGGGAGGCAGGGGAAGTCGCCTCCAGCACAACTTCAACACAGCCTGGAAGAGAATCTCAGCTATTAAAGGTGGTACTCCAGCGTTTCCCTGATTGAAAACTGATCCAAGGGTCTTACTGCTTTGGGGCAGCTTTAGATTTGTTTCCTGGGGGCAATACCCTAAGCAATGCTGAGTTCTGTGTTTCCAAGGGCTGGACCAGCATGGAAAACCTCTTCCAGAAGTCCCTCAGCAAAGCTGCTGCATGGGACTGATTCCAAATCAGCTAAAACCTAAAATGCACGAAAATATGCTGAAAATCAAACCTGCAGCCCCAGGAAGGGGAGGCTGTGATTTCATACACCCCCCTCCAGCCCTTGCCAAGCCTTCCCAAAAAGAGCTGCAATTCTCTTCCCCTGGCACCATGCTGGGTGCTCTTCATGCTGGTGTGGGTTTATGGAGCTCTCAGAGAGCCAAGCGAGGGGCCATGGGAAGATATGGTGATAAAGCCTTGGCAGAGAGGCTGTGACTCTCCTCAGCACCCTGGGCTGGCAGCTGGACTTCAGGAGGCACTGCCAGCTCCAGGCATTATTCACCTGAGGCTTGTCACACAGAATGGGCCAGTCTGGCTAAACCCTCATGGGATTCGAGCAGCATTCAGGGAGGAGACAAAGAGTTCAAAGGGCCTTTGGGCAAAAAACAGCACAGATCATCTCAGTTGATTAAATAGGTTCCCAACTGATGTGGGAGTCCTAGGAGACCAGCTTGAAGCTGGGAAGATTTATGGACAGCTACCTGAATTGGAGAGGGAATGTATTGATTTTATTCCTGGCATCTGAAGGGATCACTGCTGTTTTTCAGAGCAAAGAGGGCTGGTGAGAGATGCACCAAGACAGAGGGATAGATAGGTAGGTAGAGGGAACCAGGAACAGAAATCCAACCCATCGAATCATTTTCTTGTCCCCACTTACCTGGGGGAAGATAAAAACCCCATGGCACTACTTTCTGCCATTCTCCCATCCAAAACTGCAACACTTCAAAACAAGACTATAAGCCCCAAAGATGCAGGTTTATATCATCCCAGCTTCTGCAGTCACTTGAATTTTTTCCTCCCCATCAGCAACCCATTGCTGTCCAAGCCCTGACAAATTCTGGACTACCTTTGCTGATGACAAGCCCTGTATTTTGATAGCTCCAAGCACAATTAAGTGTGCTCTTGAGTCTTCTTAACTTTGCTGTCTCACAGCAGGCAGGACCAAGCATCCTGGAAGGTAGAGGAGCATCAGGAGAGGCTATGTTCCATGAGCAGGATGCCCCTGCATGACTGTCTAGGTCCCCAAGGGGTAGAGAAGAGCCTGCATTCAGTAGGGCACCCTTGCTCGGCACCATCTGAGGAAGGTGACTTCCTTCCTCCAGTCCCACAGCCTTACTGGGAAAAAGAAAAGGCCCTGGGCAGAGTGAGGAGCATCCCCAAACAGGAGACCAGCCTGATCTCCTTGAACTTTGGGCTGCAATCAACCAGAACCCTGCAGCAGGCACCAGCCCCATCTATTTCCATGGTCAGCAGCAGAAGCAGCAGGTTTTGAGGTCCTCTTCCTTATTAGAATCAGGGCTTTTGCCTGGAATATGAAGGGGAAAAATAACAGGACCATCGGCAGTAAGTGAAACGAATCTAATAACCTCCACTTCTTTTCAACGAGCTCCAGTTGTTGCTTTACAAGTGTACTCCAGCCCTGGCGAGTGCCAAACAAAAGCTCCCCTCTCCTTCTCCCTGCCTGTTAAACAGCCTTTTTATTTCAGCGAGCTGCATCTGCTGGGTGACAGCCGTGATTACCATAACACAGGGGTAGGATTTGGCTGGGATGCTTCCCCCTCGACTCTACAACAGGCAGGAGCCTTGGGCTGGTAGAAAAATAAAGTGAAAAATAAAGGGCGGGGAAAAAAAGATTGGATGCATGAAGTCACTTTTCTGGCTCCCACCCAAGCAAACAGATGCAGGTAATGGAGGAGAGGGGGAAAAAATCATGTCCTCATCTCCTCAGAGCAGTGACTTCTGTTGCTGGGGAAGGGAGTGGGAGGGACATGGAAAGGCCAGACGGGTTTCATGTGAGTCCAAAAGGGCATTTCTCAGGGTATATTGAAGTTAGGAGAGCTTTTTGGGAACCTTAATAAATTTCTGAAGCTTTGAAGGTTGCCGGGACCCCCAGGGTGGTGCTGTAGACACGCTGAGAACCATGAGATGGGGACAGGGATCCAGGGCTCCTGCAGGAGGGACAGGATTGATTAGAAAGAGCTGAACCATTCCAAACTGTGCCCATGTGCTCCAAACAGGCTCTTCTTGGATCCAGCCCTGAACAGGTTTTGAGGACAAAAGGTGAAGACCCCTGAGAGATGGCTTTGCCTGGGACTGAGGAGGAGAGGTTGTTTCCAGGACTGGTGGGACATTAATTAGAACTCAATTAATAGCAGGGCATCAGCACAGCCACCGGTGCTCCACTGGGAAGTGTGAGCCTTCACAGGGTCACCTCAGCTCTGCTGAAATCCCAGGAGACTCGGCTGCCTGTGCTCCTCTGGCAGAGCCAATGTGGAGCTGGTGAACACAAGCACAGAACCCACCGGCCCCACGTTCCAGGGAGTGGGAACCTATAGACAGCACTGAGACCTGCAGGGCCTGGCTGAGCTGGGGGAGCAGCAGCTCTCCCGACATGTCTCTAACTTTCTACCGCAGAATACAAAATTCTTCAGGAAAATAGCTGCACTGTTCAAATACAGCGGGTTTAACACAGCGATTGTCGGTCTGCGGTAACCCCAGGAAGATCTATAGAGGGTGGAAGACGGGAAAAGGAGACGGAGGAATGGAAAAGGGGAGGAGGAGAGAAAGGGAGAATGGGAATAGGAGAGAGGAGAAAGGAGAAGGAAAAGGCAAAAGGAAGAGGGGAAAGGACAGTCTTTACCACACTTTATTTGGAAAACACCAAGAAAACATTTTTTAATTTTTATTATTAACGAGCCCCGGGGCGGGCGCTGCTCCCGCGGGGCCGCTCGAGGCGGGGGGCGACGCCCTCTGGCGGCAGCGGCGGGGACGGCCGGGGAGCGTCCGGTCCAGCCGCGGCTCCGCTTCGGAACCGCCCCGGTTCTGCTTCGGAACCGCCCCGATTCCGCTCCGGCCGCGGCTCCGATTCGGAACTGCCCCGGTTCGTCTCCGGCTGAGGCTCCTATTCGGAACTGTCCCGATTCCGCTCCGGCTCCGGTTCTGCTCCGGCCGCGGCTCTGATTCGGAACCGCCCCGGCTCCGCTCCGATTGTGCCCCGGCTCGGTGTCGGCCCGACCCGCGGGCAGGAAGCGCGGTGCTGCGGTGGGTTTGATGTGCTGTTTATCTGCCAGCGGGGCTTCCCCCAGAGCTGTTCAAAGGAGGCGCCCGCCCGGAGGAGGCGGGGCGGGGAGCGCAGCGCCCGCCCGGGCTCGGTGCGGGTCTCGGGTGGGACCCGCGTGGAACAGCCCCGCTGCTGGCTCCCCCCGGGACACGGCGCTGGGGAGGCGTCGGCTGCGAGCTCCTGCTGGAGAGCGGAGCAGCGGGCAGGGCGGTGGCGTTGGCATTGCCCGCGACGGGACAGGGTCCCCGCTGGGGGGGACAGACACGCTCCCGCTCACACCGCCTTTCTGCCCGTCCCTTGGGGTGTGCGGCTGTAGGTCCTTATCCCCATCCCGCGGATATCATCCTGCACGCAGCGATAGAGGGGAGCAGCCCGGAGCGGGATGGAGCAGCTGGAGGGTGGTCCCAGGGACGGGCGGAGAGCCGAGATAGGAGCAACGGGTGCCACGGCTCAGCTCAGCCTTCCTGCTGCCCTGGAAACACCCCGGGAAAAACATCCAGTACCTGCTTTGAGTGGTTTGGTGTCACCTGACCCAGAAAGGAAAAAATAGCTCAGGGTTTGTAAGGATGAGGCAGGGAGCAGCTTGTGAGCGATTTCTGCGGATGGCAGCCAAAAGCAAAACCACTCTGGAGTTTTGTCTGATGGGGACAGCAAGCAGGGCAGCGTGCAAGGGAAGGACACATTTGTGAGCATGTCACGGGCTTGGGTGGTTTGCATGCAGGACTGCGTGTCCACATCCATCCCAATGTGTAATTATGACTGTCTGCAAACGTGCATCCATGGATGCACCCACAGGAACGGGATGTGCAAAAAGGAGGGTTTGTGTTTGTGCACCATTACAGTGCTGTGCATTTGTGAGCAAGTCAGTGCACACTCTCCTGTGCATGGGCAGGTGTTTGTGGGTGTTTGTGGAGTGAGTGTGAGTTCTTGTCACACAGGTGGCTGTGCCGATGTGTCACTGCTAGCCCACCTCAGCGATGTCCCACACTGGAGCCTCGTCCAGGCTTGTTCCTCGCCTGCTCCCTGGCTCAGCACCAGTTCACCAATTGCACCCTGGCAAGCACAGAGCCTTCCCCACCCGGACCCGGCACTTCCTACCCACAGCATCCACAGTGGCACACTGCTGATTCCATCCAGGACACCCCGCCAGCCTCCAGCTCCCGTTTCAATGCCACTCCTGGGGATGGAGCAGGCTGGATGGTTGGAGCAGTGGTGCTGCAATGCTGGATGGTTGCAAGACACGACTGGGACAGTGTTGTGTGTTTTGTTTCAGCTACAGCAGCGTGTGAAGGGATATTTCACAGCAAACAAAGTGCTCTGGAGCTGGGACAGCTGCTGTAAAGCATACCCTTGCTCCCAATTCCCCCCGGGAGCCTTGGATGGGCAGTAGGTGAGACCATGGCTGGACCTTTCAGACATGCAGGATGACTTCACCTCTGGTTTCCGTGGGCTCTGGGCAAGCCCTGGGCAGCAGGGTCCTATTCCTGCCTCAGGGGCTGTGCTGCAGGTGGTGACAGTGGTGGAAGCAGAACGGCTGCAGGACAGGACACATTCCCTTCCCTTCCCTGGGCTTTGGCCATCTTCCCAGCTGTACATCTGGAGTGGGACTCTGTTGTTGCGTGCCACAAACGCAGGGTGAGCAGGGTGTGCAGGCAGCCACCTTCCCTATCTTCCACCTTCCCACTCTAGGCTGTGATGCTTGGCATTTTTGGAGCCATTCACTCCCGACAAGCCCAGCTCCCACATGAGGAAGGACCATGTCTTGACAGCCCCTCGCACCAAGACCTGCCACCTCCAGCCTGCTTATTTCACGTGATGCAAGCCAGGATGCTCTGCCATGCCTTTCCTGGACACCCTTGGCCGTGTTCTCAAACCTCTCCTAGCCCAGTCACCTCCTTCCCTTCTTTCCAGCATTCCTTGAGCTACACACCTCCAGCAGAAAGCTGCCTTTCATCTCGCGGTGCCTGCACTGAGGAGCACTTTGTGGCTTTGCCGGCCCCTTTGCCAAAAGCCCTTTGCTGCAGGACCCCTTGGCACCTTGGCACGGCCCGATGAAGCTGGTGCCAGGGATTTAGCAGAGGGATGGGCAGGGAGAGAAGCCCCCGGCCCCACCACGTGCTGCCGGTCGGGTTCGGCCTCGGCACATCAAAGCTCCGGGGCAGTTTTAACCATGCTCCAGACGCTCCCTCCCATTTCCTGCTGGATTCCCGTCTCGCTCCCTGTGCCCGCATCAGCAAAACAGAGTGTAAAAATAGAGGCTGGGCTTCACCAAAACACAATAGTAAATTGTTCCCCGGAAAGGTCACTGGGGCGGCTGAGAATAGCTCCAGGAGCAGGGGAAAAGGAATGTCTACCGGGGGGACAAGTTTGAAAGTGCCTGTTGGATCCACCCCCAGGAGGTTTCCTGCATCCCCATCAGTGGTGCAGGTCCCCGCTGGGGCCCCTGTGGTCTCAAAGCATCCTCATCCTCTCCCATCCACCCCTAGCCCTGCTCTCCCATCCCAGTTTTGGGATGGAAACAAAAAAAAACAAAATGAGGAGTGAGGAATAAGGTGAAAGGAGAGGCAGAAGGACCAGAGAGGAAAAAAAGGACTGGGAGGAGAGAGTGGATCCTGCTCGCTGATCATCTCCTTGCTTCGTGTGACAGCGCGGTGTCCCCTGGGCACCGCTGGCCGGCTGCAGCCTTTGTGTGGCGGTGGGAATGGCAGGGATGAGCCCCGGGATGAAGAGCAGATCGAGCAGTCCCAGAGAGCCATAAATTACTCCCTCCTGTTGTCACTTCGCCTGTCACAGCGAACAGGAGAAGATTTTCTCATCGGCTGCCGGGGTGGGAATGTTTGGGTCTTGTCGTTTCCCTGAGCATATTTGATTCAATTATGTGGGAATGCCTTTAATGAAGCAGGTCCTTGCTCCTGGCTTCGGCGGTGTTCCCAGGCAGGGCTGCCAGTGCAGGCTGCCCTCAACATGGCTTTGCCAGAAAGGCTGTAATTAAAAAACAGATAATGAGGCTGGGAAATAGTGGCTGTCCAAATTTTGAGTGATTTTGGGATTTTGTGTTTCCTGTTTCATCAGTTTGGATATATGCAATCCTCCCGCCTTCTCTCTGGTTTTTAATTCAATTTTATCTCAATGTCAGTCCCTGCTGTTCTCACTCCCCAGTGTCATCCATGCACTTGTGAGGGAAATTTTCTGCCACTGGAAGCCCGAATGTCACTGAGTTCCTGGAACACTTCACAAAACTGGATGAACAAAATACCTTTAAATACACGTGTTTCAAGTTCGTGAAGAAACTGCTACTTGCCAGTAAATTTCCTGCCCTACAGACCAGAACCCCCAACACCTTGTCGTGCCACCAGTGAGAGCTGAGCCCCAGCTGTCCCAGCTGAGGGCAATGCCACCCATGACACCCAAGCTATTTCCCTCCTGCTGCATCAGTCCCTTCTGTGCAGTGACAACCAGGACCTTAGCGTGCTTTCCCCAGTTTTCTCTTCTGTTTTGCATGAACAGAGAAAAAAACGGGTTTGGTTGGGGTTTTTCCCCATACATTTGAATCCACAGAGCATTGCACATCACCCTTTGACACATGACTGTAAAAAGAAATTACCATTTGATGAGAAATGAATTAAATTTGCCATTGGAAGACAAGAATGGGAAGGGCTTTCAAAAATTACTTTTCGAAAGAAACACAATGATGAATTGTGAATGTCAGCAGGTGAATATCTGCTACCTTCTGTGACATTTGCATTTTGGTGGCCAAGCAGCAACAAGGTCCAGATGCTCAGGAGAAAAAGATGCTGGAAGAGAGATACTTCTTCCAGCATGGCCAGCATGAAGTCACCACCTGAGGACACAACCCTGGAGCCTGTCCCAGAAGAGCAGCACTCAGGGTCTCCCCACCACCGGGATCAATCAGGAGTGATGCACACTGACCATCCCACATGGAGCAGGTGGCACTGGAAGCCTCTCAGCCCTTTCCATAGATTATAGAAACGTGCACAGAGTTGTTTGAAGCCTTCACCCTGCAGGTGTTTTTTCCTTAAGAATGTTTTTTCCTTTGCTGGTTGCAAAATACTTGTGGCCGTCAAGGATATTTTACTTGAAGAAAGCAAAAAACGCAGAAGGGGGAGGTGAAAGGAGAATTGTCTGGGCAATGGAAGGAGGGAGGGAGAGAGGCAGGAGGTGGGAGCCAGAGATAACTGGTGGGTGAGCTATCAGCTCTTGCTGGGCTGGCAGCAGAACAGGAGACAGGGGTTAAACCAGATGTACAGCCATGATCTCCCAACTCCAGATAAACAGTCAGCAGCCACACACTGTTCACACCTGCCCCACGCCTTGCCCCAGTGCCTGGAATGAAACCAGCCCATTGCTGGCTGTGGAGGGGACACCCCCATGTCCCTCCTCTGGGGTGGACAGGGCTCCCTGCACCCCCAGCGTGGGCCCTGAGAAAGGGTCCCTTCTTCCATCTGGGGGAAATTTCACCTAGAAACCTTAAAAGCAAGCATTGGCTCCCAGGCTGCTGGGGAGGAGTGGTTAGCAGCTAAACTCTTGTGGGGAGGCTTTAGAAAAACAAGAGATGCTTGAAAGGGTTTGTTTAAATATTGGTGACAACTCTGTAATTCATAGAAATTAAAGACAAGGAAATACTTGTGGTACCATTCCTGCTCATCTGCTCCATGCTCTGTATGGTGTCAGCCACCATCAGCAGCATAGTGCTATATATATATATACATGCACACATATATATAAAAATATATGTATGTATAAGATATATATATACACATATAATATATATATATTTAAAAACATACACGTGTTCAGTGGCCCACTTAGCCTGTAAACACTCCCCAGTTAGAGCTGTATATTTTTAAAAGCACTTATGCACTTGGCTGCGATATTTTTTTCCTAAAAAAAGAGGAATTACTCTCACTGTCTGTTAAATCATGGCCAAATGCCTGCCATGGTGCAAAGGGAAGTAGCGTGGCCCCCAGCAGCCCCTTCCTTGCACAGCCAGCCTCACCAAAAGAAGGGAAAAGGCCATGGAGCTTTTGGGGGGACCTGCAATTGACACGGGGGGTAAGGTGGGGGTGGCTGGTAACGCTCGCCTGTGGTGGGGCATTGCTTCATCACCCGCCTTCCTTCCTGCCGGCCCCGCGCTCTTCCTCCCACCCAGGCTGGACGGTGTGAGTCAAGCAAGAAAAAAAATAAATTAGCAGATCCTTTTGCAACGTTTTTTGCTGCCTGTTTATGTCTTTGGCTGGTTGGGAATGGGCCACCCTGGCTTCTTGACCCCACCACGCTCAGGGATGAAACAGCAAACTAATGATGGATTCAAGTGGTGAGGTGGGACAGAGGCAGACAGTGAGTGGAGGCTGCTTTGTAAAACTTTATTTAGAAATATTCTTGATATATTCATTATATATATATATTTATATATACACACACATTACAACAAATGTGTTTTCTAAATAGCACATCCACAGTGGGTTGAGACTCAGGGTACCAGGTCTGGTTACTTCATTTCTGCAGAAAAAATGCAGAAATCCAAGGGTAGGGTGGCAGAGAAAGGGATGGGGCTGAAAAAACCAAAATTCGTAAGGCGGGAATTCACTCACACGGTACGACATTGCCCCAGAGCGCTGCTTCCAACAGGAATGAGGGTGATGGTCCACACAGTGAGAGATGAAGCAGGCAGGAGGAGAGGTGAGCAGAGGAAATGTACCATTCAAATCACAATTAAAGTACAACTGTACATAGCCCGGGGACCTGCAGCACTCCCTGCAGGAGTGTGTTTGCCTGGGGATGTTTGGGGGTGCTGACAAGGTTGTACCATTTTCCCAACTGTCCAGCTACCAAGAAGATATAAACAAGAAGTAATGGATTTGTGTGGAATGAGGGATGTCTGAGCATTGGTGAATTTTTTTTTCTTGTGACAGTGTAATAGCAAGGGTGTAAAACCCCCACATTTCCCATCCAGGGTTATTTGGGAATCAGGAACGGCTTTACCTGTGTGACAGCACCCCCTTACCCGCCCTGAGGGCCCCCTGGCAGCTCCCCCTGCTTTCCTCTCCTACCCCTGGCACCAGTACCAGTCCAAACCTCTTCCTCAGCATCGCTTCCTCACCCGCCAGCTCCTTCCCTGGCCCAGCCCTGCAGGTAACCCCCTCTAGTAAAAACCCCCATGCACAGGCAATCCAGACTCAAGAATGTTCCTCCTTTTCCCCAATTTAAGATGGCGGAGATTGGTGCTTTCCAAAAATTTGGGGGCTATGCTGGAAATCCTTGCATGTGCCAGGATCCCTTCCCAGGCAACTAATTCCGCCTAACATGCCAAGCCACATGCCAGACTCTTATCTAATATTTACAAAGAGGCATCAAAACCAAGCAGGGATGGAAATGACAGGGCTCTGAATTAAGCCTGGATGGGCTTGCAGACACCCACTCAAATTCTCTGTGTTCCCTTGTACCTCAGCATCCTTGGGAAGGCACAAGTGTGGTGGAAGATGTCCCCACTCAGAAAGATTTATTCCCTTCCAAAGGATGTTTGTGTGTGGGTTTGGGTTTTTTTCCTACTGTATCATGGTAGAGATTTCTGTGCCTTGACATCTCTGTAGAGGGAGAGGATGGGTTTGGGGCAGCTTCTCCATCAGGCCTCAGGAGATGGGGTGGTGGGAGGTGGGTCTGATGCAGCAGTGATGGCACAGTGTGGATCTCAGCTCCCAGCCACCACAGCAGCAGCCTCCTGCTTCCCAAACATCCTCCTGGGGGGCAGCAGGAGCAGAGCATCAGCTCAGTCACAGAGCTCAGTTTTGCAGCAGTTTGAGCACTCAGGAATGGAGGCTAATCCCATCTCTGTTTTTACTGCTTCCTCACAAGATTCAGAGAGGCTGTGAGCTCCCACCTTCCTCTACAGGTGAGAACCTTCCTAACACCAGAATAAATCCAGCACTATTGTCCACACTGTGGGCATTGGCACAGCTGAACCACCATTTTCACACAATAAAACAAAAAAATTCAAAACATACCATTAAAAAAACTTTTTATAACCCTATGTACACACACACTGTTGATACTCATTGACTCCTTTTGCCCTTTTTTTTGATTTTTTGAGTTTAAAAATCCCCTGTCCAAAGAGATACTTCACTAGCAAATATTTTCTTCCTTACCAACTCTGAAACTCATCTTTCTTAAGAGAAACTCTGGCCCCACAGAAATCACTGGAAAAATTCTAGGAGACCACAGCAGGTTTGAAATTCACCTGCTGAGTGTTACCAGCAGAAGGATCAGGGACTGGGAGGGTGGCAGAAAACACCTATGTACCTTTTCATTCAGTGGATACTGCATGACAGTGTTAAACAGAAGTAATCCCATGTCATAAATACAACAAGCCCAAACAATCCAAAATTAGATAGAAGAGAAAGGAAGAAAGGGAAAGGAAAATAAAAAGAAAGATAAAAGAAAAAGGAGAGAAAAAGAAATAGTCTAAATCCTTTTAATAGTTCTTTTGCTGAGGGTATTTTTTCACCTCTTTAAAAAGATACAGTCCAAAGCTCTCGGACAACAGGAATGTGTGGCCAAGCTCCTGCTCAGACCAGCTGGATGTGCCACAGGCTGGAGAAGTGCTGCAGCACTGGTGTGATGCAGCAACTTCCAGCACCACGTGGAGCTGGAAAGTGCCAGAGGCCTCCGTGGGCAGTGCAAGAGGAGTTCCATGCCTCACCCAGATGACTGTTTGAAAAGAGACGGTCACCAAGTGGTCTGAAAACCCTCTAAACGCTGCAGAGGCGCCAGCCATGTCTCCTTCCCCTCCTCAGAGTCCCATCTCGAGCAGTCCTGTACAACGAAGATGATTTCAACGCTTTTCTTCTTTGTACGGTCACGTACCTAAACCCCGAATGTCCATCTGGGTTGGTCTTGTCCTCAGCCAGCGGGGCTGGGGAGGGTGGGCAAGGCAGAGTCACAGACCCCACAAGCACAATTCCAGCAGCTGCACAGCCAGCCTGGCCTCTGCCCCGTGGCACCTGGGGGGCAGGGTGAGGGTCATCACCGCTGCGCCGTGCCTTCCACGGGCAGGATGGCATGGTGCAGGCTCCGCGTGTGCTTCGAATCCAGCGCCTCGTGCTCTTCCGTGAAGCTGTCCGGGCTCGCCGCTCCGTCCAAAGAGCTGCCACAGCTGGAGTTGGGAGACAACATGTCCTGCAGGAGGTCTTCCTGGACTATCCCCGAGTCTTTGTTCACTTTGCCCCTTTGGTTTCCTTCTTCCTCCTGGTCGTTGAGCAGCTTGGCCAGGAAGTTGATGTATTTCATAGCCAGGCGCAGGATCTCATTCTTGCTGAGTTTTTTGTCGGGCGGGTGCGTGGGGATGAGCTTGCGCAGCTCCGCGAAGGCCCCGTTGACGTTCTGCTGCCTCCACCTCTCCCGGCTGTTGGTGAAAATGCGACGGACCACCTTCGTGTGAGGACCTGCAATTCCAACCATGCAGAATTAGGAGCTGGGCTTCACAGGCCAGGTATTACTTTGCTGAATAGGTCACCACCTTGCAAATTACCTAACTGACTAATTTTAGTGAGGTTTAATCTGCAAGGTAGTGAAACAAAAGTTTCCAGCTAAGTGGAAGTTGACCCCATTAGGTGAGAAAGCTGTAACTTCTGTTCAATTCAGTGGGAGGGAAAAATGGAGTTGCATCTCTTTAGATGGCTCCTCAGATATCTAAATTCACCTCTCCAAGGAAGAAGGCCAGGATATGTGTGGAGAAGGCTGCTATAATTTTAGGGTATCTCAACTCATCAACAAGGGTAACTTAGCAACAACGGTCCTATTAAAAGTTTATCTCATTAGATGTCTCTATTTTCTCTCCCAAAAATTCTTAAAGGACACACCATTGGGACAGGAAGAAATTAGCTCAAGCAGAGGCTTTGACAACTCTGAGATACAGAGGTCTTCTCTGCCGAGAGACCACAGGATTGCCACCAGCCCTCTGAATGAAATGGAGTGGTGGGATTTGTCCCATAGCATAGCAATGAGGATAGGACTGACCACAGAGTGAAGGCAGTGTCCTGCTGGAAGACTGATCACAGGTGAGGATGGAACAGTTTCACATCTGGCCTGAGGGCTGCCTGCTCTCTCTCCTCATCACTTCCACAGGGCAAAAACTCCCTCTGACACTAATTGGAGAAGGGACTCCAAATTGCTAGAAGTGTCCATTTGACCTAATTACATGTAATCTCCAATTACACCTTGAAATTTTACAGCCCTGAAATTTTATAGCCTTGAAATTTTCCAGTTTCTGAGAGGGGATGCTACACAGGATGAAGGCACAAAACACACCAGTCCTCCTTTCAGCACATCAGGGCAACTCCTGATGTACATGAGGAAAGCTTTTTCTCTGTGCTAGAAGAGACCCAAAAGCACATCTGCTGAAAAGTACCGTTGTGCAGGAGCAGCAGTGCTGTAAATCAGGATTGCAGTTCCTGGGGTCCATGGAAACCAGCTCACATGAGGGAACACTACCATAATATGCTTTTAATATTACATCCTTCCCATCATCTCCTTCAGGAGACATGAACAATGGAAGGTCACATCAATCTCATGAAAATCTGGAAGACCAGGGTAGAAACTCCCATGGGATAGGAAGCATCACATACAATGAAAATCATCACAGAGTGGGAAGCAAAGGCTTGCTTCTCACATTGGTGAGATTTATCCCAAAGGACTGTGGAATTCCCATTCTCCCCAGGTCTCCCCTGTATTCTCCGCTCTGAGACACCTGCCTTACTTCTCCCTCCTGGTGGGAACAAGTCCCTGGCTTTGGTGAGCAGTGTAAGTCACAGTTCTGACACTATCCAGTAGAACCAGCAACCCGGGGCACATTTAAACACCTTTATTCTTTTCTAGAAAAACTCTTGGCAGCCTTGGCTTTGGCACAGGAACCAAAAGGTGTGACTTTTTGTAAGTACCCCTGCCAGGCTGTACCACAGCAAATCCCACCTTGCACAACAGGAGAGGTGGAATCCCTTGCTCCAGCTGATCAGATACCGTCACGCTCTCCTCCTTCAGGGGAAGCTGAGTCCCTTCAGGCCAGCACACCACACAGAATACCCTGCACCGCAGGGTTTGCATGGGGACACACTCCCAAGAAGCCAGATTAAAGCTGCCAGCTTCTCCAGTGTGTGAACAGCCACACAAGTCACTCCTCCTCACCGTGTGCTCAGAGCTAGGAGTTCCCAAAAACCACAAACAGCCCCTGGATCAAGCTGGGGGATGTAGAAATGACAAATACCTCTCTGACCTCTAAGATTCCAGTGTGATTCTTTAGTAAAGGTAATATTCACCCCCAAACAGCACCTGATTCCCTTGGTATGAATTAATGTGCAAGAGCTCATGCAAAGGGAAGGTTTCTTGTCCCTGATGTGCACAGCCTGCTATGCCAAGGACGGTGGGGAAGGTGACAGGGACCAAAGGGACCTCAGGAGCACTGCTAATTAAGCAGTGAAGAATGTGCTACATCCTACTAAAATAATACGACATTTTTAACACTTTACTGATTTTTGTGCTCTTTCCAGACAAGACAAAGCAACTGGTCTTGAATCCAGAGAGAGATGGAGCTTAAGAGCTATTTACTCCCATAAGGGTATGAGAAATAACCTCATCTTGGATAATGCTCATTAAAAAAAATCCTCAAGAGACTTTCAGTCTTCAAACATGTGTCTCTGCTCACTGAAAGTTGATGACTAAAAGGCATCTATTCATAAATTGGTCAGAAATCGAAAAAAAAAAAAAAAAAAAAAAAGCCCTGTTCATTTTCATCCAGGGGGACCCAAATTAATATTCAGTACATAAACAAATTCTGACGCCACTCAATTTCTCTATTCCTGCACCAACTGAATTAAACATATATTTTAGAAAGAGACCAGGCTTTGGCCAAAACATGTCAAGCAATGAAGGAAATTAAAATGCCCCATAGCTGTGTTATAATAGAAAATCTATTTCTCATAAAAATATGTGTGTCATAATTAATTCAAGGAATCGGATGAGAATATTTGCCTAGATTTTGTTCTAATAGATCGATTGATGTTTTTTAAAATTGTAATTAGAAATATGAGGAAGATTAATAGAAATATGATCTTCCAAATTTCCAGGATATACTTTTTTAGAGATACTTTTTTGCATTTTTATCTTCACTTCTAGCTATTTTTAAAGAAGATATTAAATGGAACAAAGTTTCCATAAAATAGATAAAGAACTACTTCCAAAAACCCCACCACTTATTCTCTCACAGAAAAAAACACAAACACAAAGTGACAAGACTTTCCTGCCCTTATATAGCCCCCAAGGGCTGAGGACCCTCAAGAGTGATGCCCCTGTGTGCCATGGATGTCACTCAGCAGGTGATATTTAGAGCAATAAGCAAAGTCCCTCAGACCACACAGATGCCTCAGTATGGGATGTACACCCCTAAAAAATTTTGAGTCCAGTCCTGGAAATTCACATGAACCAGAACCTGCAAGATTGGGTCCAATCTATACACCTGTCAAACCACATGTTCAAAAACTTGGTATTTCTGTAACCTTTAATACTTAATTTAATAGCAAGCCCAAAGCTTTAGTCAGGCATGGAGGTTTGATGGACTTTTCCCCATAACTGCTAAGCCTCAGAATCAAAATCCAGACAAAAAGCCCTTCTTGTGCAGGGCTGTAACATCCCCTGTCCCACGGGGCTGCAGTCTGAAAGGACTAGGAGGGCAGACACTGGGGAGAGACAGACTGATTAATGCAGATAATACCCTGTCATTTCGGGATGCACTGTTTTAGACTGATACAGGTTATGATTTGATCTTAGATTAGCTGGGTAGAAGGAAAGGGACAGCTAGCTGAAAAGGAGGAAAATTAATTGTCCAGCAATTGAAATACAGTGTTTACAATTGCCAAAGAGAAAACACATTTCAGTGAATCTCATGGGTACAGGCTATTCACTCCAGAGATAAACAGGCCAACCTTGCAAGTGCAAATTGTTCTTGCGAGTGTCCCTTTGGGTGGGCAGCATCCAGTGGGCAAATATCCCCTTGCAAATATCCCACACCCCAAGCCTGCTGCCAGGAGCAGGCAGCAGATCCTGCCCTGCCCTCTCCCTGCCTTCCATTCCCCGAAATCATCCTGCGGCTCCAACAGGGATGCCCGCACCTGGGGTCTCTGCTGAAACAGCAGAACGCCGCCTTCCACATCTCCTCTCCGGCTCTGCCACAGGATATTTCTCCAGGGCAGACGGGAACAGTGTGCGGATGTATACTGAATTAAGGGACCCGCCACGATCCCATCGCGCCGCTGCAGAGCTCAGCACAGGGTTAGCTCTTTGCTGCCAGGAGGTTTAAAGGCAAGGTTATCCTTTCTGCCCAAGGCTGTGGTCTGCAGTGCGAACGCCTCCTGGCTGAAAGGGTTTATAGATGCGACATCTCACTGCAACGGCCCTGATCTGCACTTCAACAAAAACTTACATTTATTGTCTTCTTTCGGATTTAATCTCTAAGCAATTTGCAGAATAGGGATGTAATTAACCGCAGGCTGAGCTGCATCGCTGGGTGCTGAGTGAAGGCAAACTCACCGAGCACGCTGCTGGGGACTGCTGTGGGCTCTGCTTACCTGAGAGCCCCCCTGACTCCCTGGGCATCCTACTCGCGTTTTACGGTTTGGGGGTTTAGTCCTTTTATAATTTGGGGATTTAGTCCCATAGTGTGGCATCGTGCAGGGACTCTCCCCCCTTGGCAGATGGAGACCACCCCCCCCCAAAAGGCGGCGCAGAGGCGAAATTCTCTCACCGTCGGTGATCTCCATCTCGTACGGAGAGGGTCTCCGCTTCACCCGGTTGCTGCCGTACATGGAGAAGGAGTCCGGTTCGCCGAAAAACCCGCTGCAAAGAAAGGCAGAGAGGTAGTGAGGACACACCGCCATCCCCCCGGCCCTGCCCGTCACGGGGGCTGCGTCCGGGGCCGGCGGGAAGCGGAGCTGCTCCGTGACCTCGCAGCGAGCTCACGGCTCACGAAGCCGAGCCGAGGTCGTGCGGTGACACCACACGCGGCCAGCCGGGGACACGCAGCAAGATACGCCAGCCCTGCGTGGGCAGGGGAATGTGAGCGGCATAGGGCGTCCCGACTTGCGGCTTAGGGCAAAATCCCCCCTATTCCCGCGACTTCGTGCTTCCCCACAGGTACACCCGGCACGTCCCCTCGGGTCCGCAGCGCAGCTTTCCCGGGAGGCGAGGCGGGGTCCGTCCCCGCACACCCCTCGGGCTGGCTCAGCCCCTGTCAGAGCCTCTGTTGTCNGGAAACACGGACCTGTTGATGGTGGCCAGCGGCTGGCCCAGGTTGTAGAGCATGGCCCTGCCGGGAGGCTGCAGCGGGAGTGCAGGGGGGCTCAGCTGCACCATGCGGGCCTCGCAGGCGGCCTCGGCGGCGCGGCACGGCTCGGCTCCCGGCGCTCTCTGCATCGCCTCCCCCGCCGCCTCACGGCTTTTTATGTCCAGGGAGCCCCCCCGGCGCACCAGCTCGATGACGGGCACAGGGGCGGCGGGGGGCCCGGGGGAGGGCCGGCCCGCCTCCTNTAATTGTCCAGCAATTGAAATACAGTGTTTACAATTGCCAAAGAGAAAACACATTTCAGTGAATCTCATGGGTACAGGCTATTCACTCCAGAGATAAACAGGCCAACCTTGCAAGTGCAAATTGTTCTTGCGAGTGTCCCTTTGGGTGGGCAGCATCCAGTGGGCAAATATCCCCTTGCAAATATCCCACACCCCAAGCCTGCTGCCAGGAGCAGGCAGCAGATCCTGCCCTGCCCTCTCCCTGCCTTCCATTCCCCGAAATCATCCTGCGGCTCCAACAGGGATGCCCGCACCTGGGGTCTCTGCTGAAACAGCAGAACGCCGCCTTCCACATCTCCTCTCCGGCTCTGCCACAGGATATTTCTCCAGGGCAGACGGGAACAGTGTGCGGATGTATACTGAATTAAGGGACCCGCCACGATCCCATCGCGCCGCTGCAGAGCTCAGCACAGGGTTAGCTCTTTGCTGCCAGGAGGTTTAAAGGCAAGGTTATCCTTTCTGCCCAAGGCTGTGGTCTGCAGTGCGAACGCCTCCTGGCTGAAAGGGTTTATAGATGCGACATCTCACTGCAACGGCCCTGATCTGCACTTCAACAAAAACTTACATTTATTGTCTTCTTTCGGATTTAATCTCTAAGCAATTTGCAGAATAGGGATGTAATTAACCGCAGGCTGAGCTGCATCGCTGGGTGCTGAGTGAAGGCAAACTCACCGAGCACGCTGCTGGGGACTGCTGTGGGCTCTGCTTACCTGAGAGCCCCCCTGACTCCCTGGGCATCCTACTCGCGTTTTACGGTTTGGGGGTTTAGTCCTTTTATAATTTGGGGATTTAGTCCCATAGTGTGGCATCGTGCAGGGACTCTCCCCCCTTGGCAGATGGAGACCACCCCCCCCCAAAAGGCGGCGCAGAGGCGAAATTCTCTCACCGTCGGTGATCTCCATCTCGTACGGAGAGGGTCTCCGCTTCACCCGGTTGCTGCCGTACATGGAGAAGGAGTCCGGTTCGCCGAAAAACCCGCTGCAAAGAAAGGCAGAGAGGTAGTGAGGACACACCGCCATCCCCCCGGCCCTGCCCGTCACGGGGGCTGCGTCCGGGGCCGGCGGGAAGCGGAGCTGCTCCGTGACCTCGCAGCGAGCTCACGGCTCACGAAGCCGAGCCGAGGTCGTGCGGTGACACCACACGCGGCCAGCCGGGGACACGCAGCAAGATACGCCAGCCCTGCGTGGGCAGGGGAATGTGAGCGGCATAGGGCGTCCCGACTTGCGGCTTAGGGCAAAATCCCCCCTATTCCCGCGACTTCGTGCTTCCCCACAGGTACACCCGGCACGTCCCCTCGGGTCCGCAGCGCAGCTTTCCCGGGAGGCGAGGCGGGGTCCGTCCCCGCACACCCCTCGGGCTGGCTCAGCCCCTGTCAGAGCCTCTGTTGTCCTTTCGCTAATTTGCGGGACACGTCGTGAACAGAGAGAGCCCGGGGAGCTCGGAAGACCTGAACCGCTTCTCGTCCATTTATAGTCGGACCCCTTCGCTCTGCCCAGGACTTTACCACCGCAAATATCTTTCCTTCGAGGAACGAGTTTTTCGTTTCTTTTTTGACTTCTACCCCCGCCTCCCTTTCCCTCTTTGCAAAGTTGCTTGCAAAAACCTGCGATGATTAAGCGACGAGACGCGCGCAGAGGAAGGGATGTTGCTGCTTCTGCCCCCGAACCTGACACCGCGCGGGACAGCCCTGCGGGAGCTGCTCCGGGATGGGATGGGATGGGATGGGATGG
>VXBI01001671.1:1341811-1362919 GCA_013397375.1 Toxostoma redivivum
AAGGGACCCGGGCTGAGCCCCTCCCGGGACACCCCCGGTCCCCTCGGGGGGGCTTGGGCCGGGCGGCGGCCCGGGGCTCGGGGGACAAGCGGCGGCGAGGCCCGGCCGCACCTGCCGTGGAGCGGGGGGACGAGCCAGGGTGCGGGGGTCTCTATTGTCTCCCCGCCACCTGCGCGCCCTCCCGCAGGGGGAAATGCCGGAGCTGTTATTCTTCCTTTCACTCCTTCCCGCTCTGGACGCGGCCGTGGGAGAGGTTTCCACAAGCGCCGGGCGCTGCCCCCGCCGCACGGCCGGGGCCGGGGCCGTGTCCCGGGCGGCAGGAGCCCGCACGATGCCGGCAGCGTGCGTGGGGCGGCGGGACATGGACGGTCACGACGCGCCGCAGAGCCCGCCGTGCCTCCCGCCAGGAAACACGACCATTTTCGAGCCGGCTCCTCTCCCCAACAGGAAGCGTTAAAGATAGAACAGCCGGGGCTGGGCGGGGGAGATTAGGAAGCCGAGCATCTTCTGAGCACCGAGGGCTGCTGCGGGGCCATTCCCAGCCGTGCCTGTGCCCGCTGCGGTGGGAGCCGGGGCCGTGCTCCACCTCTAGCCCGCATTTTTACTTTACTGAAAAGGGATCAAACCCTTCAGTCAGGGTGGGGAGCACCAAAATGATCCAAAGTAAAGTGGTCAGTGATGTTCTGAGCAGGCCCAGCACCGTTTAAGCTAGCACTATAAATATCTACCCTCAACTGTAATAAAGAATAGCTAGAAACAATAGAGGGGGGAAAAAAAGCCCCAAAACCCAATCAATAAAGCCTTAATATTGCCCTATTACCCATTTCAGCACCTGACAAGCCAGCTCTAGAGCTTGGGCCTCAGTGCCCAGTTAACAAAGCCAGACCTGGCTTTGCATGGTTTTTTTTTTAACCTCAACTTGCAGTACATGCTTTAGGGAAAAAAAAATCCAGGCATCTTGAAATTACTCAGCACCATACTATGAAAGGAAAACACTGCTTAAAGGGAAGGGTGGTTTTTATTGTTTTGGTCCAGTAAATTAACATTTTGCTTGCTCTGAGGTTGCTGTCCAGGATTATATGCTTTGTGTAACTTATTATAATACCACACCCTTGTCCTGAGCTGTGTGCAAGTAGTTTGGCTTTTGTTTTCAAATTGTTTCTAGCCCTTAAGCATTTGAAGAAAGTCTTTAAAATATTAACCAATACAACTGTCATCTTCCTGTGTTTCCAGACATTTTACAATAGGAAACAAAGAACAAAACCCTGCAACAATAGCTCAGAGGTATGAATTGCCTCATTCATCTCACTGGAATGTTCAAAAACATTAACTATTTTTTGACTGATTCAGCAGAAAATGTGCTGGCAGATTATGAGCTTATGCCTGATCCAGGAGAGATTCAGAGACTGAGAATGGTTTTATTTTTCAGCACAGCAAAGTAGGACCTTTCCTGAAAGGAAGCAAATATCCTTGTTGATGGAAGAGGCTGCGTGAGAGGAGAAATTCTGGCTTAAAAGGAGCTGCTGCCTTCCTCTCTCTGTATTGGCTTCAAAATGGCACACGGTTTATCTCAGCCCAATTCTGCAATTAATTAGCAATGAGTGCCTACTCAAACATACCAAGAATTTACACTGCAGTCCTTAGGATTTGACTGGGAAAGGCCCAAGATTTCAGTGTGGGGTGTTTTAATCTCTGGTTTAACACTCAGAACAGGAAAGGCAAGGTCAGCACCACTGGCTGAACTGCTGTTGAGACAATGCCATCACTAAAACAAAGTTTGTTCCAGTGCCTGTGAGAGAATGCTGATGCACTAAAAGGCCTGCAAGAAAACACATGGCTCCACCATCATTCCACTATGCTCCCACCAGGAATGGTGGGAATAGGAATGAATCACCACTTCCAAATTCACCTTGTGCAATATTATCATCACAAGGTTATGGAAAGGAGCTGCTTCATTAATGGACTGGAGTGCTTGGTGACATAATATTTATGTGTTAATTCAAAACAAAGTAAATTATTATTTCTGCCTACCCCACCACCCAGTATCAGATTCCTGATGAGTTCAGTAGCAGGTCAATCAGTGAGCTTCAGGTTAACCAATATAACAGTGACTGAGAAGCCACATGTGTCTCAAATGAAGGCAGCATTAGACAAGTGAAGATTATTTTTTTAATGGAAACTTTGACCTTTATGAGCAGGTATGTAATTTTAAATAAATAGAAAACACAGAGGTGAAAAAAAATTACAATTTTTAAAAGTGCTGGCTTTTCTGCCTTTCCTTCAAAGATTTCATGATACAGAGAGTTACACGTGCCATTTTGGCTGAATTCAAAATAATTTTATGGAAAGTAAAGCCAAAGTTATATTTCCCTTCCCCACAGACATAACTCACACACAGTAATCCAACCATTTCAGCAAACTTCTAGAAATTAGTGCTTTAGCTCTGTTACTCCTGCTCTGCCACACACATTATCAGTTGGCACAAACATGGAAAAGTCTGTTTTTAAAAAGTCAACAGAAGAACACTTAAGTAATCACCACTGTTAAAATTATATTAAAAGTACATCTTGGGCTCAGGTTGATTCACCTGCAATATGCTTTAAAATCACACCCAGCTGTAAACAAAAGTGCACACATATGTCTGTGCTGATCAGCACTGCCTCAGCCAGGCACTTTGAGGTGGTTGTCCCTGAGCTGGGCTGAAAACCCAGTTCTGCAAGTTTTACATTGCTACAACAGAGTGACCTCTTCAAAGACAGCTCAATCTGTGGTTTCCTGTTGTCTTTCATAGAGAGGTCCCTCTGATTTGAAGTAGTGGTTGCAGCCATCTCAGGGGTGTTCAGAACAGCTTTGGTAATTGTCTGAGTTGTTTCACATCAAGAATGGTGCCAACAGAATTCATGCTGCTTGACTGGTTTAACATTTCAAGAGTTGGAGGATGGAGATTTCCATGGAAGGCCTGAGGATCTCCTTCATCTTTCCTGACAGGTTGTTCAGTGAATTCAACCCTCCCAGGTAACAATCTGGTTTTTGATTTTAAATCCTTTAGGAACTGAAGTGAGTTTTCATCTGCTTGATTTGTTCTGGGAAGAAAAATTTCATTTGTAATATTTCTTAACACAGGGCTGTTTAATTCTGGTGGAGAAGCATTAGTAGTCAACTCTCTGCTGTGACTTTTTAGGTGAATGGGAAGTCTTCCATCCATTCTTTTGATTAATTCAGTCTGGTGGCTGAAGCTGTCCAGTGCAAGGGTACAGTTTTTGTCTGGCATGCTTTTGCTAGTGCCAAAATTGCCATCTTGAGCCTGCAGTTCCTCTTCATCTTCACTGCTGTCACTGCCCTGTATCAGTCCATATCGCTTCATGTACTTCTTGGTTGCAAAGGACATATTGCTGGGTGAAATTAAACTCAGACCCACCATGCTCTTGTCTGTATTTGTTTGCAAGGTGTCTTGGAAGGAGAAATCTGTGGGAGGATTTTGGCCAGAGCGGCTGAGAGACAGTCGGGATAACTGATTCTCGCTGAGATACTTCAGTGCTATGGCATTTGCTTCCATGCTCAGATCAACAATGTTGGGACACATGCTGACACTGGCAAGTGACATGGAATTTAATCCAGGCACCACTGCTTCAGGACTTATGCACGCCAAGATGCTGAAATAAAGCATCAAAAAGTTACCTTAGCATTACAGGAAAAGTATCCATTTCACAATTTTGCTCACTGTACTGATTTCTCCTTTCTGGAAACAGGTCCATCTGGACTGAGATCATATTATCTGCACACACTGAAAACCAGCTACTCACCCCCACAGTATACAAACAGTGTCAGAGGATGGATGATATTCCCTTCTCCTTAAATACACAGTACCCTCATATGAGGAACCACCCATCTCTAGCAGGTTACAGAGCTGGTTTTGGTTTTAAAGCAGGTTTGAGCTCTTGGTCTTTTCTCCCCAGTGAATGTAACATTAGGTATGTCTGATCCTACAACTCTGGATTCTACCATTCAGCCCAAATTTTATAGCTAGAAATAATAAGCCCAATGTCTGAGACCAAGAACATCTTTCCCAATGCATGGTAATTCCAAGATTTTTACAGAAACTCTGGCACAGCATCTGTTTCCAGAAGCCTACAAGGTTCTCATTTTTGGAGTATCTTCAAATGGGAAATGTTCATTTCGTCTGTTGCCTGGTACAGCAATTTCTTGTATATATATGTATCAAGTGTTTAAAGATTGAAAGAATAAGCTCTGGTACACCAGTAATGGTTGTAAACCGCTGCATTTAGTTCACACATCATAAACCCAAGCTCCTCATATTAAAAATTAAGAGGCTTCCTATTTCACTGAGCACAAATTCTGAAGTTTGCCCAGGGAGAATGAACTGGCTCAGAACAACAACAGCCACTTATTATGCTATGGAACTGCACTGTTGTTTCCTTCTCTACTGAGCTGTAGGCCTTTTCTCAGAATTGTTTATCAGTCTTGAAAGTGGTAGAAGGAAGAACTCCACCCCACTCCCCAAGTTTGAAGAAAAAACCCCAAGAGTTCAAGTTTTGCCTTATGGGTTCATATGTTAGCATGTTATTAACATTAAAAAAACATTGACAGACTCCAGCCAGGAAGGTAGTCCAGAAATTCCAGAAAAATACCCAATAAAATACAAGTAAAAAGCAAAGAAAAGAGGTTAGAAACCGGATGACTGGAAACAGCTTTTGACACATGGCTGAAGAGAAGATTAATTAGGAGGTGGTTAGTTTTTTTGTTTACATAACAGCTACACACTAGGATCAAGAAGACAATAAGGATGAAAGTGAAGCTGTACCAGGCAGTAGGTGTATGCCTACATAGCTACACAAGTAAATTCCTGTGCTTAAAAACCGTCCTTCAGAAGTTACTTCTCTGTTCCTTCCTCTGTTTCAACAAGGCTGTTTCCCTCCCCAGCAATTTCTCTGCTCAAGGCACAGCACCCACAATAACAAACAATTAGGACAAAACCAGTTTTGATTAGATACCAAAGCCACAATAACAATTTCACATATACTGGCAAAATGCAAGACAAAGTTAAGAAGCAATGACAAAATACACAGCTGTTTAATGTTCAGTCTCCCAAGTCCAGAGTTGCTCTGGAATACTTTGACACAGACCAAAGAATTTCCCATAGCTTCCTTATCATTCTAGGGGAATTGCATTCACAACGCTTTAAGAATCACAAGATGCTCTAACAGCAAGAGCTACTTGCATTATACTTAAATAATCTGATTTTTGCTAGCAGAGCTCTTAAACCTCTCTGAGATGCCCATAGCATGAGCCAGCATCTCAGTTTTGCAGGAAATGTAGATCAAGGTGCACCCAAGTCCCAGTGGAAGTGAATAGTCTTCTCTTGACTCATTGAGCCAAATCTTCATTTTCAGTTGGATCTACACATTACTACTCAAAACCACCAGTATTTTTTACCTGGCACTCTCCACTTTGTATGTATTTTCCTTCATAGTGCCTGGTGAGTCCACTGTCACTCCAAGACTCCTCAGCTGTTTGAGTGTGGCACTAATGACACTCTCTTTGTCCACACCTCCTGTGTCAGTCTCTGAAGCCGCTTCTGCTGCATCATCAATACCCTGATACGTAGGACCATCATCAATAACAAATCCTGATTTTAAAGGCAAGTGATCTTGCTGTTCTGAGGTTTTTAAGAGGTGATTTACTTGGCCCTACAGAAAAAGGGAGCACATAGCAAAAACATCATGACATAAAGAGACTGTCAAATACCAAAATCCTGACTTATTCTTACACAAGTTCAAATACAACTTAATGGATTAATAGCTTATTCTGACAAAGAAGGCAAATTCAGATACAGCTCAGATGCAATCACTTTAACTCACAGCAGTGTAGTCAAACACTGGAACATTTTGCACTTCAAGCTTTCTATAAGAGTCTGTCCTGAATTTAAACACATCACATACTGATATTCCTCAAGATTAAAATATCTGCCCTTTAAGGCACTTGAAGGCAAAATGCTGTGTTATTTTAAAGGCCACTGATTTGGGAAATTATCAGCTGATGTCCTTGAATAAAATAATTATTATTTATTAGATCATAGAAAGTATTCCATCTACGCACGAAAAAGAAGTACAAAATAACCACTTAAGCATTTAAAAAAAAAATTTGAAGAACCACAAACTTGGAGCCTTCTGTAGGGCACAACGTGAATCTGAAAACCACACACAGCTTTCATTCATGCCAATACCACATCATAATTCCAGCAGGGTGCTATTCTGACTGTTGCAGTCAGTGCAGAATATAAAATGTGCATGAATTACCAGTAAGTCCTGGTAAAGCTTCTGCTCCTCTGAGGCCTGCAAAGGCAGCAGCGAGGTGGGTGGCTCCAAGCTCTGCTCGCCTGTTACCACCACCTGGCTCCTGGCTCCCTCCGATGGCTCCTTCTGTAAAGACACACTGACACTTTCTTCCAAGGATGAACCACGAACAAGTGCTTGGGAAACGTTTCCAGTTCTGGAAGAGAACACCAAGATAGCTACATACTTCCTTGAAACAGCAAAAGCATCATTATCATTACAGATACTTCATTTTTTCATTAACATCAGAGGAGAACAATTGAGTACAGCAAACACATCCTAACAGGTTTTAGTTCTCCCTGCTGCTCAAGGCTTTGCTCCTTTCTGCAGTCACAAAAGTCATTTGAGGACTGAGGAAACAGACCTCAAAGTGTGCAACTACAACAGCACGACTAGTTTTTCAAAAGAGTATTTCAAAGTGGCAATGGCTCCTCTGGACTAGTTGAAACTCAGTGATACTCCATGACTTAAAGCAGATGAAAGGAAAATTATTAACAATTTGGAATTTATGTTTTCAGCATTTCACTTTAGGAGCAAGTATCTTCTGTATATTCTCTGACACATGATTTATTCAAAAAACTGCTTTTACTAACATACGTAACTTATCATGGGATTCCTGAAGCAGTTTAAAAACTTCTCAAAGACAGTTACAAGTACACACATGCACACTGAGTATCACAAACTGATAACAAACACCTATTTGAAATTCTTTCACATCTCTTATTGAAAAGTAACTATAAAGGCTAAAAAGGGTAAACACTGAATGAGTTGTAACAATGCTCTGCACCCCCCTTAGCTGGTGTGTGCATTGCATAAGCCTTTGGAGACCAGACATATCAATACTACTATCATCCCAAGAAGATCCTCAAGCGACCCTCCTCCCCCTTCCTGTTCCTCCTGAGGAGACAAGTGCAAGATAAGGGAATTTCAGAACTCAACTGATCAATTGCCTGTGTTGAAAGCGATAAGATTTAAACCACGTGACATACCAGATAGTCAATGTAGGTTATCAGCTACTGTTACACTAGCAATTATTCATCATTCCCAAAAATGTTCCCCTCCTCCAAGAAATCTGGGTGATGCTCTACATTCTATAAAATATTTTACAGCTATTTTACCAGTTTATGAATCCAAATTGAAGAGAACCTTAAGATGACATTGTCCTAAAATATAACGTTCATAAGATTGATTTCAATCTATAACATTTCTGGTAGCAGTACATGTTTGCAGACAGTACTTTAATCAAGGAGACTATGAATAGTTAAGTTACAGCTCAATTGCCATCATTTTCCCCAATATGAGTATTTTAGGAACCTAATTTAACTGGAAGGGTATTTCCCCTCCTTTGGCTTTTTATACTTAGACAATATTAGATCACTAAAGTGCTAAATTGTTGAGCTATTCCTACGTAGAAATAGCATCCATATAGATAATGAAAAATATTTTTAAAACCACTTCCCAAATTAGTCTGAGATTAGTCACCGCACTATAAAGAAACTGAGCTTAAAAATAATTAAATTAACAACAGTGATATCTGCATGCACCACACACAAAGTAATCAGGCATAAAATAAAGAGAAATTCAGGGAACAGCCACATAATCATAAACTCCTCATCCCAAGCCCCTCAGAACTGGTTCTGAATGCTGACAAGGAAAAGCTCCTGCAGGAAAACAACTGAGTATTGCAGCAACTCCTTTTCCAGTTGGGATTCAAGGTAAGAAAAGGAATGCTTCCAGCACAGGGCATGCTTTTGCAAGTTAAAGGCTTTTGCCATCAGCTGCTGCTGATAGGTAGGCAAGCTAAACCTGCATGACTGATAAATGCAGACTCTAAAGGCAGCTGTGTGTTGGTGAGCTGCACAATTCAAAGCATAATTAAAAAATAAAGAAGGGAGAGAACACAACAGCTGAGGTCAGACTATTTATAACTCCTGAAGAAAAAAATATAACAGAAGTAATAACTTACATAAGGCAGTTCAGGACATTATGTGAGCACAGGGTGTTTCTGTTACTTACGGGGGAGTGTTCTGATTAGTTCCTTCTTCCACAAGGTGAATACTCTCTACAAAGCTGGGCATGTCAACCACCCTTAAGGAAGAAGCAATACTTGTATTACATGCATCTTGCTCAGCATTAATTGAAATGCTTATGTCCTCCTTAGAAATCTCTCCATCTTCTTTTTTCCCCCGTGGTATGGAATTGTCTTGTTTTTCTGAGGCTGTATTCCAAAATAAACTAGCACCTAGGATAAAATTAGAGATTTAATTGTTTAGGGAGAGTTATTACTTTCTTCTGAGACCCTTTGGCTTTGTATAGCTAGAGGAAAAATTTTCTCTCATTCATGTTTCTTTCACCATTTAAAAAGTGATTCACAGTTCAAATCGGCTAAAAGTTGCCAAAACATCATTCAAGTCCTAGTTTCTTCCAAAGTATACTTGATGAAAAGAAATGGTTGTATTAAATCATTTTAATGCATTGACCTTGAGCCTGTTTCAAAGTTTCCTCCAGACCAACCAAAACATTTCCACAGATTTAACAGGAACCAATATGTTAATATGCAGCTGTACAGATACAGCTGCATAACTTGCCTAAATTAAAACAAATACAATCTTCTCTTCATGCATGATTTACAAACATCAATAATATATTCATTGGAACACTATACAGCATAGAAGCTATTACTTTTCAAAACAGTGTATTAAATAAAAAAAAAAAAGATGTGGAGTTATGTTTCAACATTTTAAATAGAACACTTTTTTAAAGCCATTGGAAAAACAATTATTTTAGTGATGCCAATCAAAGACAAAAGTAACTCCAGCCTAAACTTGCAAAACCTCAACAACTTCGGTGTTTTTTGGATCTACGTGCATGTTCGCACAGCTTCAGCATTTCTGCAAAACATTTCCTCCATGCCCAAACAGACTACAGAAACGTCTAGAAGAAGTGGTGCCAGTCTGTTTTAAGAGAATGAAGCGTTACCTGTGCTCACGGCAACGCTGACACTTTTCCTCTTGTGTGATGGCGGTGAGGTCTGTGTTTCCATGGAAACAAGGTCCCCTGGCTTCTCCGGCTGCACAGCCTGGCTGGCTGCTGCCGCCTCCGAGGAACCTGCTGGGCGAGCCTGCGCCTCCAGTAAGCGCTGGATCTGTAACAGCCATCACAAAGTTAGGAGCTGCACAATAAAATGTAAGCTATAACAGAAAAAAGTGAATTAATTGGGTTCTGCTAAGATCTGGATTCAAATACAGGCTGTGCTGCCACAGCAGTCTGAACACCTTCCAGTTCTCAGCAGTGCACACAGCAAAAAATCAAAACATCAATTTTGATGCTGGCAGAGCTAGCAAATAAGATCTTTAAGCACATCAGCAGAGGCAGCACCAAGACAACTTGGGTAAAGCCTATTTGCACCACACTTGCTGGAAGTATTCCTTCCCTTTCATTCACATACAAAGCCTATTAACCGACTTACCAGCCAAGCATTTATATGCCAACTGTCCCTACATCAACTTTGTATTAATTACAAAGCTAAGCAATTAAATGATAAAATTTAGGTTGCCAGGCAATCTTCTCTCTAGGATTTCCATCCACGCTGTTCACCGATTAGTTTGCAGCTCCAGGGGGAAACAGTGACAGTGAAGGCTGCAGTAAGGAGGGGTTTCCCTCAAGCACAACCCATGCTTTGACTGAGCTTGACTTTACATACAGGAACTGTACCAAAAACAAATTTCAGCTGTAACTTTCTAGTTCAAGTACTGTAAACTTTCCTGTTTGCATTGTTCATCACCAGCAGCAAAATTTAGACTTTGGCTCTTCAGCCCCAAATCATACCCTGCAAAACAGGGCCAGCAGATTGATCAAAGGGCTGGTATTTTGAAGAAACTTAACCTGATTAGCAACAGAACACAGCAAGGCCCCCGAAGTCCAGTTTTATAGCACAGCAAAGACCAGATAAATCAGGAATCAATGCTGACAACTGAAGTTTTCAAAGCAACAGCTCAGGGAGCTGCAGGCTTGAAGGCGGAAAAAGCATCATATGAGAACATTCTGTGCTTCACCTGTATGTTTACAGTAATTCCGAAGCCTATAGCCTATGCAATAATTTATTTTTTTTTTTTACATAAACAAATATGTAAAAGTAGAAAAACATTTATATAGAAAGTACATCAGTTTGCATTACAGTCTACTAAAAAGGAACCTTCATGTTATGGAAATACCACAAAAATAAATGCAAAATTTAACTAGATATAAGTCAAATAATTTTAAAGGGACACCAATTGGTAGGGCTATTGAACCCCTCTCCATGCCCAGACTGCAGCTGGTATGACAGGCTCCTTTGTTCCAACATGGATAGACAACAGTTAATTTAATTCCTGTGGCAGGGGAACTATCAAAGCTTAATCACTAAGAGGGCAGAGGAGAAAGCTGACATTTCCACAAACCTGAGCTTGAAGTAATTTGAGTTGTCTGTCTTGCTCAGTAAGAAGGCGGTATGCATCTGGAGATAATCCCATCATTCCATTATCTGATGCTGCTGCAGGAGCAGGTGTGTGCAGGCACGGCAAGTGGGCTGCACAGCACTGTGGACTCGAGGGGCTCCCACTCAATGGCATCCTTATTCCAGGTGATAAGCCACTGTCAAGAGAACAGCTCCCTGTTTTCCCAGTATATCTCATGTTTATAGGGCTGCTTGTGGCATATCCTGGGTTGCAGCAAACATTTGGGCAAATGATATTTTGATGGAACGCTGCACAAGGATTTTGCTGAGCCATCTCCAATTGAATTTCCACTCCATGTTTGGGGCTCGTTTTACCAATTCCTTGCCATGAGTCTATGGGATCATACTGGAGAGAAGCAGGACACTGACAGCTGCATGCTGGACAGGAAGGTGGCACTTGAACTGGCACCTGCAGGTCTGGTGGTTGTCTGCAGCTCTGTGGTGACAAAGCAGAGTTGTGGAGGACTGGCTGTGTAACAGCAGGAAGCTGCTTGGAACCAGATACTGATGTTCTCCTCACTGGAGGCTCTCCCTGTGGTGTGACACTTTCAGGATTTAATACAAGTTTTTCCAGTGGCTTTCTGGGGTGGTGCACAGATGTATCTGGGGAAGGCCCACTACAAGGGGTTGAAGGAGAAGATGATCCTGAACTTTTTCTTGATTGAAGGGAAGCCTTCTTACACTGCACCTGCTGCTGTAGTACAGCTTGATTTCCTCTACAAGGTATTGAAGCTGGAATTTCCTGGTTTATGGGATTTGGAAATCGTCTCAAAGAGGGATCTCCCATATTAGCAGGAAAGTTCTGCCTGTCTTCAGAGTGCTGGCTGGGGTGACATGTAGATTTCATGTGCCACTTCTGTTTAATAGGTTGATTTGGCACTGTGGGTAGACTTTTAGCAACTGAAGTGCCCATAGGCTTAGATGATTCTCCTGATTCTATGAAACTCCCATCCAAAATAAGTGACAGCTCTGGCACTGAAGGAAAAATTCTAGTAACCTGAAGGGACAATTACACACATGTATGATAATTAAAAAATAATGTCTGCTCTTTGAATACAAAATTTTCTCACAGAAAATGTTTTCATTTACAATGAGTATATGATGATTATCAGCTCCAAACCAGCCACATGTAAAACACATTCATAAAAGACTGGAGAATCCAGAAAAAGCAGCAAGATCTCTAGGATCACTCCTAAAGGAAAAATTGCTTTCATATAGTGCAATAGCCACGTCTGCTAAATGAATGCTCCATGTCATTTGGGAGTACATTTCAGAATATGGATATTGCCCTTCTAGAGGTGGACTATGTTCCTCTTTATTGTTAGATCCAAGAGATAGCTCCAATAGAACATATTTAATACAAATTACCACATCCTTGCAGATCTGTTCTGTACAAGGGGTGGTATTTATTGTATTTGTACTCATTTCAGTAGAAAAAGGACAGAGCAGCAGATTTTTTGGGTAAATGAAATTAAAAAAACCACAAGAGCTTGCTGTTTGTCTCAGACACTACAGCTCTTCAATTCAACAATACTGAGATTCCTGAAGTAGAAACTACTCTCTCTGTTCCCAAATCATAGCACATACAGGAATTAAAGAGTCTAGAATCCTGGAAAAATGGCAGGTTAACTAGAGAAGGAGTGGGACTCCTGGCTCAGTTCTTCAATTCTGTTTTTCCCTGCTAGCAATTTGAGAGAGAAGCTTTACATTCTCCAGTTCCCTTACAATGAGTTTTGCTGCTCTAAGTGTCACATCTGAGATACCCAAAGCAACTATTTATTTAGTTACCTGTTGACTCACTGGATGAGGACTTGGAATTGGTCTGGGGGATAAATCCTCATCTTCCACACCAGAGTCATGATCACTTGCTGACAACTTGCTGGGTGAAGAGCCTTGGGGAGAACTAAAACCAAAATAAATGAAAGTAAAAGTGTTTGCATGTCAGATTTGGCAGCAGTAATATGAAACTTCATGTTTTTCAGTGTGCCATCTACAGTGCATCATTTTTCTAAGAAGCAGCTGCTATCCATCTTCTCCTTGGTTAGCTCACCCAGCAAACAGTTTTAAGATCAAACAACGAAAATACAAATGCTGCTTTTGGACAAGAAGTTACAAACCCTCCCTCTCCACAGCATCACACAAACACACCTTTTAAATGACATTCTAACAGCAAAGCACTGATTTATAGTAAAAAGATAGGAGGTGCTACAGTAAAGATTATAACGTTTGAAGGAAAATAAAGGCCAACTTTAGTCATAGATAAAAATTTGATGGATAAGGCAGATTCTTAAAAATCACTAAGTTTCAACCTATCAAGGTCTTGGAGCTCTGAAAAGTGGGAAGAAAAAAAAGGAATTTTTTCCGACTTAAGTAGATTTCAATTAGAGATTTGCTTCAAAGGACAGATCTCACTTAAAGCTTAAAACAGTGAACTAAGCCTCATCAGTGAGGAAGCCTTTTTAGAAACATCCACTGTATAAGTTAAAACCACCAGTACCAAGTAAGTTTATTTGGAACACAATCAGTTTGACCATCTTACTTGAAAAATATTAACTCTAGGAATAAACAAAAGCACACAGATTTTAATGCAAGAGAATGTATGCACAGTTAAACTGACACATAGCACAGAACAGATCAAAAACCTCATCCAATTAATATTTCATTTTCCCCCATAAATAGCATCTGACAGATTTACCTTTTGATTGGAAGTTTCTTGCAAATTCTGCTGAAGAACTCAGTTTCTGCATTTTGGTTTTCTCCACTCAACTCAAACTGGACAGGACTCTTGTCTGATGGTTCAACATTCTGGAATGAAATGTTCCATATTTGTGAAGCACAAAACCTTCAAACTTCCAATTACTGAGTTACTACTCCCAAAGAAACATATTTAAGGACATTTGTATGATTATCTGCTGCTTATCCTCTACTTTCAAATTTTTCACCACTACAAGGAAGCAGGCAACTTCCCTTCCTGTTTAACACTGTTGTCCTGCTACTCTGTAAAGTAGTTGGGCTAATTATAGTCATGAGCAGATGCTTCCTCACTAACTGCTCAGATGCTCCTCCAGGGCTGTCACCACTGCAGGAAACTGCAAACGTTCCTGTACTGTTTCACACACCACAGCTGGGCAATTCCTCGAGACAACAGAAATGAGATTCTGTGGAGAGATCTGTCGCCTTCAGAAAGCTAAGCTGTCCCTAGGCTAAAGGTAAAAGGCAGCCCTGAACAAGGAAATGCAATTGGGAAGAAAACTAAGCACACAAATTACACACACTGCTTCTCTGACAGAGCAGAGCAGCATTTACTGAGCAAATTAACAACTCAACTTCGGGTTCTGCACAAGCCTAGGAAAATACATAAGGAACTGAGATTTCCTGGAACTTCCTCAAACCTTACTAGGCATCTAGATTTGTATCATCAAATTCTTTCAGAGAGTGACTTTGCACAAAGAAAAAATTTGCCATTGATAAAACTTGGATGAAATAGGTAACATCTGAATTCCTTTTTGCATTCAACTTCAAGCAAAGTACAACACTCAGCTTTGCTCTCCAGCAAGCCTGACCCAGAGCAGCTGTTAGATGTGGCCAAGGTGAACACAGCACACCAGAGTAACAAATGCTGTAGGAAGTCTAATTCTCTGCTCATAAGGCCAAAAGGTCACTAGTAGGAAGGAACACTACCCAAGTACAACAGAGCACAGTATACTTGGACAGATGCTTAATGCTATTAAAAAAGTGAGCCATGCTGACTTTGGAAGTAATTTCTCAATTTAAGGGACAAACTGAGTTCACAGTAGTCTCTAGGAAAAAGCAGCTTTATAGAGCTATATCATTCTCAAACACTGCAGATCCATTTGGGTCACATCATAATGACTCTTTTAAGGCAAGTTTTAATGCAGGAGGAAAGCAAGACACTTACTTTGAAGAGGTGAACTGTTTCATGACAAGTTAGGATCTGAAACCCCAGCTCAGTCTGCCCACTGCATGGAACACACTCATAAAATTCTGGTTCCTTGTGTGTCAATGAATACAGCACAATAAGAAAACTCCCAGATTCTGACAAAACCCTAAAATAGAAGAAAAAACACATCTTTAAAAAACTTAAACATGAAGAATGCCCTTAGATTTTCAATACAGTGAGCAAATTTTCCCACAATTTAGCAAACTGGTGAATCACTGAGTGGTACTGAGCTATAGATACAGATGGATTTATGACTGTAGCCACACACGAGAATCGAAGAAAAGCAGAGAAATGGGAATAATTAATCTCCTTTGTATTTCAAACCTTTATGACCACTTTGTACTTTAAATGAATTCCTGGAAAAGTTCAAACATAACACAACACAGAAGAAAACATCTGTAAGAATGATATTGTGTTTTATTTTCTTTTAGTTTTCAGTTAAAGATGTATTATAAAGACACTTAGTGACCCAGTTATCCCTAAACAATCCGAAAACATTCATTAGTGAAAAGTTTTTTAAGGAAAGTTATATTGAAGGTTTTTTTCCCTACAAGTTGAGAATAGCAAGTAGCAACAATCAGCACTTAACACAACTTCAAGGATAATCACAACAATGTGTGTTTCCAGGAAAAGGTAATACTACTTTCAGAACAGTTTTTCTTTTTATAGCAGTTGTAATATGCTTGTTTGTAGGGGTTTTTTATTTGTTTGCTTTTTCATTTAAGAATATATGTGATAGAAAAAGCAGTAGAAACAGGATGCTTGAAAAACACATTCATGCAACTTCAAAACTGTACTTACAACCGAAAGAGTTAAAAATGTATGATGCACAGATTAAGCAGTTAGCCTGCAGAGGTTAATGCAATTTGCATGGTTCATCAAATCTCCCTAATCCACTTCCATGATGGCATCAGTGAAAGTTAATGAGAGTCAAGCATCCAACTTGCCTATCTAATTGGTCTCTTATCTGTGGACAGATTTCAGCGGTTAAGGGGAAGAGGTCTATTTTGTAATTGCAGACATCTGTTCACCAAACATGGTTGTATTTCATAATTTAAAAATAAGTGTGGTCAATCAGAAGTGCTTATGCATACAGCATATTTTAGAGTCTCGTTTACCTGAGGTGCAGTTTCAAACTATAAACACCTGAACTCTCTCCCAGCTCCATACAAATAGAACTCAGCATATGTTATAAGTGAAAGGATGTAGACTATGAGGAATGACTATCCATTAACATCACAATGAAAAAATACCCCAGAATGCACTCTTAGAAAACCTGAACATTTAACAGGAAGTCATAACAGGACAGCATAGGCTGCAAATCAATATGCTTCAATATGTTGGTCAGGCACAAGCAGGAAGAAAACTTATCTCAAAGAAAATGCCCCTAAGAAAAGTTCAAAAACAAAACCCCACCACTGTTTAACTACTGTTTCCTGCTTGTGGCTTCTTATTTAAACTAAAATACAGTGACCTTAATGATATTAATGTTTACTCTCTTCTGACTGAGATATCAGCTCAGCTTTCCAACATTTCAGTCCCACAAAATTTTTGTGCAGAAGCCAAAACCAAAAAGAACACTTAAACCAGACAGCCTTACCTCTATACAACATATAAATCACGGAATTACCTCAAATATCTTTGAGCAAAGCCCATACTGCCATGCATTTCTGTGGAATACTTTAGGCAGTCAATAGTTTCTATGTGTTACCTATAAAAGTGACTTGCCTTTCTTGAATTGAAGAACTGAACAAATATCGCAAGCAACAGGCCCAGACTTGAGGACTACAGATATGAGTCACTCCACTCAGCCAACTAGAAACAAGAAAAAAATCTAATTAGAGACAGCTACGTTACCAAATTCTTGCTATGTAATCCCTCAGATACATTTCAAATCAATGTGTGTATTAATCTGGACAAATACTTACACTCCAACTAATGGCAGAGCATAAGCCTTGGGATCAGACTCAAGCAGCAAAAGCAATTTCCGTGTTTGGTCCATTGTGAGGTAGCTGAAAGAAAGCAAAAGTTGGGTTTGATTGTATTTTGGAAGGCAGTTTTTCAGAAAAAAAAATCCTGAAGAGAAAAGTACAAGTTTAGAAAACACTCTAAGAAAATAAATTTAAGGAAAAAAAGAAAAAAAAATCAAAACTACTCTTACTCTACACACTTAACAGCAACTCCCCAGCCTTTCAGCAATTCCCTGTGTATGAAAGAGTTATCAAGGACAAAATTTGCTTAGTACTATTTGTAGTATTTTAGTGAATACTAGAATTAGTATTTATAACAAATCCTGAAGTACAAATAGTTTAAAGAGTAACTTTCAGAGAGGCATTCATAAAGTCCATGTCCAAATAAAATGACATTCAGTTGCTTCAAATTATTTTCCTGATCTATCCTTAGTTCATCCTACTGAATTAGTTACCAGTCAGAATGATGACTCCCCAGTGCCATCTCAGAAGCACAATCAACAAAAAAAGCTTTGGTTTGCATTCATCTGATTTTCATTGTAGGGCAAGCACTGACGGTATTTAAAAAGCTGGAAGCTGTTTATATTTATTATGTTAAACAAAGGTGTGTTCTCCTGCCCCAGCAGGAAGATCCTTTCACTGAAGCCAAAAGCAAGAACTCCTTCTCAACGAGTTAATGTTTTTGCTCCACCCCATTTCCTGTTTCTTTTAATAACATTAATTATATAATATAACTTTTAATACATTTCCAAGGCCAGAAGACATGCCATTTTTATGCTAGTTATTTTTAGTAAAAACCAATGTACAGTTGAGATCTCTCCTACCCACCTCCTTTAAGAAAGGCAAGAAACTGACAGGCAACTTTAGAACCACCCTTTACTCACCCACATTTGTAAGTTCCTTGAACTTGTGCAATATTCATAGGACTGTTCAGATTTCTTGCTAGAGCTGTTGGAATAATTGGGACAGACTTCACAGGGGTGCATTCCAAAACATTTGCCACAGTAAGAGAAGCCCAGCGAAAATTAAAGTGGAGATTATCCAGGTTTTCTGTGAAAACAATGTGAGCTCTAACAGTGAGCAGTTTAGAAAGATCCAGAGATTCTTTACTGCACAGACTCTGTTGCAGACCCTAGAAGTAAGGGGGAAAAAAAGTTAAATACACTAAATTATTTTCATATGATTACCATGATTCAAGATGTATTACACTAAGAACTCAAATCATTCATCACAGCTACTATTGCAGAAGGTACTATACAAAAAGCCATTAAACCAGGTCTCCAAAGATCACTGCTCAACTGAATTTAATTAATAATGCAGAATACACTTGAAAATTAGCTATGCATTCCTTAGCATTGTTTTATGATGTATTAGAAAACCTGGGCTTACTTCAGTTATAGAAAAATTAATATAAAAACAGACAGCTAAAAGACTCAAGCTGATTTGCTGAAGTTTTCTTACTTGCATTCAAGAAATACATAATTTAACACTATCATCATAATATATTATCACATTATGTATCATCATGAAAAAGTTCAGATGTGAAGCAGGCTTAATTTGTACTACAAAATACACACTACAAAATCTACAGGGAGAAGTCCACAGGAATGGAAAGTGTATTTAGTAGATGACATGTCTACAGCAGAGCACACATTTCAGCTATGGCTGCTAACGTACACAGGGCTTTACACGTTTTGGGTGGGTCAGTTGCCTAGCAACACTTCAGCAACAACTGCCCAAATACTGCAACTGATTAATGAGAGTTTTGAGGGAAAAGACAAAAAAGCTGTTTCCTCTTGTTTAAGTGAGTTTGCTACAATCACTTTTATTTTGCTGGTTAAGGTGGTTAGACCAGCTGAAAAACTTCGGTAGGTCAGCAAGATTTTTGTCCAAGATTAAAGACTGTGTGACCCTTAAACACCTGCAAGGATTAACTAATTTTAACAGTTCCAATACACTTTTCAATGACACTCAAGCAGCTCCTTTCACACAGTTAACTGCATAGTCTTGCTTCAGCCATAACCTTGCTGTGCTGGAAATCAAGCTCTGTGCATTGTCTCGTGTCCTGCCTGGCAGACAGTTCACTGTTGGAGAGACATAAAAGTTGGTAAGAGCTGCATACCTTGAAAGCCAAGCTGATATCTTCAACACTGTGCACTACTATATTTTCTGAACAAGGTCCCCAGGCATTAACTGTACACGGAATCAAAAAGTCTCCAGGAAGGGATGCAGTTGGAATTTTGCCCGATCCACCAGCAACTTCCCGGCCAGGATCAAAACGATCTATTGTTAGGGTTACGCCTTCCCCATCTTCAAAATAAATAAACCAAGTTAGAGTCCAAGAGCAACAACTCAGGGTCCTTAACAACAGCTTACTCAACCAATCAATACTGCCTGTCTACCTCATGTAGAGGTAATTCTAAATTAATTAATCAATTAATTCCAAATTACCTTCATCTACAGCCAGGGTCCCAAGCAAAAAACAGGAAAATGATTTCTTTTCATTCTGCTTAGCATGGCGATAGGCAAGCCGCAAGGTTTTCTCCACCAGAGATAGTCTGGGGTTTCTAAAAAGAGACAATAAGCAAGTTTAAGCCACAAATTCTTTCTAATGCTTGTTTTTAAAAAGTATCACTTATCCATATGGGAAGGAAACGAAAAGAAATTTTAAGTCACTTTAGACTGATGCACCTTCAAGCTACTGGACTGCGTTACATAAAGGAAAGGAATGCAAACTGAAATCTTCCCAATTAAAATCTCTATATGCTTATAGCAAACACACTGCTCCCTTTTCCTTTGGGCCTTGTCACACAACAGAATCAAAAGACAAAAAGAGGCTTCGCACCACACAATTCATAACTTACTTTAACGTTTAGCTTCCCCAAAAAGGTTATCGATACCTGTAATAGGTGATGTGTGCGCCAATGACATCGCCCACGGGGACTGGGTCCCAAAGTGCACACCTGGACAGGGGGAAACTGAAAGGGACCATCCTTTTGGGAACAAATCTGGGAAGATTATAGAGATAAAAGCAATGGATTAAGGTACATCATTACCTTACAGTGTTCAAAAGAAGGAACAAAGGCATGACACAGTAAGAAAACCAAAAAATAGGATACATAAACTGTTGGTACTTTTTTTTGTTTTGAGTCCAGGCCAACAAAGCAAAAACTTTTTCCTATGAAGTTGTCAGAGTTACCAAGTCAACACAAAACCTTTATTGTCCACCTGAACGTTTCTCTGTGGTACTTTGGAAGATGTGTGGGCCAAAATACAAGCTTACAGATAAAGCTTAAGGAAAAGCTGCTTGGATATAGTTTAGGGAAAAAAAAGAGTTATCGCTAATTAGAAACTCCCATGGCACAAAAAAAGCGATTTAGCAAATTTAACACTACATCAGCTTCCCCCAAGCCCTGTTTTAGTCTTCGTATTTCAAGTGAGCATTCAAACCACTTAAACTTTGAAGATTTCTGAAATAAAGCCTTGGCTTAACTCACATAGTACAGTGCAAAACTTGCAGCTAGACTTCAAAGAGCCCTGAAGAAATTAGTATGTAATCACATTAACTTATTTACACAAGCAGGATTAGATTTTTTGAGGTTCCTAAACAAAGCAACATACAGAACAACTGGCAGCCCACATAATTTGGCAAATGCCTTTTAACAAATAAGCAAGAAGTCTCTTTATAGTTATCTCAAGCATGAAACCTTGCCAAGCAAAGGTGCTTCCTCTGCATTTCAACTTGCCAGGAAAGAACTATATTTTAGGCAGTCCTCCAAGGAGCTCAGCCACCTTGATGCTTCCAGCGGCAGTTAACTAATTCCCCTTAAAAGCCAAAGAAGCCTCAATTTTAAGTTTGTAAAAGGGAGATTTTTTTTTAAAGCCCTACTATTTCAACTTGACAAGCACGAAGCAGAAGCTTACCCACCCGCTCCTCTCACAGCTCTTTACACCCAGAGCCGCACTCTCAGAGGGGCACGGGGCGCGATGCGGCAGGGCCGGGGCGATGAGGGCCCTCTCGGTGCCAGCGGGTACCTCAGATCCGTGCCGGGCCGAACGGAGTCCGGGCAGAGCCGCAACTCTGCCCTCTCCTCTTGTCCCTCTCCCCGGCTCAGCCGGGCAGCGGCTGTGAGGGAGGAACGGCGTCGAAGACGCCTGGGGCTCCAACTCCGGCACCGCCGCTCCCGCCGCGGCCCGCCCGCCCCGGCGCCTTCTGCGGCACCGGCCGGCCCTCTGTCATGCCGACCAATCAGAGCGCAGGCCACGCCCCCTCAGCACGCTCCAGCCCAATCAGCGCGCGGCGGGGTGCGGCTCGCTAGACCAACCAGA
>VXBI01001671.1:1362927-1399826 GCA_013397375.1 Toxostoma redivivum
GGGGGTGCCGCTGCCGGGCCGGGCCAGGCCGGGCCAGGCCGGAAATGGCGGTGATGGGGCGAACAATGAGCCAGCATACCTTGTCCCGCTGGAGCACGGCGCCGGCCTCGGCCTTCCCCAGCCGGGGCCCAGGACCGTGAGTCCCAACAGAGCCGCCGCCGCCAGCCTGGCGCCCATATGCCCGCCCCGCGCCCCGCCCGGGACCCGGAAGCACTTTCCCTCCGCGGAGACAGCGCGGCGGCAGCGGTGCCACAGTCACAGCCCCGGTCACAGTCCCAGCCTCAGCCCCGCCGCTGCCTGCCCGCCGTTCGGCCGCCCCACGGCCGCCGCCCCGCCGCCGCTGTCCTGCTGCTGCAACGCCGCCGCCTCCTTCTCCTCATGAAGCCCGTCGTCGTCTTCGTCCTCGGCGGGCCCGGGGCGGGCAAGGGGACGCAGTGCGCTCGCATCGTGGAGGTGAGGTGGAGGGACTGCGGGACCGCGCGGCCTGGTGACCCGCGGCACCCCGGCCCTGGGAATTGTAGGATCCCCCTGTAGGGTCCGTGACCCTCTTTGGGGTGCTCGCTTGGGGGTCGTGTCCCGCTCTGCTCGGTGGCGGGACCTCCATCTACCTTTCGGTCTTGTCGAGCCTCTATCCATTCCTCGCCCCTTCGAGGCGATAAATAAAAATAACTAACCCACATCTCCCCTTTGGTAGGTGAAGTGGTGGGGCAGCCCCCACTCCATTCCCCTTCCCGCCCCTGTCAGGCCGCCTGGTCTTTTGTCTTCTCCTGCCCTTTCCCTCAGCCCCGCGGGATCTCAGTCCACTGGTGGGTCTGCCTGCGCTAGCGTCCACCCTGAGGACACCACTGGGGTTTTTGCATCCACTTTGGGGACACGCACTGGTGGTCTGGAGGCTGCCCCAGTCTGGGCTGGGAGCACCGGTGCCCCGCTGTGCCGTGGCGGAGGGGCAGGACAGCGGCCCCGCAGAGCTCCCGGGCGGTGCTGCCTTGTCAGGCCGGTCCCGAGTGGGTGGCTCCGTACACGTCTGCACGGCCACGTCGGTGGCTCCGGGGCTGCCACCCGGATGCTCAGACAGCTGGGAGAGGAGGTGAAATGTCACCTCATAGCCATTGGGAATACGTGCACTTCAAATGGATCAAGGTCCATGTCTCCTGAGGCCTGTCCCATAAGTGTTACAGCTGGTGCAGCAGATATGGCAGGGTGTTTGCTTTGTTACCCAGTGCCATCTCAGTAAGTTGTGGAAGTAATATGTTAAAAATAGAGCAAATTTTAATTTTTTTTCTGTGACACAATATGATAGAGGTCAAAGGATATCCTGATCCCATAGATCATTCGTCTTGTTCCTTTTATTTAAAGAGCCTAAAACTGACAGTATGATTTGACTAAACTTTCAGTTATATTATCAAATTTTCACTTTTCCAAATACATTATTTTCCAGCCTTTTGTGACAACAGTTATCTAAGAAAGAATGGGGGATAATACATAGTGTAGTACCATCCTTTTAAACACCAAAAACCACAGGGGTAATTACAGTGTATCCAGGTGGATAATTACAGAAGTAGTTAGGGCTGAATGCTTCCAAACAAGTGTGTATGTTGGATTTGAAACCACTCTTTTATCTTTTTTTCCTTTTTTTTTTTTTTTTACTGAGCAGTTGTACGTACTTTTTTTATTAAAAGTCATATAGGTTCAAAGCTTATCCATAACTTCACTGAAAGAAATGGCTAAGAATGGTGGTGATGCCCATGTTCCTGAATCTATTGGTGGGAAAGAACCCCAAAACTCCTGGAACACACACTGTGTGTGTCCTCTGTTCTGGTGGTACCCTGTGAGTGCTGTTACAGTTTATCCATGCTGCTGTTACATCCCAGACCTCAGTTTTGTATAACTAAGTTAAGTGAATTTGGTCCAAACTTAAAAATGTCGCTATGACTTTAGTTCTGAAAGATTTAAACCTCAAATTACAGACTCGCATTCAAACCAACATATTCATTAAAATAAATTGTGAGATGGAAGGTTCACAGTGCTCATAAAGCCTTTTTGGTAAGGTCAAATTCAGCCCCTGGCATGTAGCAAACAAATGAGCTCAAACTATAGGGGAACCTTGTAGACAGTCATTAATGGCTTTCAGCAAACCGTTAGTGTAGCCTCAGGGCTGAAGTACCTTGTGTGGCTGCTGGCCTGTGTTTAGGAGGATAAATGCCCATGGCTAGATAGGCTGATATAATTGGATAAAGACCACTTTATTAGGAGTTCAAATGAGCCGTTGCTACTCAAATCATATTTCCAGCTAGAAAGGGAGAAAGAAAAACCTTGCTTGTGCAGTATTTATTTTCTTCTCTAAGAAAGGGAAATCCAAATTCGAATAAATGCAAATTTGCTTTAATTCTGCTAATCCTGTTCACTACATGGAAAGAAGTTTATTGAAGTCAGTGAGCTGACAGTAGAAGGCACTCAGACCTGTTGAAAGCAAAGGACAACCTTCCTGAGAGTCACTGGCCAAACTGGGAGGCAGAGAGGGTCTGAGGCGTTTTAAAGAACAGTTGGACTGATGCAAGTGTGCTGGAAAACTTTAGGAAAAGGGCACATGAACAGGGAAGTGTGGGTGAAACACAGCAGAGGTACTGGAGAGCAGCAGCTTTGCTAAGCACAAATCCTCAGTGTGGCCCCTGGCAGCCCCCAGAGAGCCCTGCTGCAGGCGAGTGAGCAGCCTGTGTGCAGTCAATGCTGACTTCAGGTTGAAAGTGTATTTTTATTTGTATTTTAAACCCTGTTGGCAGTTTGCCACAGAGAAAAAGGGGCTGTAGCTGAGTAATAATAAACCTCATTCATCCTTGTTGTAAATGGACGAAATAATATTAGTTTACATTTGGAATGAATCTGACCCAGTATCTTGCTGTAGAACTGAACGTTGTGCTGAACAAAAAGTCAGTATGAGCTATAAATATGTTTTGGTTGCTATTCATACTGGAGATTTGGGACAGAGCACATCACATGTGGAAGAAGTCTCTTGGCTGAGGTGAGCTCTTGTATGAATTTAACATCAAACCATTTTTATTAAAAACCAAGGGTGTCTGTGTTTTGTAGAGTAAAGGGGATATTATGTACTTACTACCTGGGTATGGTTTCTCAAAGAAGTGTTGTGATTTTTTGCTGACTTTGCTTTATGTTCTTAAAAAAGGTGGGTATCCCACGTTGTGGGTGAAATACATATTTGTTAAGTACTAGCCTAAATCATAACTGCTCAATATGTCTGTGCTGGAGTCTCTGAATGTGGAGAAGGCATGTATTCGTGCCAAATTTGGACACAAATGGAGAAATTATTTGAGGGAAGGAGACCTAATAACAAGTAGAAATGGGTATTGACACAATGTAAGAAAGGGAACAGTGGGTAAGTGATTAGGATTCTTTATCTCCACAGATAAGGTTGGACGAGACAGCTGAACCAGGCTGGTTTTCTCTGATAGGAGGGAAGACTTGACTCCTGTATGTTCCACAGACACAGAATTGTCAGGGAAATGCAAATGCAGCAGAACTGCTGCTGTTCTGGAGCAGTTCCTCCTATTTAGAGAGGGATGAAACAGAATTCCCTCTTAAGTTCTTATCCTCTCTCTTCCAGCTCTGCAGATTAACTCCTGAAACCTTCCTCAGCTTTGTTAGGTGGAGCTTGCCATCATCTGGGACTGTTGCGTAGCTGCCATGTGAGGCAGAATATTTGAGCTATAGTTGAATGATGTCATTTGAATGCAGGTTCTTGCAATAACCTTCATGCTTTCCACAGTGACTGTGAGATAATGAAATATGCTTTATTGCTGACTTCGGAACTTTGCATATAAAATCATTACAGTAAAGTCAAGGAAAAAGAAAGCATTCAGCAAATCTGCACAAAATATGCTTTCTTGTGCTTAAATTTTAAATCCTTATAACCTCTGTCTGAGATGCAAAGCTCTTTGGTTGGTGGGAAGAATAATAACTAAATCAGTTGTCTTTATTCCAAGCAAGATTTGAGTTGTACTTTTTTGTCTGTTTGTTTTGGCAAGGTGATCTATAGAGATTTGGGATATGCAAGACATTGCTCTCTGTGTACCTAAAATATAATGCACCTCCACCACAGACCTATCCTGTATTTTTGTGGTTAAATCTAAAATGAATTCCACAAAGTGGGATGCTGAGCCTTCTCGTTTTATAAGAGCATAAGTTAATATCCAAAAAAAAAGCTGTTAAGTTGCTTTGGGATATATGATAAGGAGATTTCCTAGGGTGAAGGAAACAATGCAAAGAAGAATTCATTGTATCAGAAGTGCTCCTCTGAAAGTAGCAGAGGATTTAGGTCTTGCTGTCATATGTTAATTGTCTTCTAGAAGTCTGCTGAGATACACTGTTAACTTCCTTGAAAAAAACCGGGGTTTAAATTGTTTGCTTTAAACTCAGCTTCTGGAATCTCTTTAATGAGTGTCATGTATTAGTATTCTACTTAGCCTTGAGTTCTCATACGTGATTTTTAAAATATAAATTTGTATTTCTGAACTTTGGAGCTTTTTTTAAACAACATGGTGAGTGTGTTTAAATCTACCCCCTGAAGATTTATCCCTGAACATTACCGTTTTGTGGAACACTAGGCATTAAATTTTAGACTTTCCTAAACATACTGAATGCCTTGTATTGAGCAAGTGCTCCTGAAGCACCCAGGGTGCTCTGATTGCCCCCTTCTCTCTTGGAGGCACTGGCAGTAGGATCTCCATTGTGTATTTTGGTTTGTTAAGGTGGAGTTTTGTTTGTTTTTATTTCCCAGAGAAAAGAATGTGTTTCAAACTAAGAACATTTCTTTGTTTTTTTAAATTGAAATAAACAGACATAAGGTCTATTTATTACTGCATTATAGTCTGTACCCTAAAGACTTAATTCCATGTGCTAGTAGGACAGACAAAAGCTTTCTAGGTTAAAAAAACCTCAAAGGCTGCAGGCTTTGCCAGTTCTGTTTTTATTTTAACTCATTCTTGAATGGTGTATGTAGCAAATTTTGGTTGTTTATTAAGGTTGCCCAAGATATGACAGGTCAGAACTAGGGCAATAAAAGTTTGTATTTTATTTGTTTAAATCTTAAGCCCTGTGACTTTCATTTTCAAACTAACAATGATAAGCCAAGATAGGAGTCAAGGTCAAAGCAGTAATTTGTGTTTCTCTTGCTTCTTGGCTTCTGCTCTCTTAAAGAAGTCTCAAGCTGTGTTTTTAGTGGGGAGATGTTTTGCAGGACCACCAGTGCTGAATCAGAAATAATCCCCGTGCCCCTCGGAAAGGGCTGTGGAAGAGTCCCAGTGCCACACACCTGTGCTCCTCCCTGGCCCCTCTGCTCCTCCCTGACCACCCCAGATTGCTAGGGCAGACTCTGCCTGGTTCCAGCGTGACACAGATGTGACTCATGGATTTCCAGTTCTTTGCATCTGTTTATTGTATTTACTGGAAACAAAGTGTGTTCTGTCTGCAGAGTGAAAGTTGCAAATCCCGGCTGACAGAAGGAAGCTGGAAGGGCTGGAGGACAGGGCAGGGAAGGGCATCTCGGGGAGGCTGCAGTCTCGGGTTGGAATTTGGAGATGTGGAGCACACAGCTTGTGTGTCCCAGTTTGTTGTGCTGTGATGGGACTGACAGACCAGGCAGAGGCAAGCAGCAAGTGGTGTTCTGATGTGCTGTATCCCTGCTCCTGTGATGGGATTGATGGAAACTTGAACTCGCCTTCCCATTTCACTGGGATTTTTTTTTTAATTATTTTAATTTTTGATTATTTTGAAGCAAAAGAGGATGATGTCTCGAGTGGTGCAGCACTTTTTCATTCATGGTTGATTTTTTAAAGTTGTATTTGAAGGCCTATACTTCCAAAAAATGTTTTTAAAAATAATGAGAACTTATGTTATAAGTAGATGTGGTGTTCACATTACTCTTGCCAGTTTTAATCAAGGTGTTTGAGGCACAACATTTTCTTTTTTTTTAGGTGAGAGAAATCCTCAGCAAGTGTCCTGAATGGGAGCAAATCACTGCTGCACCAAGGGCTTGCACTACTTGTGTAATAATGAGAACTTGTGTAATAGTAACTTACCGATTTAATCTTTTTTTCTTCTGGATCACACCAGTCTGACCACAAGCAGAAATCATTATCTCTGAAATACATTTTAGAATAGTTAATTATATATTTTCTTTTTTCTTCTCTGTAATCCAAAATCTCTCCAGATTTTAGGTGCTTGGCATCCAAGTATTTGGAAATTTTTTTTTACCCTAATTTTTCTTTTCAAGTCATCCTTTCAGTCTGACATTATATGCCTAGTAGGAGCTGGGGAAACTGCTTTTTCATTGTTTAGCAACCACAGTCTTGCTCCCTTTTTGATTGCAGAGAAGGATTAGGAGGGAATGGTGAAGAGTCACATTCTGGGATTGCATCAAGATGTGCTTGGCAATGCTGGCAAGTCCTGCTGCCACAAGGCAGACCTTGTCAAGACCTGAGAGTTTTCTGACCCATGTTTTGTGCTGTTACATCACAGTCTCTTCTCCTCTTGCTCCAGTTCAGGATGCTTGCTGAGGGTTTCTATGACCTAAAATGAAAGAAAACTTTGTGCCCTGAATGCCTTGATTAAAACTGGCAAGAGTAGCACAAGCACCAAATCTCTGAAGCCTTCTGTGTATGGAGCAGCAGCCAAGCCGTTCTCCCCCTTGTTTGCATTGTTTAAACCCATGTGTTTTCTTTGGCTCTTGGCTCAGTACAGTTAACAAATAGATGTTTTGCCCCTGAAGGAGAGGTTTGTTTTTTTTATTGCCTGGTTAAGCCATTCTGAGGGCAAGTCTTGAATATAATTTATTATCTCAAACAAGTCTATTTGTACAACAGCACTTTAAAACACTTCTGTCTTTTACTTTCCAGTTCAGCCGTTAAAAACTACTTTAGTTTGCTGTTGCAAAAGACAGAATTCCAAAAATTGTCTGACTCAATTTAATTTTCATGCATGAAAAGGGAATGTCAAGAAAAATTAAATGGTTTTGTAATCCTCTAAAACCTAAGGGATTATATTTTCCTCCTGTTTTCTCCTTTGTAGAAACCTGATGTTAAAGAAATCATAATTCTATAACTTTAGCAAGAAGAACTATGTTTTAATTTAGCATTCAGCTGAATAATGTTTCTTGCTTATAAGGAACAATTTATTCTGGTTTATGGCTTCTGTAGGTTATAAATATTTAGATTTGCAATTAGTTAGGCATATCCAAATGCAATGTACATTAAAGCAAGAGTACAGTGAGCTTACAGAGGATGTCTGTGAAGCTTTTCCTACACACTTACAGAAAAATCTTGCTTGTTTTTTGCCAACTGTGTACAGTTTTGGAGATTTAGGTAATTATATCCCTTCCTAAATTATGACTGTGGCAGAACTAACTTTCCATGCTTTTGTGGGTGAAATTGGAAAGCAACTGAAATGGTTTAAAGTCACTTAGTGGGTTGTGTAATATTTCTGTTGTACTTAGTTCAGTAGCCAAGTTTTTAAATCCGAAGTTCACAGCCTCACCAAGTGTGTAGTCACATTATTATGCCTCTCAGACACCTTGTTTGAAATGTGCTTTGGATGTTGCTGCAGCCAAACTGATAACCCTGAAGTTTTTTGCTGCTGCTTTTGATTTGTGTAAAAACTTCCAGATGAGAATGTATGTGTGTGCTGTGTTTTGGATGTATAGCTAGCCTTAGGTAATCACCAAGGAGATGTCTTTAGTGCCTGTTTTGATGAACTTGTATTTGGTTGAGGAGCATAGTGCGCTTTGTTAGTTTTCTTGCAGTGTTAAATGAGCTGAGAAAATGATTATTTTGAGCTGTGAAATTTCCTTTATAATAATGCATTTCTCTTTGGTAGGAATGTATTTGTGTGCTTGTAAATAGGTATCTATTAAGAATGATAAATGCCTGAGAAATTCACATGTACTAAATAATTCCATCAGTATTTTTCATAAGTGACTATTTTAGCTGTGGTTTGCTGTTTTCCTGCACACTGCTATCAGATTGCTAGATCTGAACCTGATCTTTCTGCTCTCTGTTTACTCTGTGTGGTGTGACAAAGGGTGGCACCAGTATACCTATTTACCTTCATCTACCACGTCATCCTTAGGAGAAGTCACTGGCTTTCCCCAAGGGCTGGTCATCCCAGGGAAGGAGGTAGCAGGGGCAGGAGGGCTGTTTGTGCAGCTGCTGTGTTATAGGTGATTTTACCAAAATAGGAAATGAAGTTGGTGCCAGAGCCACAACATGAACACAGGGATTTCTGACTTAACCTGTGCTTGGGACATTCCTCCAGCTCCAAAGGACCTGCAATCACCCTATGTGTTTTCTTTAAGTGTGTAATTAAACAAAATTTTTGTCTTGTCTTGTTTCCAAATATAACAAAATTGCTTTTGAAAACTGTACGTAGATACCTGACCAAAGCCCTGTTGAGCATTTTACCAAGGATGTCCAGTTCTGGGCCCTTCACCTTGAAAAGAGACTGAGGTGCTGGAGTGTGTCCAGAGAAGGGTAATGGAGCTGGTGAAGGGTCTGGAGAGTGAGTGCTGTGAGCAGCAGCTGAGGGAGCTGGGGGTGTTTAGCCTGAAGAAAAGGATGTTTAGGGGAAACCTTGTCATTTGTAACTCCCTGAAAGGAGTTTGTACTAAGAGTCAGCCTCTTCTCCCAGGCAACCAGTAACAGGACAAGAGGAAATGGCCTCAAGGTGCACCAGAAGAGGTTCAGGTTGGACATCTGGAAGAATTTCCTCACTGAAATGGGTGTCAAGCACTGGAACAGACTGCAGGGAGGTGGTGGAATCACCATCCAAGAAATGATTGCATGTGGCACTTAAAGCTTTGGTTTACTTGTCACAATGGTGTTTGGTCAAAGGCTGGAAGTCTTTTCCATCCTTAATGATTCTGATTCTTACTGCGTGTTTTGTGTGCAGAGTGTGCTCTATTGTCAGCTTGCACACTGAAGATGGAACAAGTCCATCACTAGCAAAGTGCTTTTCCCTGGGTTTTTCTGTTGCAGTGCAAGGATAAATAGGTCTGACACTGTCGACTGATGTTAGGTTTGCACAAATACTGTGTCTGAAGGCAGCCTGTGTTTGTTTTACCTGTTGCAGAAGTATGGCTACACACACCTTTCTGCCGGTGACCTTCTCCGGGATGAGCGGAAAAGGCCGGGCTCCCAGTATGGAGAACTCATTGAGAACTACATTAAGGAGGGGGAGATCGTGCCAGTTGAAATAACAATCAGCTTGCTGAAGAGGGTAAGGAAAAGGCTATTTCCTTGCAGGGTCACTCCTGCAGGCTAAACTACAAAGCAGTGACTGTGTTCTGACAGAACTGCCTTTCCTCCAGTGTGACCAGTATGAATGGGCAGACACTGCCCATGGGAGCTGCTTCTCTCAGCAATCACTTGTGTTTCTTTCTGATGCTGGAGAGCTGATGGCCTCTTATACCTGGGGATCTGTGAAAATGAGTTCTTTCTATTTCCTTTTATTTTTTAGTAGTTCTAGGAAAATCAGTGAAACTGTATTTATTTTCCTGCACTAGCTTTTGGACCTCTTGGTCCATTCAGTTGTATTTAATTGGAGTTTGGAGGCATTAAAGGCACTAAGATTTGTAAGTTTTATCAAAATAGATAGTCAGGTGAAGGAGAAGAGCACCTACTGATGTTCTTGTGAAAGGAAAAGCTTTAGCCTCTTGGATGTTCATGAAAACAATAGGAGTATATCTTTTGTCCATGAAAACAATGGAAGTATCTCTTTTAAGTCAAAAAAGGCTGCTATTCATGGCACTAAATTTATCTGGAGCTTTTCCCTTCAAATTAACTCTAGATCAGGGTGTTCTGATGTCTTATTGTGTAAAGACACTTCTCAGTATCTTGTAGAAAATAAGCTTTAAAGCTGGGATTTATTACAAGATTTGTTTGTTATGAGATTTTTGAGCTTTGTGAAATAATTAATTCAATTTGAACAATAGCTGTGTTGGTACATCAGTGAATTAACCAGCATGCATTGAAAGTGAAACAAAAGCGCATTTTGTAAATCTGCAATAATCCTAAAATAAATGCTTCTCAACTTACCATGTCAACATCTTGGGGGTAAATTAATAAGTAGATAAATCAGTGTATGTGCAGGAGATTGTGAATTGAATTATCTTTTATCAGGCTATGGATCAAACAATGGCTGCCAATTCCCAGAAGAACAAGTTTTTGATTGATGGATTTCCCAGGAATGAAGATAATCTTCAAGGCTGGAATAAGACTATGGATGGAAAAGCGGATGTTTCCTTTGTTCTCTTTTTTGATTGTGACAATGAGGTAATGAAGTGTGTAATTCTGTAACTTCCTTTCTTGCAATATTGTAGGAATCATTCAAGAAGAACAATTAAACTCTGACAGGGAGAATGGACTAATGTAAGAGTAGAAGGAAAACTTGGCCTGGGTGTTTGAAGGATTCTTTGGCAACTTGTTTTAGCAGATGAAAAGCTGCCTGTTTATTGACATAGACAGCTAATGACACTTGGTATAATCACATGTGAATAAATTACATTGAGGAAGTACTCAAGGCAATTGCATTCTTAAATAAAGTTCATCAAAACTTTAAACACATTTTACAAAATTATTTGGTTACTTTTCAGAAAATATTACTCTGTTTACTTTTAGTAATTTGTTGTTTAGTCCAAAATTAACTTGGTACAATGTCTGCTTTAATTCTGAAGTGCAGCAATCTGTATTTTCATAGTTATGAGCTGTGCTATAGGATAGTCAGTAATCAACATTTTATTCAGCAAGTTATTAAATTACAAGGGCATTTTGACAGTGAGGCATCACATTCATTTAACAAGTGCCATGATGTGCTGTCTTTTTAATTTGTCAGTGCCCTTGAACATAAAAACTGTTATGAGTATCCCAGCACCTTAATCTGACTTTTTTCCTTTTACCCCTTTCCCCAACTTCCTGAGATTTTGTTATATATATTTTTTTTTTACTTATTTGCAATTATTTTGGAGAGCACATGAGAGATTATTATTTTTCTATTAAAACCTTAAATAGGACTAAATTAATTTTTTCACTTGGGAGGGTGTTAAATTTTGTGATTCTAATTTTTTTTACTTGATATAAAAATACACAATGCCTAAATGATCTTTACCATGATTGTACAGTGTAGGAAAAAATAATTTTTAACCATTGTCCTCTTGCATGACTAGGATAAATATATTCATGGAGTGTACATGTGTCAGCTTTGCATATTTAACTAAAGGTTTAAAAAACTTAATTCATTGGGACACTTCAAGTTATGGTTAGTTCTTCATTTTTTATTTAGATTTTGAAGACTTCATTATAGCAATAGGCAAGAATAATTTAACTGACAACAACTTAATATTGTCAGTTTGCCTAACAAAGTTCTTGAGAGAACATACAGTGACTTTCCTGTAGTGCAGACATATATTAATAGTCCCATTTGACATGCTGCTTTTTAGAAAGCCTGAACACATCCTTGAAAGTCAGGTAATCTCCTTTTTTCATGTCTCAGGTTGGGGATCCAGTCAAATCACAGAGCTTGATGCTGCTTTTACTTCCTCTGACACCAGTCCCATTTTCATAAACTGGATTGTAAACCATCATCCTTCTTCTCTAGAAGAAACTAACTTTCTGTGTGAGTTCTGGTTACATCCACCAGATCTGGACTGGATTTTTTGTGCCAGGCCAATTTAGATTTACAGGAGTTTCGTTTGTTCCTGCTGTCAGGATGACAGCTTGTGTTCCTGGCTGTAGTCACCCTTTTGATGTTTTTTTGTAGATTTGTATCGGCCGCTGTCTTGAAAGAGGCAAGAGCAGTGGTAGGAGTGATGATAACCGGGAGAGCCTGGAGAAGAGGTACTGTCTTCAAGACTTTTCACTTCCCTTCTCTTTATATTTTACTACGTAACGTGTTTTTTTTTCTCCCTGTGCCTTCTCTTAGAATTCATACATATCTGCAGTCTACTAAGCCTATCATAGATTTGTATGAGAGAATGGGAAAAGTCAGAAAAGTGGATGCCTCTAAAACTGTTGATGAAGTAAGTATCTGAGCTAAAAAAACATGGGGATGACAGGGTGGCAGGGTGCATATTTTTGGCATTCTTCTGAGATGTGTGTGTGTGTGTGATTAGCCTGCTAATTAAACACTGATGTTATTACTCAGGGATATTGTGGAACTCTTGATTTGACTCTTGAAGGACTGAGTAAGATGTGAATAACTTGAGGAAATTGATTTGTTCTGCTTGAGTGTGAGCTGGACTAAACACATTTCCAGTGTTTCTGTGTTTAACAGGGTCTTGCCTTTCTCATTTTCATGAGCTTTTGCTCTTCTGAAGTAGTGTTGCTCTTCTGTCCGCTTTCCAAAATTGATGCCAATTTCACTGTTAAAGAATTACTGTGAATGTTTTAAAAAAACCCTATATATTTCTAAAAGTACTGTCAAATACTGTTTATGTTGGTGTAACTTGGAGTAACTGTTTGATGAATGCTTCATAAAATTCTTCTTTATATTTTTAGGTTTTTGAAAATGTTGTACAAATTTTCGACAAAGAAGGCTAATTCCCAGCTTGAAACTTCATTTAAACTTGTGCTTGAATCTTGCTTGAATAGCTGCTACTGCAGTCCACTCTTTGTAATTATTTTAAAAGATTTTTTTATTTTTTTCACGTATCTAATGATGATTGGTAAAACAGTTGATTAGAAATGGATCTGTTTTTTAAATAGGAAATCATTTCTTGTGGCTATTGCATACAAGTTTCAGGGTTCTCCACTAGTGCAAGTTCAGTTACTCACATGGCAGAATCACATCTTTCTGAAGAAACTTTTTATTATGTCACAGTTCTGTGCCTGTCATGGGCAGTCCTTCTTCTTCCTTATTGCTGTATGCCTACTTTCTTTTTAAGGATCAACTGAACAGCAGCATTAAGCAATGAAGGACCCATATACCTTGGTTTTTTTGGATGCTTGGACCAAATTTTGCAGGTTTTTTTCTCAAAGTATAATTTTGCCCAAAATTCCCTTATATCCCCAGACCTGAATTCTCTAAGTCAAGCTGCAGTTAGTGTGAGAATCTGTTTTAGCAGTTCTCACAAAACTATTAAATATGCTTTTCAGGAACAGACATACAAAGTACTTTATTGAAAGTGGTGCTTCCTTTTGACTCTGGATGTAAACTGTCTTGCAAGTTCTTGGATGATATGGCCCTGGATTTTTCCTTGTTTCCATTTGCAAAAGATTAAGAAAGTCAGTTTAGTATTTCAATACTTATTTATCTTAAATGATAGTTATGTTCTTAACTACAGCATGGTCTTCACAAGATGGCAAAACTGGTAAATAGTTTATAGTAAGCAAAATCTTCTGACAGTTGTCTTTTGTATCAAGTGGAAGGGTTTTTCCTTATTATTATTATTATTATTGAAATACTGTGTTACCAAATGCTTTAAGATTTGTTACCTGGGGAAATATTTCTATGGTTAAACTAGTGAATATGTTTCCCTAAAAATGTGTAATTTTAACACGTGTTTGTTTGAGAAGTTTGTAAATTATTGCACTTTTGTTACAATGTGGTCAGCTAAGGGGAAGATAATTGCATAAAAAGGTTTAACTCCCTGAAACAGTCCTCATTCCCTATGTTCTCTTGAATAAGCCAAGTGAAGTCAGCAGGAGGAGCTGGGGTGAGCAGAGAACTGGTTGTAACAACCTGGTTGAAATGTTTGCACAGATGTGGTGCAGTTTTGTCTTTTGTTTAAGCTTTTCTGTCCCCTGTATAGTATGCATAGGTCTGGGGGGGCCCAACCATGCATTCCTTTCGTGCCCTAAGCTTCCACTGACAGCCTGAAGATGAGAGTTTGAACTGATTTGAGTGCTAGAGTGGTTGTTCCTACATTAACTGATAATTGGTTTGTGACGTGCTAAGTACACAGAATTGCAATTTGGAAATCTTGATGCTCAGCTTTTCTTTAGTCATGACTTTCTCTATTTAGGAAAAGGTTTAAATTAAGCTTAGCTTTTAGTTAGAATCAGATGTGTTGATCCTCATCCTGCAGTCAGATTTGTATTTTCAGGAATTCTCATCTTGCTGAGGTTGTTAAGGCTCCTGGACTGGGGAAGAAATGAGTGCAGAAATAAGGATAAAGTGCAGTAGCTTTTCCAGTCTGGTAGGAGTTCAGGCAATGGACTGGCCACAAATAGCTGTTTACTACTGCAGAATATATGGACCATGACTGCTTTTGTGAGTGTGGGAGGCCAGTGCTCTCACTTCATGAATTTCTCCTTAAAAAAACAAAAAAGAAAACCTGGAATTTAGCTCTTATTTGTATAAGTATGTTGACATGGATAGGATCCAGCAAAACTGCATGTTTTAATATGAAGGTTAGAATCAAGGTTTTTCGAAAAATACTTCAAACTGGATTCTTTAATGCAATTAGAGAGATTTAATTAACTCTTGCTTCTAAGTTATTGGTTTTTGCAAGTTCTGTTCAGAATTTTCTCTCATCATATACTTTTCTGTGTATTTAAGTGCCGAAACAACAAAAAAAAACCAACTTCTGAAGCAAGCTTTAGAAAAACATCTAACAGTGTTTTGGCAATATTGAATTTGGAGTGGATTGTAATGTGTCTGTGCAAGGACTAGATTTTTGTCATTTTATTTATTAAAGATGCCATTAAATGTGTTATCATTTTTTTCAAGATGGACTTATGATTGAAATAAAAATTAAAGGCAATATGCCAATGTGTTGTGTCCATTTAGCAGCAAAACTGTATAAAGAATTTGAGGAGATACAATAAACTTTGTTCTGTGGCTTAATGGGTGCTTGTCTTGCAGTTATTTGTCACAAGGGATATTTTTCATATATATCCATCTATATAAAGTGAGTATATATTAGAGTTAAATACTTCACATGGCCACATGCACAGGTATGTGTATAAAAGTTCAGTTTTCATCATCGAAACTGAAGTCCTGAAGATCCTTTTAGGCACAGGAAAAGATCAGTCCATTGCCTGTGGAATTGGTACCTTTTCTTGATTATACAGGTTTGTCAAATGACTGAATTCATACAGTTGTGCAGTGATAATTCATTTAGTACATGTGTGAAAGAAAAGTGACTTGGAGTGGTCTAGGAAACACAACCTGTTGTGCACCTGCTGTTGGAGACATTTTTGGTCTAGATTTCTCATGATTCCTTGCTCAATCAGCAGCTGATCTCCTGACTGCCATTCTTCTGGCTCCGCAGCACATGCCTACGTGCTGTACTCCAGGCTGTTCCTAAAGGAGATTGGCACAGCATAATATTCTCTGTAAAAGAAACTGAGATTCTGCCAGGCTCATTTTAAAATAACCCATTTTAGGGAAAGGTCTGTTACAAAAGAGCTTGTTTTGTCACGTGTAGCTTCCCATTAAACAATTTGTTGAACTTAAAATTATAGATTCATTTGGGTTGGGAAAGACCTCTAAGACAGATCGTTGAGTCCACCCCTTCCAGCTTCAAACTTTACACTGGAAAGATTTGCAGAGCTGGTCTGAAAGGGGTGGGGAAAAGCAGGGCATTTTTCAGTAGTGGTAGGTACCTTTCTGCTGGTAAATCTGCAGAAACTAAACTTTTGCTGAAACTCACCCTGAATTTGTAATATCTCTTCAGGAGCAGTCTGAAAGGGGCAAAGCTGCCCATTGGATTTGCACCTTTTGGACAGAGATTTTGAGTTAAGTCTCCCACTTTGGGAGTAGGAGCAAGCAGAGAACACCATAAGCATGCACTTGAGGATTGCCTCAGTGTAAGATATCCCCCACTAGGAACAATTTATCCTTAATAAGAAGAGCTGGCTCAGGGAGTTCCGAGGTCTTGTGGAAAATTCTGTGTTTTACAGCAGTGGGGATATCTGTGTGCTGCTGCCCAGGCTGAACTGGGGAGAAGGGGAGAGTTAAATGGAAAAAACGCTCAGTTCAGCCTGGAGTGCCAGCTGTCGTTACCGGTTGGCAGTTCTGGCTGCCAGCATTTAGGAAAGTTGCAGCTTAGGGGATTACTTTCCTCCTCTGGTGTAAGGTTCAGGACCAGTTCAGTCCCTGTTGTGGCACAGATGTCTCTGAAGGCTACAGTCTGTGACAACTCTGCTGGCCTTTTGCTCCAAGGGGCAACAGTTGGCTCCTTGGCACAAGCAGGTTTTTTCTTCAAGCCGTGGTGCAGCAGGACTTGGAGACCTGGGACCGTGCCCTTGTCACAGTTCAAACATCCCAGGGTTAATGGCTGGTAATGAAAACTGCGAGACAGTGTGAAGAGGATTTGCCTGATCAGGTAACAAAGGAGACAAAATGTTAGATAATATAAAAATATTAATATGGTTTCATATAGCAGCAGTGTGCACACTCTTGTGATCTGCAGACCTTTATAAGGCTTCCAGTGGAAATAGGGGAGCATGGAAGAATTTAATCTTGCATCTCTGCTATTTTTCATGGATTGCTTAGTTTAAGATGGTAGGTTTCAGCCTGTGTATTTGTAGAGTATTTCTGTTGGTAACAATAAGTGTCTTTATTGAGTCTTCTAATCTGCTGAGGTATGTTCTATCCTCTTTGCTTTCTGCCTTTTAATGCCTTTTCCTTATCTTTCTGAATTGCAGATGCTCTTTGGGTAGGGAAGGGGGTGCTTTTGGCAACTCTATGTGCCTTGCTATATAAGGAAAACCTTTAAACCTTCATCTGGAGCAATCAACCTATTTCTAACGTGAACTTAGTATAAAAGATGTTACAAAACCGACAGAAAGAGCGTTGCTTTTTTTTTTCCAGCTACAGGAAATCTCTCTGTAGTAGCTCTGCTCTTTTCTCCTGTGTGAGTCAGATCAGCTGTGTCTGCCTTGCTTCAGCACAGGGCTTAGCAGCAGTTGCATGAGAAAACCTCAGTCACTAGATGTTAAACATGCAGTGAGCAGTTATGCATCAGTGGAGGCGAGATGTTGAAGAAGGGAGGGAAGATGTTTAGAGAAGCTCAGTGAATTCTGCTTCACTCGTAAGACTTCAGCTTTTGAGAAATACCTGATCTACAGGCCAGCAATGCATGTGGGCTTCAGCTATTTCATGATTGTGTGTATAGAAATTAATGCAAAAGCACTCCCTGCCTCATCTCCCCTCTTTGAGTCTGCCATCTTTAATGCCGGGGTTGTGGATTGTTTCTTCAGGATAACACTGTAGAAACGAAACTGGGCAGGATGAAGGCAACATGAGCCTTGTGTGTGAGGTGTGAGATGTACAGTGTATTTCACTGTGGGCAGCAATGCCAGGTAGTTTTGTCTTCCTGGTTTATAACTGCATTCGGAAAGCAAAGCAGAAATTTTCTCTTCCCCCTCAAATGTTTGGCAGAAAGCTTGCTTTTGTCTAAAATGCTTCTTAAGCACTGTGTGAACCCTTCAACCAAATACCAGTTTGAGTTGTGCTTTTTTCTATCCAATTTACAAATAGGAGGGTTTGGTTTAGTTTCTTGTAATAACTGCTGCAGTGAGACAACTCTTGGAAAATACAAGGCACCATCCCAAAAGATATTATCTGCTTTACTCTGGAGGGCTTTTTAGTACAATGCTGTTTCTGTGTGGTAAGAAATGGCACAGATTGCTGTGTGACTATCAAAGTGTGATGGGCTGGGTATGGTAAGTAAAAATGGTATCTTGGATGACTTCTGTTTTTAGCATGAACTTTTATTTAGTGCCAAGAGGTATTAGGGGATAGAATAAGATCAAGTCTTAGGATTAAAGCTTAATCACTTGTGGAGGTCTTCAGGACTATCAGGATCTTTCAGCGTGTATAGAGGATGTAATATCTGGTGGTCCTCTCTCCTGACTGAGCAGAGTACAACTCTGTTCAGGGCATTACTGCTGTTGTCTTCTTAAACCAGAACCACCTGAAGTTCCCAGCTATGGTCACCAAGTCTGCTGAGGTCTATAGTATGTTCTAACTCAAATACCTCTTTTCTGTCTGAATACCCCCTCCAGCTTTGTTTGGACGTGATGGAAATCATCAGGGAGAGGGAGGATTGAAACAGTTAAAACTGCTGCTCCACCTCATATTCCACACACAAAGTTTTATGAGTGAGATACTTTCTGGGAGCTGTAGTGGCTTCCTTACTTCCATTTTCCCTTCCAGGCCATGCATGCTGGATGCACAAGAAATCCAAAGGTATAACAGTAAATCCATACCCCAAGAGGGGAGGTGGTAGCTGGGCCATGGAAGAAGCCCTTTGGGCAGAGAAGACAACAATAGCATGGAATATCCTGAGTGCATTTTTCAAATGAAAGTATAATCAGGAATCACTTTTTTTTTGCTGGGTAATCAAAATATCTGTGGAAAAGAAAGGGGGATGATTTCACCATGTTCTTTCTAATTTAAAATTTTCTATGGAAAAAAAGTGCATTTGACCACTTCCTTGCAACAGCAAGAACAGGGGTTTAAGTGCTATTCCTGAAGCAAGCATTGCTTTTGGCTTACTATGTGTGACTCCTTGTGAAGCTTGCCTGGGCTCTTGGATGCTTCTCTTGCCAGCAAGAGCAGATTGCTTCCAGCAATAAACATCCCACAAAATTATGTATGTTCTTTAAGAAAAGTACCAAGACTTTCTGCTAATTGCAAAAATACATAATGGATGCTTTCAGCATCTGTTATTTATTCTCTAACCAGCTTTCATCCAAAAGTAACCTTTAAACAAACATTAAGATTGAGAAGTGTAACTGTTTCAATATGTCACACACTTCTACTCCCTCCAAGTTTAATGATGTTTGAAACGTGTGCTTGGAGTTGACTCCTAGTAAGGAGCAGAAGTTGTTTATATCTCTAGCTCGAAGACGTTCAAGACATGGAGAAGGTGGTGCTTGGTGCCAGAGATGATGGATGTCTCAGTGTTCTTTTTTGGGAGCCAAAGCACATCAGACAGGATTTTGCTCACACGACAGTTGCTTCCATGCACCACAAGGAGGGGTGCAAGGCTCGCGGAGAGCAGGATGCGGCTTGGAAGTGGCATTCATGGGATGCACAGTACTGCCCCTATATTGAAAGACCTGATTTTTAGTTTAAAAGCCTGACAATTTTTAACGGTGCAACTTAAAAAGAAAAAAAATCCCTATAAAGAATTAGATTTTTGATTAGTATTTTGTTGCACTGAGATGGATCTGCTATGTTGGTAACTTAACAACAGTCATTGCCATGCCTCTTCTTTTTAAAGTAATTTTATTTAATTATATCTAATGAGGACAGCTAGATGGAGACAATTATTTTTCCTATTCTGTGTAACTGCATTCTTGACAGCATGGACCAAAAGGTGATTTTCTGAGATAATCTTGAGTGAGAGTTTGCCACTAGTGAAGGATATGATACCTGGTACCATGGCAGGGAAGTATTCCTGGTGTCTCTCCATTCCAGAGTGCCTCAGAAGTGAGGTCTACCCTGGGATGGCAGAGGGGACACTAAAAGTGAAGCTGCTGGGAAGAGCTGAGTGGGTAAACACCTGATTCCCTTTCATGAGTGCATTGCATCTGATTCCTCCCACAGGAAGATTTTAGAGAGAAAGACAGTAGCAACACAGTCAAAACCTTAATTGCTTTGTCTGTTGATTGATGTTTTTTGTCAAAATCTTCTAGTTGCCCTTCTATCCTATTATTCCTTCCAAATAGCTCTGATGGAAAAGCATGGCCTAGTTTACTCTGCAGGCATGTCTGTGCAGATGCTACCTGAGTATCCTTCAGCAGTAACAAGCCCATGCTTTCCCAAAAGGACCTCAGGGTAGGGGAATAGGAAGAGACAGAATGAGGTTGGCATCTTGGCTGGTGCAGGGCAGAAATGAGAAGTGTGGAGGTGCCAGCAGGGTTAGACTTTGTTTTGACAACACTTTGTGCTGGGGCATGGCCAGTAATTCTGACTGTGGGACATGAGCAGGAGTGGTACCAGCAGCCACCCCCTGGGTAGGCTCAGCATGTCTGCTATTCCAGTGACATCTGGGTCTTGTGACACTTCTCAGATAGCAGAGCAGCACTGCTGGGGGCTCAGCATAAGGAATTTGTAGCCCCTTTGTGGTAGATATATTCCTCTCTGCTTAGATGTGTTCCCATTTTCTAAGCCTGTATTACAGATGGGGAGATCACTGAACAAAGGGACTCTCAGATTTGGCAGAAGTACATTGTACATGTGTGGCAAAAGGAGAAACAGCCTTTGCAAAGAGCACCTGCTCCAATTTGACCAAACTGGCTCCTAGCTGACCACAGCTAACAAGACAAGGTCCCTTAAAAAGGGCAGGCTTACTGGGGTTTAGGAGAATTCACTGCATCTCTTCAAGAAACCCAGAATCATTTGCCTTCAAAGTTTAAGTCAGCTGGTTTTTTTTTAAGTCAGTTTAGCTCTAGGTGTTTAAGTCAGGATGTTAATTCTGCTTTTTTTTCCAAAGGACTGAGAGGAGAGGGTTTTTTTCTGGGAAATTTAGCAATGCAATTTTTACAACATCTGCTGAAGCTGGTAAAGAAGTGCCTCAAGAACAATTTGTTATAGCTGTGGGCAGAGTCTGAGAACCAAAACTAGCTTGGATGTCCAGTTGCCCTTGAAGGATGTGATATCTGTCAGCAGTCATGTCCAGCCTACTAAAGTCCATCTGCACTGCAGAATAAGAGTGGATAATTTTATTTCAGATGACATGTGTTTTTAAAAGTTAAAATATCAGTTAATGAAAATGATAAGGCACAAGTGACATTAGCATTAATAATAATAATTAAAAGTCATAGCCTTAATTTCGAAAATTAGGGGAAAATGATGCATCCATTAACTGACACTGTGATAGGGACTGCTCTGTAGAAGGGAGATTTTGTGTCTCTTTGGGCAAGTGGGTAGGTTTCTGCTTTCTGAGCAGGCACAGGGTCACCCCAGCAGCTAATGAAGGTTGGAGGAAGCATATGAAGACCCTTAATTACCTTGGCTGTTATTCTTCCATCATGAGCAATTCATTAACTCCTGCCTTATCTACGCTGCTGTTTCCTCCCTGAACTGCACAGTCCCTTAACAATGTGAGCTCTGGGGGAAAGGGGTAAAAGTGGGGAGGTGAGAGACCCCACAAACAGCAGAGGAGAGGCTGACTGGCAAGAAATGGGAAAGGTCTTTGGCAAATACCCATATGTGAGAGTCCTTAGCACAAAGGCTGATGTGCTGCTAATTGTTCTAATTGGTTCCAGCAGTGAACCCAGCCCAGATGGGTGAGGACAGGCATTTACTAACTGGGCTCCTACTGCTCCCTAGAAGTCAGTGTGGAATTGCTGATAGGATATCACACACACTGCAGGAAGCACTGGTCCTGTAGCCCCAGCTTTGGGATCCGGGGAAGGAGCAGAGGTGAGAGCTCTCAGTTTGGTTCTTGCTGCGTTCGTTTGCTCAGGGGTAAAGTTGCTGAATCCTTCGGGCTGTCTGAGGGGAAGGTGCTGGGGTGTTTTTGACCACTGCCAAGTACGTTTGGCTGAGGAGCTCCCTTTCATAGGGCATTATTGGGGCAGAGTGGTCATTGGAGCCCAAAACTTTGGGACGCCTTAGGCAGAAGTTCCTATCAAGATTGAGTCTTTCCCGTGCTCCTGGTCCCTTTTTCCCACCAGTAAATGCCTCAAAGTTCCTAAATTACTGAGGAGTTACTTAAGGGAAGGCACTTTCGTGCCCCAAAACCTTCATGACTGGAAAGCCTGCCGGGCACTCAGGGAGCATGAAATCTGGTTAGAAATCATCTGAAGCTTGGTTTTGGTTGTTTTTTGTCTTTTTTTCCCCCCTTCTTCTTTGCTTCATTTTTTTTTTTTGGGGGGGGGGGGAAGGGCGGGGTTTTTTCTTTTCAATAACCACAGGGAGTAGGAAAGATGGTTTAGGGTTTTTTCTTTTTAAATGGACTCAGATTTCTGTATCATCTCTTGAAGCTTTATTCCAAGGAAAAAAAAAATCCTACCCTACTCCCTCTGACTTCAGAATTGAAAGCCTAGCTCTATTCAGTGGGAAAGCTTTCCTTGCTGTCTCTGTACTGCAGGCTTTAAATGGAGCAAACGTGTAAAGGTGAAAGAAAGAACAAGTGAAAGAAATGCTGAGGGTTAAATGAGTTACCACACACTTGTAGCAAGTCAGTGAGCCTTGCTTGCTGGAGGAGCTGCCCCGGTTTATCAGAGTGGTGGCAAGGTCTGCCTGCCCTGCCCACAGATCAACAGCATGTGTGATGCTGAGGGGTTGATCTTTTCTTGGCTGGTTTTTAAGTCATAGCCAGCTCTAAGTAATGGGCTAAGTGAGCTGCATATGTAAACCCTGACTCTTCCTCTGCAGGTGACAGAGGTGAGGCAGAATGACCATGACCCACCAGTCCTGTTCTCTGTTTCCTGTACAGCTGATGCCACTTTCCCTTTTCTGCTGCAAAAAGATGTTTGTAACACCTGAGAGGCATAAGACAAATGAGAACTGTTTGTCCTAGTGCTCAGATGCTGCTGTGGACCTGCTGGCTGTGCCTGGCTGCAGTGACAGACCCTCTGCTCCCCAGCAAACTCCTGGCCTTCATCCTTTGTGCTTTTGTCTTGTGATGGTGTGAGCAGAGGGGGTGGGTTCTTTGTGTGCCTAAAATTGGGTGTCCATTAAGACATGGCTGTGTCTAGCAGGTCTGTAGAAGGGAGGAATTCTGCTGCTGCAGGCAGTCAGCCTGACCCTGCCTTGTGTAGGGGACAGGGCACCAGTGGACAAGCAGTACTGGGCTGTGTGTTGTAGGTGTGAAACCCTGTCTAGGGGATGGATTCACCAGGTGGGCATCCATGGGGACACGGGACCCCTGTCCGGGCTCTGTTCACCCCATCCCCACATACAGACACTGGTCCCCAAAACCTGCTTCTTTAGGGGTGATATTTCCAGCTTTCCACAAGGTCCTTGGGGGTAAAATCACCACCAGCAGAATTAAAAAGCCTTCCTGGAGGTAAATAAAGCCCCAAGACCTATTATTTTAAAGAAGCTGCCTCCCACGTGTGACCTTGGGTGTGTGCTGATGGGAGCCTGCCGCAAGGGTTTAGTCTGAAACCAAATCCCCTCTCCCTCTGCCTTTTTCCCCGAAATAGGAGCTGTCATCATCCTGCTCAATCTTTTAAGTCAGGCTGAATGCTGATTGTCTCTCTTTACTAAAAGGAAAGAGTCTGGGATGCTGTATGAGGCTGTGTCTCTGTTTTAAGGTGTGCTGTCACTTGCTCCGTGGTATTTGCTTGGTCTCTGCCTCGTGACTCTAGTGAAGGTGCATTCCTGATGAAAACTTTGTTTAAGTGAAAGTGGGCAGATGGGAAGGCTTGCAGGCCTGTGAACAGACCTGTTGTAGAGGCTGCTGTGGTCTCTCAGAGTGGGCAGCTGTTGGTAGGAAAGGGAGGAAAGACAGGCACCTGGTGAGAGGAGCCCTGGGGGTCACCCCTCCTCCTCACTGCTGAGAGGTGGCTCTGGGGTGGATGAGGGTGAGGCAGGCAGAAATTGGGCTCTTGCTGCTCCCTGATAGAAAACACAACCATGAAACTGCTTGAAATACCCATCATAAGTAACAAATGTACCAGCAGCTGCCAGGAAGCTTTTGGGGATGGACCAGCATTGGGATGCTCTCTGCTGAGGCCTGGCTTGAGAGCATTGGGCTGATTCAATGGGGAGATGATCTATCCCAGGTGAACATAACCCCTCTGACAGGGATGAAATAAGCTCTCACAGCAGGTACCTTGCCCTGCTGAGTGTGGTCTTTTCCCTTTTTGGCCCCAGACCACAGCCTGCTTGACAGGACCGTCTTTAACCGTGTCAATCAAAGTGCAGTGGAGAAGAGAAGGCAAACAGGAAGAGCACAGTGGAAGGGCAAGTTTGAGTGACCTGATGATGGGGTGGGGACACAAATCATTGGAGCGTGGGTGAAATGAATGGCAGTGAAATTCTCGATCTTTCAGTGAGCACAAGGAGGGAAAAACTGTCTGGCTCCAGGACAATACCTGGTGACTCGTGTAGAGGAAGAGCTCTGGCACCAACCAGTGAATGAGGCTGATGAGAAGTGATCTGGGCAGGTCATTCAGAAAATCTGGTTTGCTGGTCTAGGAAGGACATAATCACCGTGGGCTGATGTTATCTGGGGAGGCTGTGTTGAGGAGGAATCAGTGAAATGGGCAGGCAAGCAGGAGCCTCTGGCTCCAAGTCGAGCCTTGAGGTCCCAGGGAGGGGATTTGAGTCACCTGTGCTGGGAAGGGATGCGAGGCTTTAGAGGAGCTGGCTCAACTTTATCTGTCCTTTCTGATGCTGGGTGCAATAGTTTTCAGTTCTGTTCCTAAGCATGTTGTTTTAATGTGGTTGGTAACTTGAGTCTACCTCCCCCAGAATGAAATGTCATCGTTGCCTATAATTTTTTTAAAAAGTTTGAGTTGTTATCTGCATACATGCCTTTGAAACTAGAGGTTAATATACCATAGATCCTGGCTGGGAAAGGGTGTGGCTCTGGACATCACTGTATCCCACCACAGGTCCCAAATCCTACAAGAGCCCAAAATGTGGCCCTCACTAGGAACTAGGCATCTAGCTCCTGATAAGTGGAACTGAAGTGATTTCCCAAAGGTTCTGGGGCACAAAAGGTAAAAACCTCCAAATGTCCCAGCCTTCATCAAAGCATCTTGTCTCCTCCTTAGCCTGCATTAACAGGCAACAAACTCATGGTTCCTATTAGCATAAAACCTTGCTCATACTGGCTGGTTTAGTACTGAAATTGGTGTCTTTCTAAGTTAATCACAAAAATATCTTGGTTTATTATTATTTTCAATGACATTCTTATTTTCAGATGGCAGTGTCATGAATAGGAGGGGCCTGCTGAATAAACAGCTATTGCCTCTCTTTGTGAAGAGATTATGTTTTGTTGTGCTTGCAAAAATGACTTCTGCTGCCATGTGTTGCCCTTTAAAAGCTAAAGAATAATAAATGAACAAGAACAAGCATCTCAGATACAGTGCCTATTTGGAAGGAAAAATCAGGTTTGGTATTGTGTGCGTTGTTCAATTTATTTTATGTTAATTTGATCTTTTTCTTTTTTATTTTGGTGTAGCCTGATTAGTTCCATATGTTTTCCCCTAAGGATTGGATAGTAAAACTGCTTGTCTGAGTCATCAACAAGATAAAAAATTGGCAAATTCAAGGTCTCATCTCCTAAATCATTCCACAGTTGCTTGTGGCCCTCGCAGAGCTTGGTTGCTTGTGCACTTGAGTCAGTGGTTCAGTCCCAGTCTGGGCTTTCACAGGTCCCAGGAGACCAACAAACCTCTGATTACAGAGCCTCACATCAGCTTGTCTTGGCACATCTGCTGGAAGAACGCGGGGACCTGCTGGGATCCTGTGGTCAGGGCTGGTATTTACAGCCAGGGCGGGGGAGCCTTCCCAAAATGGGCACTCTGGAGTGCACACCTGGCAGCTGTGCCACCCCCTGCACGGGGCTGGGGCTGTGTCCTGTGTGGAGCTGCTGGTGTGTCTCCTTCTCACTGGGTTTGCTGAGCCTAGGGCTCAGGAGGTGCTGACCTGCCACCCAGGGATGCCTGGAGATGCCATGCTGACCTCTGTGATTTAACAGGCTGATCCTGAAATGGGCCATCTCAGCATCCTTATCTTCTTCAGCTGCAAGTATCAGTCCCAGGTCCAGCTGGCCTAAACATAACCCTACTCATGGGTCCCATAGAGCAGCCATGAGATAGAAAATGAGAACACGAATGCAGCCCCTGGGGTCCAGCCACGTGTGGGCATTGAAAGATTTGAGATGGACACACAGCTGCTTCTACATATATAGTGGTTGTCTGGCTTCTGAGGGAACCGTGAATCCCTCTACTTGAGTAAGAGAGACATTGGACTTCTGTTCTTCTGTCCCTGTGGGTTATTTCTGGCTTGGATTATTCTTTTAAGCAGTGCCACTTGTGTCTAGTGGAAATCATATCCAAAGTGCAATCCCACCACGGCTGGAGAAGTTGTACTGCTGTCCTGGGAATGTTAAAGGAGCTGAACTGGATGGTCCCTTGTCTGGATATGTTGTTTTTATTGGTTTATTTTGGGGGAGGGAGTATGATTGCATTTTAAAATGGAAGAAAGTGCCAAAAGCAGAATGAGAGACAGCTCAGTGGTGATCTCTGGGCTTAAGGAAAAACAGTGTAAATCTGGAACAGGCCAGATAGTCTTCAGAGTGGGCTCCAGGCTTCTTAGCAGGAGAGTCACAGTTTCTGCTGAACTGGAAAAATAAAGCAGCCCCAATGCCTCTCGTGAGAGGTCCTGGTCCCTTGGCTCAAGTTGGGTGTGTTTGGAGCAAACCTGATACCTTGAAGGGGAAGCCACTGAGCCCCAAGGAGACCACTGGGGATGCTGGGCATGGGGGATATAGGCCCCTCCTCTCCTTTGGATGGTGTTGAGGAGTTAAAGGAAGTGAAGCTGAAGGAGAATGAATGGATTGTGCTTTGGTGGAAAAAAAGGTCCCCTTAACACACTGCAATGTGTGATGGTGACACCTGTGAAAGCTAAATCAGCTCATTGAGTTAAAGCTGAGCAAAACTGTGCAATTTTGTGTATGTGACCCCCATCAGCTCCCTTGGCTTTTGTGGTGCCAGTTTTGGATGTGGACATCCAGAGCCCACTCAGATCCTCCTTTGGCAGATGCCTGGTTTGGATGCTGGGTGCAGGCACTGCTGACAGTGTGGACACCTGCTTGACTGGGGACGTGACCCAGACCTTGTGGTGGTGCTAAGCAGGAGCCAGAACATTGTCCTCTGTAATGCCCACATACCTGTGGTGGTCTGTCTTTGGTCCTCTCCTTGCTCCCCTGTTTTTCCAGGAAGAAAATTGGTTGTGCAGCTGAGAGCTTCATTTTTGTAGGTCTTGCTTTCTTCTTCTTTTTTTTTTTTTTTTTTTTTTTTTTTTTAATTATCAAGATCTTTCTGCTTGGGGAATAGTTTCCTAAGAGAGGACACTGTGTGTTCATATACAGCACATACCTTGGGGTGTCAGCATGGGGCTGGGGTGGGGGCCTTCACCCCAGTTCTGGAGCTGTCGGGGTGCTCATCAGCCACTCTGTGCCAGGGAAAGAAGCTGAGCCAGCCGCTTTCATGGATATTTCCCATGCAATGATGTAAATGACAAACTACCCTGGCAAGACAACTTGGAGACAACCATCAAGTCTCCTTTTCTTCCCTAATCATCATCTTATACTTAATACAAGCTTTTTTCCTTCTCCCTGCCCTCTTGGCATTTGAATTTCGGTCTAGGTCTAACTTTTCAAGAAAACAGCTCTCTATTGGCTGCTTAGACTCTTCTCATCCTCCTATTCCAGCTCAGGGAAAAATGGAATGGTTCACATTCTTCTTTTGGGTCTAGAGAGTCCCTTCATGTACAGTGAATATTTGGTGGTGCAGAAGAATAAAAAAGCAGCAGAGGACTGGAACAAGCAATTTGGCAGTCAGTGCAACTGGCTGGCTTGAATTACGTGTTAAAGTTTTGCCAGTTGTCAGTGTGTTGAGCATTTTGTATCGTTATAAGATTTTAGGAGTCCCAATGCAGATTTTTTATATTTTGTTGTCTGAGATTCGTGTGGTTTTTTTTCTCTTGTAGAAGGAAAACTTGCCCAGCAATTTGCTGCACACATTTATGCCCTTCTTTTTTTTTTATGTACAGTGGAAACAAGCATCTGAAATCATTCTTCTCCTTCTGACAGCAACATCTGTAAAACCTTAATGCTGGAAGGAGGCAGGAACCAAGAGATTTATAACCCCCTACTGAAATATTGGAATGACCTTATTTCCCGGCAATTAGCTTTGCTCAAAACATTTTTGTTTCCTATTAGAAGCAATCTACTAACATTTACATTGATGTGTTTAATAGTTGCTGGCCATCTCTGAATTCAAGCAAGCAAGGCAGGAGGAGAGGGAAGGATTATGCTTTGTAAACCGTGAGAGTATTTGTGTTGCATTGTATGTTGTCTGTGTTGATAGTGGTGAAAACATCCATCATGCTCTGCTCCAGAATGGGAATGACATCGTTTGGGAAAGGGAAGAGAGCTGGTGTTGGGCCAGAGCTTCTCTACCACTGCAGCATATCAAACCAGCTCCAGCAATTGCTGGAGAGTGGATCTTGATTCAGCTGCAAGCCCTGAAGAGTGGAGAGGTGAGGGAAGAAGAGGAAGGGGCAGCACCTACATGTAAGATGGTATAGGAATGAGTAAGGTCAAACAGTGAGGAGTTAGGTTAAGGAATGGGTGAATGAATGGATCATTCCCCTTCTTCAGTGGATGCATTGATCCCCAGCAGAGACAGCAGATCCTGAGACCTCTCTGAGGCTATCAGCAAGAAGTAGATTTTTGACTAGGTGGCTGAGTTGGGATTTGTTTGGGTTTTTTAATTTTTTTTTTTTTTTAGGATGTTGAGAGCATGATGTAACGGGATGAGAGTGAGAATCAGATATTTTAGGTTGAGTTGCAACATGAGGAAAACCTTGTGTCTGAATGCATTGATAGCCTGGGTTAGAAGTGGTGGCAAATACTGTGGCAGTATTGTTTTGTAGGACCAGGGGAAAGAAATGCCTATTTTCTCCTTGGCTTTGAGATCAGGAAGATTAATGTGTATCTAGATGAGGTCCTGAGTGGATCTGAAAAAGATGAATTGTTTAATTGTTGAAAAAGCGCAATTTTAGGGATGTTGAAACAAAGTTGAACTTGAAATACTGGGGATGTTTAAGGACAGTGTCTTGTGTCTTTGTTATGAAATTAACGTGCCTTGAAAATGGAAAGAACATAAAAATTGCAATTTAAGATATTGTTAACTGGCTGTGGGATGCCCCACTGAGGGGCAGCATGGAAGAGAAGATTCTTGGGGAAATGCCATAGCCCTGAAGGTGATGGATGATCACCCTTGGCATTCCACAGGCTTTTGTTGTCTTTGCTTTCTGGAGGTTTCCTTCACCATGAGATATCATTTTAGAAGTTTGCTCCAGGATGGGCAGCAGATGGTGTCAACTCAATTTTGCTGAAGTCACAGATGATTCACTCACTTTGGCTGAAAATGAGCTTTTCCTGGCCCAGTTGCTCTTCCAGCTATGCCCCAGTTCCCATCCCTGAGGCTATGTGACTATAAGTGTTTTATAAGGTTGAGTGTTTAGCTGGATACCCAAATGGTCTGGGTTAAAAACTAATCCCTTTTGGGGGTGTGGCAGTGAACTGTAGCCTGGAGCTGCAGGCATTTGGGATGGTAACTTCTCAGTCTGGCTCTGCTTTGGGAGCCAAGGCTTTGCAGAGCTGTACGTGAATATTCCATCATTCAGATGATCTCTCTCCATGAATCATCCCGCTGGCCAATCCTCAGTCGTGGATGTGTTGGTGTAAGTACTTGCAAGCACAACTAGAGGTGAATAGGATCTTTTGACAGCCTTGAGGAGCAAAGATGTGTGCCCCAAAGAGGCAACCTACCCCCTCCACTGCCCTTGGGGCACTGGTTGGGTTCTCAGTGGGGTTTGGGACGCCCCTGCTACATCTGACTGATGTGGGGGTGAGAGCTGATGCCTCTCTCTTTGTGGTATCACATCTTGGTTCTTTAATCTTCATGGATGGTTGGAGCATGAAAATGCAAGCTGAGGGCTGAAACATCAAACCTGCACTGATGTGTGGAGACACCAGGGGCTGAGATGAACCCACCTCTCCTGCTCTTTGCCACAGCCTGCAATGGAGGGAGGGTGCTGCTGTCAGTCATCAGCCTGTCTCACTTCAAGCATTCCTGGCACAAGTCTCTTCAGGTTTGCCTCTTTGTGCACAGTCTGGTAATTCCTCCTGCGAGGAGTTTATTTGTCTTTGCTTTTGCTTCTGAGAGGCTGGACCAACTCTCTGCTCCCCATCCTCCCCTCCTGAGACACAGCCTGAAAAATTATCCTCCTCTTCAGCTGCAGACAGAGTCTCTGGCACATGCCTTGGGCTGCCCTGGACAATCCCTGCCCAGCCAGCTCCCTGCAGCAGCAGGAAAACTTATTTAAGCCCCAGCAGGAGCAACAGTGTGGCTGAACACCAAGGGGGAGAAGGAAGGCTGTTCAGGAGTCTTGTTGGTTCCCCCAGCAAGGGATAAACTGGCCATAGATCAACTTATGCTTTAAGCATCAGAAGGTGAAGGGTTGAAGCAAATTAATGTAGGATCTGGTGAGAGGCAAAAACTCAATTGGATTTTATGGTAAGGTTGGTGCTTTTCTAAAAGGGAAAAGTTGCCTTAAGAGTCTCTTTAATATATCTTTTCCTGTGGAATTATTTCCATAATATCTACCCCACAGAGACAACTTTACCCCTTAAAGTCGTGGGTATGGGAGCACCAGGGAGGTTTTTTCCCTTGTTACCTGGTCTGTACATTCCCTTTCATCCCCTAGTTGTGAGTGTTGTACCTGTGCTGTGCTGCTGGTACTGCAAGGGCAGTGGGAGGACCAAGCCAAGGTTGGATTGGACTCTGGCATCTTGTTTGGTTTGGGTTTTGTTCCCTGAGCTTCATCTGGTCACAAGAGATGTGCAGCTGGGAGAAAGGATGCAAACTGCTCCCCACTCTTAAATAGCTGGAGGTATTTGGGGAAGATGATGTGCTCATCTCACACGTGGCACCAAGGACTCATTCTGTGCAAAACTGTTCTGCTTGCAGCTGGCCTGGGACAGCTTCCATATGTTCCTCCTTGAAACAGAGGGTGCCCTGCCTTTCTCCTCATCTGCTGGATAAAGAGGCTTTTCAGCAGTGGAGATGCCTTTATTCAACTGGGTATTTTAACTGAAGGATGTTTCTCTGTGCTTTGGGTGTTCTTTTGTGCCAGAAACTGTCACAATGTGTGGGAAAGTCCCCTTTCCCTTTTTCTGAAGGACAGGTTTCTTTTCACCTCCCAGCTGCAAGCAGGCTTAGCACACAGATTTATTTAGGGCCAGGGATGTGTGTGTGCATGTGTTTATTTTTATTTTTTTTTTTGAAAGTACAATGTTGTGGCAGCCAACAGCTAATCCTAAATTTGGGATACCTGACATGGTAATGAGAAAACAAACCTTCCTGCACTTAAAATGAGTGACAGGCCAAGTTTGGCCCCAGCAACCTTCAGAACTGGTTTGACCTTGCAACCAGATCTCCTGGGCTGACTGACAGCTTTTTACAGCCGCATTAGGGCTGAGCTGACCTTGTTTATCTGGGGATTCACCTGGGAGACAGCAGACATGTCCAGGGATATTAAGTCTCAAGCTGAAAATGTTTGCTCAGGTATTAGGGGGAGAGTTAATTCAGACTGAATGCCTTCTATGTGGCACCAGCCACTGCTCTGAGGGACACTGTGCCCCCTGGCTGATGACAGCTGGTTTGGACTTTCTAAAGAAAGTGGAATCTCCTTGGAGTGGAGCAATGCAGAGCCCTTCAACTCACTCTGAATTTCCTTTCACATTTAATATTTTTGGGGTTTTGGTGGAACAGAGCCCAGGTGAAGGTGCAGGTTGTTTTTCCTGCAAAGGGATCTTAGAGCTGGCACCACAAATGTGTTGGACCGTGAGCACTCACTTTTTTTTTTATAAAATATAACGTGTGAGCTGGCATCTGTCCCAGTTGTGGTTGGTATCCCCTTTACTTGGTACCTACCAGCTCCTTCTTTCCCATGCAGGGGGATCTGCTTCTCCTGCTGAAGTGATTCAAGAAAAGGCTAAGGACAGCAGTTCTTCATCTGTGTTTGTGTAGACCCAGAAGGAAAGGACCAAGCTCTGGAGCTGCCCTCCTGCACCCCAAGGATGGGCAGAAGAGGAGCACCCTGTAGATGGTGCTCTGCAATGTCTGCCCCTATCTACACATTTGGGAGCATCCAAGGGATGCTGCCTGAAGCCTGATTCATGCTGGTGTCACCTGAGGAACTCAGCCATCCCAACAGAATGATTCCATCTGCTGTGTCACCAGTTGCAGCCTTTGATTTCCAGCAGCACACATGTGCTCTGGGCAGCCCTCCTGCAGCCACTCTGGATGCAGGCAAGACGATTCTAGGTGCAGGGATATCTTGGGATTTTGATTTTTAGAAGTTATTTCTTTGGGCTTGCAGGCAACTAACAGCCCTCAATTTGTGAACAAGTGCATGGGTGGTCCTGGCTGTGTCCCACACCTCAGGGGCACAGAGCATTGCTGCTCCCTGGAGTCAAGCAGGCACTTCACTGCTGAGATTCTCCAGGTTTTTTATGATGATTGAAAACCAATCTCTCCTTTTCGGATTCCTTTGACAAGTTTATTTTTCTTCTACCATAATAACTTTCCAACAGTGAAGGTTTCATGTGCTGGAATCCTGTATGTGGGTGCCTGGTCTCTGCTGGATGGGTTTGGGCTCATGGCAGAAACTGGCTTGGGGGAAATCTGGAGCTGATTTTTGGTATCAACACAGATGTCCATGGTGTGGCATCCCTTGTAGATGGAACCCTTCCCTGGTCTTGTAAGGAATATTTTATTTAGTTATATCCTTTTTTCTTTTTTAGTTAACCCATTTTCCCTGCTGCTTTTCCCTGGTATCACCCCCTGCATTTATTCTGCTCAGGTTTTGCCTCAACGCTCCCTCTCCCCTCACAGATGCTTGTTTGGGAATGTTGGGGTAATTGTTTGCTCACTGCATTGCATATTTCCACCTCGGCATTAGATTTTTAGTCCTTAGCCAAAGTAAGAAGTTAAAATGCCTGTCTAGTGTGAGAGAAGACAACCTTGTCAGGGTTCCCCATAAGCAGCAGAAACGGAAATCTTCAGGGAGAAAGGCTTTAAAGCAGATTCCTCTGCAGCTTATAGAGGCAAGAGGTGCTTTTCTTTAACTGTCACAGTTCCACAAAAATTCTGAGACAGAGATAGGACAATTTGTAATCCCTCATTATAAGGTTGACTTTATTCAAACATCACGTTATGCTTAAGTATAAAGCCAGCTGCAGCTCTAAGGCACCACCAGCCATGGAGCCTCCTGTCTGTGCACCATGACAGAGCTGTGTCTCTTTCCTCTGCATTGTTTCTGTCTAGCTCAGGGTCTCAGGACCCCAAGGAGCCTCTCCCGAGGTCCCCCTATGTCCCCATGGTCACAGACACTGCCCAGGCAGAGAAGGGAGGAAGGCACAGATGAAAAACTGCCAAGGATGATAGGATGTGGTGGTGCATCTCATAACTGGAGAAGGAGCAAAAAGTTCACTGGGTTATGCGAGGCCTCAAATCCTGAATATTTATTTCTCTTCCTGACCCACCCTGCTTGGCCTTACTCTGTGTCAAGTTCTGGCAGCTCTCTAAGGGCAGAGAGTTCACATGAGCAGGAAAGGACCTTTGTACCAACCTGGGAAGGATGACCTGACCTGTGTTCCTACATGTTGCTCCTGGGAACTGGTGGGGAAACATAAGCTGCAAGTGCCCTCTGGATTTGTGGATCCTCAGTGTAGCACAAGCACTGGTGCTGGTCCCTCCTGGACCAGTCCACCTTCAGTAATGAGCCCAGCAAAGAGGGGAAGCATTGCAGCAGTTTGGCCTGGAGGGTTGGAAATGTGGCTGCTGCAGCATGAAGCCTCCCTGTGCTGGGGGAGGCTGGGATCCTGCTGCTGAGCTATTTATTTAAGAAAAAAAATATTATCATTTCAGGCGTTGGCAGCATGGGGTATATCAGCCATTGTATCAAAGATGTGGTTTTAATGCACTTTCCTCTGCTTAAATGCTATTTGCCTTCTCCTTCAGGCAATTGAATTTAAGAAAACTCTGGTTGCCCAGGTTTTGTTGAACAAATTGGTCCCTGCATACACAATTCCCAGGAGGAGCCAGCTCTGCAGAAACTCTGGGAGCTGTCACTTCAGTGCATGGCTGGGATGGGCTGAACGGATTACCCAGCTCTGCATCGTCTGCTCTTTTATCTGTCTCAAAGCAGTGGGAAGCCAGGAATAACCCCTCGGGGTTCCTCTGAGCCTGGTGTTTTCTGGAGCCCGGGGTCAGATGACTGTTATTGTAGCTAAAGGTGTTTAACCCCAATTGATTTTGACAAGCCCTATTAGCGAATCCCACAATTACTTATTGGGTTTGGAGAGGAACGCTGACGATTTAAGGCTGGATGCTCTAACCTGAGAGCTGCTGACAGGATGCCATAGGTACCAAAGCTGTTTCTGCAGGAATTGATGGAAAAACTCCCCGTCAATTCTTGGGGCTGAATTCTGGCCCTTCCCCAGGGTCCAGCAGCTCTCAGGGGTGTCGGAGTCAGCCCTACAAATCAGCAGGTTGGAATAAGATATATGAAGCCTCCTACTCTGCAAAGTACAGAGCATCCCTGGGTTGGCCTTTAAATAAGCCTTGTTTGTAGCACAGCTGCTCACATCCCTGGGGAACCCTGCAGGAGCCATGGGGCTTGGTGCAAAGCATAGGGGAGTCCCTGGAGAGCTGCCCAGAGCAGGCTGAGGGTTGTTTCTGCTCCCCTTCAAAACTGACCTGTCCCCCAGCTTGGTCCCCACTTGTGGAGCAGGGAGCTGAGGGTGTTGGATACCTGTGGCTGCATGAGCAGAGGGAGGCTGCTCAGCATCTCTGCATGCTCAGAACTGATGTTTATCTTGTGGGATTGAGTTCAGAGCCCCAAAGCCCTGCAGGCTGGAGCCACTGCTGGGCAGGAAGAGAAACTGCCTGGAGACTTGTGTCTGTGAGAAATATCAAGTGATGAGTTCTCTGGGGCTCGTATCCCAAAGACGCCTGAGATCATTTGGATGTGAATGGGAGTTATGTGCCTAAGTAATCTCAGAGGATCTGGGCTTAACAGCATTGCTGAATTAATTTTTTTAAAAATAATGCAGCAGCTGGGGAAATAAAAGCATGATCTAAAAAAAGGAAACCATTGCATTAGCCCAATATTTTAACGAAGCAGTATTGCCCTGTTGGTCAGGTGTAGGTGTTGTAGGTGGCAGGCAGCAGCCTGCTCATCGCCCATCCCAGGCAGAGAAATGTGGCTGTCACACGTGCAAATGCAGTTTAGCCCAGAAATTGCTGTCGGGCAGGAGAGCAAGCAGCCTCTTGGAAGCCCTGCAAGTTTCACACTTGCTTTTTGCTCCTCGGCTGCTTGGGGAGAGGAGTCGCCCTCTCAGGGAACACAAACAGCCAGCATCGCCTGCCTGGCCAGGGCTGGAGCGAGCGCCTGGAGACTGCCCCGGGTGTTCCGGGAGGTTTTGTAACAAACACCTTGTAAAACGCAAATATTTGAATAGCGACGTTCACGGCTAATGTGCCAGGTCGAGGAACAACTGCTTATACTTTTGCCGTTTGTTTGAAACTTAAAGGGTGAATTTAAGGATTTTCCAGAGACAAAAGTGTTGAATACACTATTTACATACTCACCCTGCAGATAGTGGACAGGATTATGAGCCATTTATTTAACAAAGAGACCCTAGTTAATCAGCAGTCTATTTATTGTTTCTTCATAATTTGGCAATAATTCATAACTATGTCTTGTTTTTCATTATGGGCACAATTGCACTAAGTGTGCTTGCTCCCCATGTACCATCTCTGAATTTTATTTTCCCTTTGAAAATTGCTGATATTCTTAAATAAAGGATTATATTTAAATGGAAAATATTTATTTCAGATGATTGCTTTCAAAAGAACCAGTTTCTTGCCCTGTTTTGGGTTATTTAATTATTTTCTTTGTTTTACTGCAGGCTTTTTAGCTCAGCCTCAGGAAACCTGGGTAACAGAGGCAGCTGTAGGTGTTGGAAAGCACTTGAGGTCTACTTTGGTCATCGATGTCCTGCATAACTGGGTCAGATCAATGAATGCCTAAAGGTAAGGAGGATTTTTATGCTGCTTTTAAGGCTATTATTAGTTATCTGGCAATGTGTCTCTGGTCTCTCTGTCTACCTGTGGGGTGTGAAAAAAGGCTGAAGTTGCTGTGCTTCTCCCAGCCTCACCAGCCTGCTCTTGACTCTGGTGGGGTCCAAGCCTGACTGAAGGGACTCCAGACTGGAGTTTGTCTTCCACCACAGGAGATCCCATGCCCTAGCCTGGCATTGTGGTTTTCACCTGGAGATCCCAGAGCTGATTTTATCCCTCCTTGGGCACAGGAGTCATTCCTCCTTCTCCAGGTGCTTGTCTGACCTCTGGACTCTTGATTTCCAGTTGTCTGAGGACAATGGGGCTCTTTGACTGCTCCCAGTGCCAGGCAGAGAGCTGAGGCAGCAGCGTGGCCAGGGAGCCATTCCTGGGCGTTCATTGCCAGTGTCAGTCAGGCCATAGTCGCCTGCAAAGCCTTGTCCTCAGTATTGTCCCTTCTCCCACCAACTGCAATATTCAGGGGAATGATGATACCAATGAGAACTCTTGGTGATGGCTGGGACAAAAACAAATTACTTTCCCACTAGAAAAAGGTCATCTGTGAAATTTCATGGACAGTTCCCCCCACTTGTTGAACACCCCCTTCACTTCGCTTTTCTTCTTTTTTTTTTTTTAAAAATTTATTATTATTTTTTTTTATGTGTGTAATTGCATGTCAGACCAAGTGCACTCAGAATGTGAGCAGGGTCTGATACAAGGAGGGTGAAATGAGATAATCCATGTTTTCATCATCCATAGGCCTCTCTTTTCACGGGCCGTGGGCCGTACTTTATTAGGCTGAGCAGCTCTGGGCCTGCAAGAAAGAGGAGCCCTTTCTCATCCCGATGAGAATAGTGCAGTGAATGGATTCCAAGTGTTTACTCAGCATTTGTCTCGTGGTTTATCAAAGGAATGAGGAGGAGGTGCCGACAGACCTTTTGTCCTGCTGATGTGTTATGACAATGTTCCATGAATATGCAGAATGGCAGAAGGGATTAGAGCCAGTACAATTCCCCTCCGGCGCTTTTTTTTTTTTTTTTTTTTTCCCCAGGG
>VXBI01001671.1:1410861-1426346 GCA_013397375.1 Toxostoma redivivum
GCCGCCGGTGAAGCCGGAGCCGCGGGGCGCTGGGAGCAGCCCGGCCCCGCCGCCGCCGCCCGAGGAGCCGCCGCCTCCCGCCGGAGGCCGCCGGAGGAAGCGGCCGGTGCAGCGGGGCAAGCCCCCGTACTCCTACATCGCCCTCATCGCCATGGCCATCGCCAACGCCGCCGAGAGGAAGCTCACCTTGGGGGGCATCTACAAGTTCATCACCGAGCGTTTCCCCTTCTACCGGGAGAACCCAAAGAAGTGGCAGAACAGCATCCGCCACAACCTCACCCTCAACGACTGCTTCGTCAAGATCCCCCGGGAGCCCGGACATCCCGGCAAGGGCAACTACTGGACACTGGATCCGGCTGCAGAGGACATGTTCGACAACGGGAGCTTCCTGCGCCGGAGGAAGCGCTTCAAGCGCACCGACATCACCACCTACCCCGGCTACATGCAGAACTCCAGCGCCTTCACGCCCCCGCCCGCCGGGCGCCCCACGGCACCCACAGCGCCCTATCCCAATGCCCTCTGCTCGCCCGGCTACGGCCCGCAGCTCTCCAGCAGCGTCTTCCACCCGTACGCGGCCGGGGCAGCGCCGCCGGCACAGCATCCCAGGATGTTCAGCATCGACAGCCTCATCAGCGGGCAGCAGGCCCTGCAACCCTCGCCGCCCTCCGAGCTGGGCCACCCATCGCTGGGCTTGCCCGGAGCCGAGCTGGCCCCTGCCTGCTCTGCCGGCAGCTCCGAGCCTCCCTGCTTCCAGGCACAGCCTGTCAGCCCCGGCTTGTTGGGCCGGGCCGGCCCCAACTCCCTGGCCTACCCCTACGCCGCCTCGCCGCCGCACCTGCCCGTGGCTCAGGGCAGCTACTCGCCCGGCAGCCCGCAGCTCTACGGGGCTCCCAACAGACTGGCCCTGCCGGCCATGCGGCCCCCAGCCTGTGCCGAGCACGGCGAGCAGCTGCTGGGGCTCTCCGCCTCGCCCCTGGGCCAGTTCAGCTCCAGCAACACCTACATGAGGCAGCCCAACTTCCCCGCCGGCCTGGAGCGGTACATGTGATGGGGCCGAGGGGGCCTGGCTGCACATCCCCAGGCTCCCACGAGCGGCTCTGGACAAGCGGACTTCTCCCTCCCTCCCTCCCTCCCGTGCGTGTCAGCTGGGATGGAGCGGGGTCCCCGGCTGTGTGCAGACACACACGTGTGCGAGGGCTCAGTTCCTCTCTCGCTCAGCTTATTCTGAAGCGGAGGCACGGTGATCTGTTTATCTGCTCTGTTCCTTCCCGGAAAAGGTGTTCTCTGACTGCATCTGCCAGGCAGGGCTTCCCATGCTTGCCCTTGTGCCCAGGCTGGCCCCGGGGATGCCACCTGCAGCAGTGCACCCCGGGGATCCCCCAGGGCGAGCAGGAGCACACTCAGGAGGTGGTGCATGGTGGAACATGCAGGAACTCTCTCTCAAATGGGCTTTCTCCTCTCTTCCCTGAGTGCCTCCCATGTAACTGGTATGAAAGTTATCAAAACCCCCCCAAAACACTAAACAAGTTCACTGGATTTTAAATGAATATTTAAGATGTTTATAATTTCCTTTCTCTGTAGGAAAAGAAACTTCAACTTGACTACTTCTTTTTACTATTTTTAAAAAGTACTTTTATTGTTAGAAAGGACTTTTTTAAAATAAAGCTTTTTCTTCCAATATGACCAGTGCTGCTGTTCCTCTAGCTCTGGATGGATCTTGGCAAGAGGAAATTATAGTATTGTAAATGGTGGGAGACGGATTCGGGCTGCTGTTGTGACACCGCTACATCTTACAGTTTTAGTGACACTTCTTAAAACTCTTTCTTTTATTATTATTTTCTTAAAACCAAATGGTAATTCCTACAAGGGTAGCCCATGCAGCTCTTACCAGACTTGATAGTTTCCATTTGTATAGTAAGAATGTGTCTTCCCTCCAAGGAATCCCTTGCAGGTGAAATTCCGATTTAGCCCATCAAATTAGGAGATTGCAGTTTTTCTTCCTAGCAACAAAATAAATTAAAATTCTAACCTCTTCGCTGGCTGGGCTGCTGCTATTTATTTGCAGGACTCACAGTCAGACCACCTGACAAGGTTTGAAGAGAGAATTCCACCCCAAGATTTAGATTTTTTTTTTAAATTTAAGCATCCTTTGGGTAAAAGTGCCAAGCTAGGATTTCTCTCCTTTTTTTCAATGGTGTCTTCTGAAGCAGAGCAGTTTTCTGTAGTCCTATTGCATTTTCTTCTCTAAGGAGTTGAAAGTCATCTGATCTTTGGTGTAAAACAGCATCTCATTCCCCAGCTGCTGGGCATGATCAGAAGCTGGTGTGCTAGCAGGTACTCACAGAATCAGCTTTTGTCCACAGCTTGGGACCTTGTGGCTTTTCATTCTTTCATTCTGTGCGCTCCACAGAAATGGAGAGTGGGTTTAGTATGAGAGTGAAGAAAATGGTTTTTTTCTTCTTGATTTCCTTAAAATTTGGCCTCCATCTGTCTCTAAAAACTGGGCTGCTGTCTTCAGCTGAGTTGCTGAGTGCTGAGTCTCCCCTCTGGTCCTTCCAACTTCACCCTTTCAGCTTTCACACTGGTCCCAGCAGCAGCTTCTGTGCTTTTCCCTCAGCAATAACCCTGCTCAGGAAGGGCATTGTGAAAGAACTTATCCCTTGAAATACTTTGTCTCTCTCCACAAAATATGTATAGGCAGACATCTTCTGTCTAATGGAAATTTGCAACGTGCCCACGCCTGCCTGTGACATACTGCCTGCAGAGATCACTTAGGGGGGTGCTGAAATAATCACTTGCAAGGACAGTCAGCAGAAAGGACATTTGTCATAGCTCACATTCATTCCCAGGGCCCAATCCTGCAATGTTTTGCTAACAAAAGAACTTTTGAAATCTTGCCTAAGTACCCAGGGTGTCAGAGCCAGACATGTGCCAGAAGCACTGAGTCTGCCAGCTGATGGGGCTGTGACTCCACTGGGTTTGCACCCTGAGCAGGAGGGCTGCTGAGGCAGGGGAAAACCAGGTACTGACATGAAATAAGAACAGTATTGACTGTAAGGGGTGGGCAGGAGATGCTGTGGTTCTGCCTTGGTGGGATGCCCTGGGAAGAGCTGGCCAAGCTGTGACAGCTCAGACCAAGCTGAATCCCCAGTCACTTCGGGGATTTGCAGCAGCTGGGAGCTGGTGTTGGAAAGGGCTTTCCAAGTTCCTGGTGTCTCTGAGTGTTAACTCAGGTGCTGGTGGAGCCATGAGGCTGGGCTGAAGGGGGCTGGGCTATGACCTTCTCCTGTCTCCCGCTGCCTGTGCCCTCCTGTTTGGGGCTTTCTGGAGAGAGGCATCCAGCTCCAGATTTAGGGATATGTCTGCAAGAAATCCTTCCCACCCCTGTGCCTGTGCAAGAGGGGTCTCTTCAGCCAAGGCGGCTCTGGTATGAAATGAATTACCACAGGGGACTGACTCCCCAAAAACCTGGTTTGGAGAGAACGATGACCCTATCCTGGTGTGCTGGGACAACCCCTGGCGGGCAGCACTGGGTTGCACATCTTCCCTGGTATATCCCTGCCTGCCAGACAGCCCCAGCACAGAGCTCCCTGCAAGCATCAATAAACCACCCTCACCGCAGGCCTTACACTGCCAAACAGCTGGAAAACTGGGGGAACAAACCCTTTTCTTTTCCTGTAGATATTAATCCTCACATGCACAAAACTCTGGCAACTTGTATTGTGATTGTCATTAAACTAATGCCTTAAGAGTGTCTTCTTGGTTAAGTTAATGTATCCCAACGAGGCTTTTAAGCTTCCATTTCAAAGCTTTGTTTACAGTTAGGGTGAATCTAGCAAATGAGTAGGATTAAGGTGTCATGTAAAGCATGAGCCTTGCTGGGACAGAGTAGTTTTAAGCTTTGTAAAGTTTATACCTGAGCTCTTCATCTGTTTTAGTGTCTTTTCGATGTCCCTGTTTAGTGAATAAGAGGGATTTGAATGAAACAGGAGTAATTATCACTCAGATTTCAGTTGTGAAACCAAGTCTCCTTTGAAATCCTCCCCACTTTATTTAGGGAGTTTAGGGACTATTATGTAATGACAGTTGTAGCAATCTCGAGCTCACACAAAAGACAGAGGCAAAACTTTCTGTACTCCCTGGGATTGTGGAAAGAATGTCATACCTCAGGGTGATGGCAAGAGATTCCCCATGGTGGGGAGAGCCCTGTCCTGAGCCTGTGAGATGCTGATGGGGGAGGTGGAATTGAGCCTGAGCACCAAAGAGATTTAGTGGTGATCTGGGCTATCTTCTCTGACTTCTCAGGGAATAACTCTTTGCAAACCAGGCTGGTTTCAAATAACTCAGGCTGCACGTTCAGAAACACACAACCAAAATGAGCTGCCACTTTAAAAATATGTTTGTTTTTCACTGAGAAACTCTGGCTATGCAGGGAGGACTGACTGAGCTGCTGTGTCTGTCTGTGTGCAACAGCATTCTGCACGTTTCATGCTTGTACCACCTTCCTGCTGCTTCCAACAGGTTCAAACAAGCAGCAAGAAATGCTCTTTCCAGATTATATTCCCAAACTATAAATAGTGTTTTCCACCCTGTTACAAACAGAGCACTAGCTGAAGTTTTAATTGAAACACATTTCCTGAAGAACTTATCAGTCCCTCTGGTAGTGTTGGATTTTTTCTGGGTGCTGCCAGCTGTTCACTGACAGTCTCGATGCTGGAAATGTTACACCATAACTTGCTGTTATTCTGTGCAATGCTTTGCCCTTTGCAAACACACAGCTTGAAGACATTCAGTGGTGTTTCTTGTAGCTCAAGACTGAGTTGGTAGTCAGACAGTGATGGAGAGTTGGGCAGTGGGGGCAGTGGGACAGGCTGAGATTGGCTTTGCCAGGTAATAATGAATATTTAACAAATTAGCATCTGGGAGTCAGCACTGCCCAAGCTCCGAGCTACATCTCGGGGTGTCGGGGGTCGATCACCAGTGCTGCTATGCTATGTTTAGATCCTTTACATTCGCAAACTTCCTATGAGGACAGGAGCAGGTGATGGAGCCGCTGTGTTTGTACGGGGCAAGAGCAACGCTGCGCTGCCCTCCGCCGCTTTATTCCACGGGTGGCCGGGGCGAGATGGCCCGAGTGACAGCCAGCGTGCTCAGGCCAACACTGACCTCCAGTGGAAAGCCCTGGGAAGCCGCTTCCGGCTCCCAGGGGGCTGCTCAGCACGTACCGGCAGCATCCCGGCCTTGGAGGTCCTGTTCGCTGCTGGCAGAGACGGGGACATCGGGGAGTTTTAGGGTACGGTCGGAATCAGACACCGTGAAGTTTGTTCAGGGAGGGTGGTTATGAAACGCGGTGGGCTGGATACAATAGCCGGGCTTAAAACACCTTTTAAGGGAAGAATTTTTAAAGGGAATGTGTTTCAAAGGGAAAGGATTTCTCTGGCTATACCTTCTTTTACCCCTTTCCTAAGCCATCGCTGGGCACAGGATACAGGATTGGGCTGCGTTGGCTGTCACTGCAGCTCCTCTCCCTAGAGTGAAAATGGGGAAACGGGTGGAAGCACAGTGAGAATCTGCTCCCCTGATGGAAGGGGAGGGGTTGATGATGACAGATCACTCCTCTGCAGCAGCCAGTCTCGTTGGCAGCCTGACTTTGTGTTTGAAATGTGCTACACGATGGTTGAATGGCAGAGCTGGGGGCTGGCCTGGCTCTTAACAGCACCCAAAGTGCCAGGCAAAGCAGCAGAGCCTGAGCACTGGCAGCACAACACCTACAAGCTCTTGGGGGAGATCCGGGGTGCAGTCATTTCACAGCCTTCGTACTGAGGTTGCTGAAATGGCTACCCTGCAGCAGCTGGGTTTGAGAATGTAATGAATCAATTGTGCCATCCCAGCACCAGCAAGCAGCTCTGGCTTGTGGCAGATCAGGGTGTTGCATGGAGAAAAGGTGCACCTGAGCCACTTACATGTGTGCCCGGGAAAAGTTAATTTTCCTTTTGCTTCAGCACTGCTGAGCCAGAGGCAGCAAGGTATGACCTCTGCAGAGAATGGGCCTGATGGTCTCAGACATTTTGGGTGCTTTCCATCTGCACCAGGGTCATCTCATCTTGGTTTTAAAACTCTCCTGCTAATCCAGTGTTGGAAACCAAATCAAATCTGTAGAACCATTTTCAGGAGGTTTCAAGTAATCTAATCTGGCTGGACCAAATGGACCTCAAAAAGTACAAAATTGTCCAAGCTGACTGACCACCCTGGCTCTTCGCTCAGAGCAGGCCATGGATTTCAGAAGAGAAATTAGTTCACCTGTGTAGGTCCGGCCAACCCAGGTCTTCGTTATACCCTTTTCTCTGCTTGAAAGACAGGAGTCTGAGTAAAGCTGAGGGGACCCTGCTGTGCCTCATTGTTTTCAGTTTCAGAAAGATGCTTATATGGAGCTGTGACTCCTTCCCAAGAGCATCTCATCCAGCACTCCTCTGTAACAGAGATGTGTTTACCCATGGGAAAACAGGAGGCTGACAAACCAATCTCAGCCAAACCCTTCACCCTCAAGAAATCACAAGTTTTGCCATCTCAAAGACACAATTAGGAGGGAACATTTGCTTGCCAGACCCCAAATGCATTCCAGCAGAGCTTCGTGTTCCCTAGAGATGGCTGAACTGCCCACTTGGTCAAGACGCTCCTATCCGGTCAGCCTGGAAGCGATGGGAATTGGAGTGGAGTGTGGTTTTGGCTCCTGCACTGTGGGCAGCACCCACGAGGTGGCAGCCAGGTGACACCCAGGCCAGGCCCTGTGACCCACCCTCAGCTCTCCTGCCCGGACCCCACCAGCCACAGAGCCTCTCCAAGCAGCATTTGCTCCTCCCTGGTTACTTATTGTTAGGTTTTCCACAGTGTTGGTTTAAGCATGTATCCATCCTCTCCCGGCTCGAAGCCCTTTCTTTCCAAGCTGTCTGCTGCTTGGATTCTCCCTGAGCTGATGCTCACCCTCTAAGTATAATTGCAATACAAAGTAGTTTCAGAATAGCGTGCAATAGTGGCTAATTATTTGGAACAATTATACATAACAAAGACAGAGCCAAGCAGCAAGAGGGCTTAATTGTCTGGCCAAGCATGAAATAGCACAGGATTATCGCTCACAGGGGGAGGGGAGGCAACAGAGGAGAATTGCCCCATAGAATAGGCAAGAATCCAGTCTGCTCTGGAAGACAAAGTTTATTGAAGAACTCGAAAATTCGCTGTTGAAGCATCTTATGAGATGGCAGAGAAGACATGAAAAGGAGAATGACCCAGAATATGGGCTTAAGGCACAAATCCCCCCACTGACAGACTCCAGGCCTACAGGCGCTTAAGAACATGCTTAAATTTTAAGCACATGAATAGTCCCCTTTGACGTCTCACGTGCTTAGAGTTAAGCTCAGGCATAAGTGTTTGTAGGATTGGAGCCCAGATTTTTATTGCAACTAGGCTCTTCTCAGTAATGACAGGAAATAAGAGATGTATAAAGTGCACAAGCTCCCAGGGCACTGCCATGAAACCCTTTGCTCCATGTGAGTGACAAGAACCTGCCGTGAGCCATGGCAACATCCAAACCTTCCCTCCCTGCCATGGAGCTGGGGGACAGAACAATTGTGCAGTGGTGAGAGCAGCATCTCCAAGTCCTGAATGAAGCCTGAGAGTCCATAGGTGTGGGTAGAAGGTGAGGAGATTGCAAAATGGAAAAAAGATCACCATCAAAACCTAAAAAGTGCTGCAGGTGTTGCTGGAGTTCAGCCTTGCTTGAGTGTACCAAAAAGCAATGTCTTGGAGAGCTTCTGAGATGGTGTGGAAAATGAGGATAATTTTCAGTAAAAGTGATGAAATATATATTAAAAAATCCTGCAGAATATGAACAAATCAATGCAACAGCAGCTCCTCTGCAAATAATCCCTGCTTAGGCAGGCAGCTGTTTTTTCTGCAGAAAAAGGTTTCTTTAATATGAGATTTTCCTTGCTCTTTCTCCATTTCTGAAGGTTTGGTTTTTGCAAGGCTTCCCATTTCTACAAGACAGCTATCTGTTAGGGAGTAGCACTTGTCCCTCTGCTTGAACTAGATCACTATTTTTCAGTTGTCTGGAAGAGTTTGTTTTTATCAGTGGGACAGCAGCCTTGTGCTGGTGACTGCAGATGTGCTACAGTGGTGGTGGTAGAAAAAGTGAAAGGTGTGGGATACAGCTGCTGTGAGCTTCAGTGGGCTGACTGAGCACAGGACCTATGGGTGTCCCATGTCCCAGACCTACAGCCATGCCTGAAGCTTTGGATGAGGGTGCCCATGCCAGCAGCAGCAGCACATGAGAGCTGTCCAGCCTGGAGACGTAGATGTGGAGGTGATTTTTCCTTAGGAAAAATGAATGGACATGTGTATCTGCTCCACAGGAGGCCAGGCCCCCCTCCCCACTGTTGGCTGTACTCTCCAGCCCCTGCCAGTCCCCCGGGGGCTCCACAAGGATGTGCTCCACAGTGTGGGAGCTGCTGTGGAGGAGGTGGCCCCATCACTGCCTCCCTTAGTGCATCTGGGACCTCAGCTGTGGCTTGGCCATTGGCACCCATGGGTCCAGGCCTGCTGCTGGAGGGCTGGAGGGCATTCTATGATACATCCAGCCCCCTTACCCAGCCATATGTGCACCTCCCTGCCTTTCCCAGGCACAGACGTGTGCAATGGAAACACCCACAGTGCCTTTTTCTCCTTTACACCCATACAGGGTGGGGAAGGGGGGACTGGGCAGCTGACATCACCTCTGGGGAAGGGTCAGGCCAGCTGGTGCCAGGGTGAGCTGGGATGTCCCTCAAGCACTCAGGACCTTCCCAAATCACCCCAATGCCTCAGTGCATTGCCAGCCTGCCACAGCGTGCCTGTGCAGCAGCTCAGAGCAGCAGGGCACGGGTGGAGGATTTTCTCTGGAGCCAGAGGTTAATTATGCTTTATTGGATAATTTTCAGCTGCCAGTGCTGGCAATAAAAGGGATTTCCTCTAGATGGCACGCTTATCTCTGCACTGGGAGGGAAGCCCACCAGCCTGCATCCCCCGCAGGACCCCAGCGATGTATTTTCAGGGAACAGATAACTTATGTCCTCTCATATCACAATTTGAATGCTCTATTGCTAAATTATACAAAAGCCTGGAAAAGGGTAATAAGAAAAGGCATTTCATATTGAGCACTGCTGGGATCCAGTTAGCTGGGTGATGCTAAATATCCATTTTGAAGATTTCATAGAAATTTCCAAGTAACATAAAGCCAGATGTGAAATATCGGCCTTTCCTTCATCAGCCCTCAGTGTTGCTTCTTCCACGTGAGTGATCCATTTTCCTCTTCCCAGCAGGAATAAGCAGAGGCTTACCTGCAGTAAGTGAAAGAAGTGGGGATGTGTGTGTATGTGAAGCCTCAACACCCCCAGAGTGGTGGATTAATTTTAATCTGTGTGTTGACAAGATTTCCCTTCTCTTGTCTGTGTGCAGCTCAGGGTAGCAATTTCTTCTGGTGGTTTGAAGAAAGGAACAGAAGTTCACACCTGTCTGGAGATGAGATTCACTGTTCTGTGCAGATTCAGTCACAATATTCAAGTGGTGCAGTTTAATAATTTTTCCACCTGACAGTCCTTCACTAGATAAGGGGAGAGGGCTAAGGGATTTGGTTCTGCCTCTACTTCTCTACATGTGTGAGATTCCTCATATCTCTTCCCATACTTTGGGTTGCAATTTTTTCTCTCTATTTTTTCAGCTCCTCCCTGAGATGGGAATAGGGAAAAGGAACCCTGTGCTATATTTCTGTGCAATCTTACATGAGGTTAAGAGGCAAACTATATTTATGAAGCTCTTTGTGAAGTAACTCCATAGACATCAGCATGTACATGCAGGACTGATTTTTCAGAGGGATACAGCCGATGGACCCAGATATGATCCCCAGCTGGAATTTGCTGGATACTTCCACAAAGACTCCTATCCCCAACCTTTTTCTACATGGAAAAATAAAGCTAAAAATTTTATACTGATCAAGCCATATTCCAGTAATTTTCCACCTTCTCTGTCACTTCCTTCTTTGAAGGCCCTCTCTGTATTGCTTCTGGCACCCAAGTTGAAGGTCCTCAACTGGCGCTTCTGGCAGAAGTGGACTTTAGTGATCTCAGTGGGTGAGGTGGGCATGAGCTGCTGAATGCAGAAAACTCAGCATAAGGGATTTCCTGGACAAGTTTGGCATGATCAGATGCTAACATGGAAAACCTGGACTCAGAAACCTCATAATGACTTTCTAAATCCTTGTGGATCTGGCCATTTATTTAAATTCTTGCACCAGTGCACCCACTTTTGGAAAATCTGATTCCCTCCCACATATATCTCTCACCTCCTAGAAAACCCCTAAAACCCTTCCTTCTATTTTCAGGGGATTTTGGAAAGAATGAAGTGATTTAGCAGGCTTGTTTTCACAGGAATATTTTTCCTTGTGTGGTAGGCACAGTTACCAGGCTGTTCTATACACATTGCCATGCGCCAGAGCATAATTGCCTTCCACATGCATTGGCCTTTGGCTAATGTGTTTTTTATGGCAACCAGGAGAGCTGGCTTTGGTGAGTCTCAAAAGTGCACCTGGTGGTTTATGGCTTGAAAATGCTGTGTTCCTCTGAGTGATGTAAGTGTGTGTATCTCTTTTCATGTCAGATCACTGAAGAATGGTATGAAAAAAGGGCTTAGAGCAAGTCAGAGTTAATCAGTTGAGTGTTAAGCTGTGTATGAGTTTGCCTAGTGGGCTTCAAACCCACATGGGATGGGATCAGTTATGAAGAGAGAGCAGGAGGCAAAGTTTTGGAACTGCAAGCCCAAAACTAAGGTCTTAAAGTCAGATCATAACACTTAAATAAACATCTTTTTAACATGTTTCCCACTTGTCTGAGGAGCAGAAAAGACAGGGATAATTGTGCTCCAAAGTTTTCTGGGGACTCGACCCTGCACATGGGGTTCCTGGGAAAAGCCTTCATTGAAATCCAGGCCTTTTTTGGTGTGGATTTTGAGACACCTACATTTGAAAAGTCAAGTCAACAAATCTGAGCTGTTCAACATCTGAACGCTGCAAGGATAGATATTGGCACTTGGCTCCGGTGGTTTCCAACCTGGGAATTTCATATATCTCTCACTATCTGTCGCCACCATTCCCACTGACCTCCCTGTGCTGGGAACTCGTGGTGTGCAGGCTGCAAACTGATCTTTGCAAGCTGGGAGCTGGCAGTGCAGGGCTGGAAAAAGAGCTGAACTGCAGGGAGCACTGAAGGTCTGAGCCTTGGATATGGAAAGAAGAGAAATAATATCAAAGGAAATCACATAAGTGGAAAAAGAGCCCCCTGGGGCAGCCCAGGCAGCAGCAGGTCTGTCTTGTTCATGTTTTCAGAGAAGTTAGAGGTCAGCCAAGCTTGATAACGAGGTAATAAAGAAAAATCCATCACTGAGCCTTGGGGGACTTGTAGATGCAGTTCTCATCAGAATAAACGAATTTCTGCTCGGCAGAAGCAACAAGAACGATTATGGATCACAAACCCAACAGATCATCTGTAAGGGTCTGGGAGCAAAATCGGCTGGGCTGGAGCAGAACTTTCCACAATTCCCAAGAGCTTCACTTCCCGGGGTTTCGCCCCTGCTAAACCGCCGCGCCGGGAGATGCTGCGGCAGGATCTGCTCCCTTAGGCGCGGGCATGAGCGGTGCCAGGGCAGGAGCAGCGATCGCGCCCTGCGGAGCTTCGGGCTCCGTGTTCTGCCCTCGGACTGCACCCCCATCAAACAACGGTCTGGGCGGACCGACAGGGCAAGAGTTTTCCCTGTGGGGAAAAAAAAAAAAAAAAANGGTCTCTGTGGCTAGTTTTGCAGCTTTCAGGACCTCCGACCCGGGCGGAGGCACTGGGACACCCGGGGAAAACCTCGGCCGTGGAGTTCCACCTGCTGAAGCCGACAGCAGGGCATCAAACACCGACCCCACACTCCTGGTCAAACACCTCATTAAGACAGGCGGGAAAGGCGGTGAAAATCAATTTAAAGAAGAAAAAAAATAATAATGATCAGTTGATGGCCTTTATTTTTTCCCCCTACTGTTGAGACTTTCTGGAGACTCTCTCCACTCCAGCAGCACTCATCCCCACGCACGTTTATTCCGCAGTTCAACGCGAAATGTGAAGCAGAGTTGAGTTCAAATGGGAAGCGAGGCTGTCTGTAAGGAAATACTGCAGAGAGGAGACCAGAAAAATTAAAAATCTGCCCAAGGAAAAATGCTTCCCTCCCAGCCTAGCATGCCCGGGCTCAGCGGGGCGATGACAAAGCAATCTTTTCGGGTAGATCAATAGGGTTTTTCTTTCGGAAGACCACATCATTTGCTAGCTCGGCGCACATTAAAACGCGCCCGTCGCTCCGTGTGTGGATGCACGGCCGTTAGTGTGTGTGTGAGCGTATGTGTGTGTGTGTCTGGGATCGTGTCTGGGATCCGACCATCTGGTTTGTTTCAGTCCAGAGTTTCCCTTTTCTAAATCATCTCAGGACGTGTGTAGTTTAGGTACTTTTTCTCGTTTTGATTTGTTTCTGCAGCCGATCTCGCGTGGCAAAGCCGAGGCTGAGACCGACTCGGCGAAGTGAAGCCGTTTGGAGACGTAGAGAGCGGGATTCATTCACTCTCTCATTCCATTGTGGGTCATCCCCGATATTAACGGGGACCATATTGTGCCTTGAAGCAGGCAGAAATCGTGTCGGTGCCGGGTGTTCGGGACGCTCTGTTTCTGGAGCTGCGGCGCTCCGGGTGCGCGATGCTGAGCGGGAGAGCCAGGTCTAGGCGGGAGCAGGACAAGGCACCGGCCGCATCCCATCAACAGCGCCTCGCATCAGCCCTTCTGCCTTCCCCGCACATTTCCCACCTCATCGGGGTCCCCATGACCATGAGTATAAGAGCAAGCGGCTCCACCCGAGTTCCCCGTTGTCAGGGGCTCCTCCCGAGGTCTGCCCACCTCTCCAGACAGGAGGAGAGGCGCAGCCGGGGCAGGACAGGGGTGGACAGGCAGCAGACACCCACATCTGTTTCACTTCGAGCCGCGCGGGACCAGCCTCCAGACGGAGCGATCGGGAGGCAGCCGCCCTGCGACCGGGGACACGGGGGGCGGCCGAGCGTCTTCTCCCCCGGGCATCCCCCGGGCGGTGTCCCCTGCCCCCGGCCGCTCGCAGCGCGTCATTTTGCTGCCCCCCACCCCCGCCCTCCCCTTCGCCGCCCTGCAGAGGCACAAGACGCAGCTCCCGGCGGTTCCTCGCTGCCATGAAATGCACCAAGTGGAAATTCAATCGCCCCGTTGTGTGTGTGGTCGAAATCTCTGGCAGCTGCTTCGGAATTTTTTATGACACTTTCGTTTATGTAGGGGAGGCATAACTATTATTTTACTTAATAAAAACGGAAAGCGGCTCGGGTCTTTTCCCTCTCCGTTCTGTTCCATTTGTTCTTCCCACCGCCTTTCCACCGGTCTGATGAACGGAGAGTTTAAACAATGTTGCTAGGAAAGATGCAGCATCTCCGACGCATTTCTCCGTGTTAGACAATTATATATACATGTATATATGAAAAAAAAATACATTGGGAAAAGAAAGAAAATAAATACTGGCATAGTTGAATATGTATATATACACGCAAACATATGAGAGGGAGATATATGCGTATGTGTTGTGAGCACAGGTCAGGAGCATCGGAGAAGTATAAAAGCGAAAGCTCAGGAAAGCTGCCCCAGAGCTGACACGCGCCCGCGGGACAGGCTTCCCACCTTCCCGAGAAACTCTCAGCACATTTTTCCCCTTTACTTTTCCCCTCCGATCGAGAAATTCTCCCCGATGTCCGCGCTGGCGGCGAGGAAGGAGGATGCGATCGACTTCGCGCAGAGGCTCCCGCTCTGAAATCGCTGCTTCCACTGGAGATGTGCGGACGGAGACGTCCGCTTCTGTCCTCTCCTCGGGGTCCCCGCAAATTCGCCGAGCCTGTGCACCGAGTCGTTAGGGCTTGAGTAATTGTGACCGGCATTTGGAAGCGGGGCCGCGCAGCTGTTTGGCCCGGGTCCCCGGTATTAGTGCTGGAGATTTTATCACCAAATGCTCGCACCTGTTAACGGCAGAGACTGGCAATTCATCACCGCGGATTCTCACACTGCTGAACGTGGCCCTAGCGGGGGGACATCTCCTCATGGTATCCCCTTGGAGGAACCCATCCCCTTCCTCCCACCCCAAGCATCCTCCCACGGGGAAGCAGATACGTGTTTGCAGAGCTTCCAAGGGGAAAAAAACAAACCAAACCAAAACCTAACGGTGCGAGCGTGGTTCAAAGTGTCTGCGATAGAGACAGGGACAACCTGCTGTCACAGCCACCTACGGGACATGGGCTGGGCAGCTTCAGCCGCGGACGTGTTCCCTGGACTGCGCCAGGGCGGCTGCAAGGGGAACAGCGGGGCTCTGCCACCCGCGGGGACACTGCGGAGGCTCCCGGGGATCTTGTGTGCCTCTGTTTAGAAGAAAATTCTCCCGCTTCGTCTGCAGCCCGCAGCAAGGTGGGTGTCTGCTGCCCACCACTTCCTCCTGCCAGCCGACAGGGAAGCGGAGGCAGGAGAGCGGCAGACAGGAGATCCCGAGGCCGCAGGATATTCCCCTTCCCGAAGGGCTCCTGGGGCCCGGCTGTGGGTGGGCCGCCTCGGAAAGTGGTACCCGGCCGGGCCAGCCGCGTCGGGCGGAGATGCAGGACTCGGGTGCGGTCCCAGCACCCCGCGGACACGCACAACCTTTGTGTTGGATTTTTCTCGCGGGGACAGAGGCTCGGCAGAGCGCTGCTCCTCGCCCTCCGGCCCGCACCTGCCGGGCGCAGCATCCCTTCCGTGGGAGCCTCGGAGTAGGCGGGTTTCCAGGCAGGGTGCTCCGGCCTCGGTGACGTGTCGGTGACGTAAGCGCGTGGAGAAGGGGAGCGGGGATCCCCAAATTCACACGACCCCTCAAGGGGGCCGAAGGCTCGGTCCTGGCGGAGTGAGGGTCCCTGTCGGCAAGGCTGCGGGAGATCTGCAGCTCATCCCCCAGAGCTTCGGGCACGAGCAGCCCTCGGGGGGAGAACGGACCCTCCGCGGACCCCCGGGTCGAGGAAGGCGACCGTCGCATCGCCCAGGAATGGGGTCTGAGAGCCTCCAGCACCGCGGGGCGCTTAGGGCGGGGAGGGGCTTTATCCAGCGTCGATCGCACCCCTCCTATAGCAGCCGGCTCCAGACGAAGCCGGGGGCATCCGAGCGCCAGGGGAGCGGGCAGCGCCTTTCCTCGAAAGCATCTCAGGCGGGGGACACGCTCCCCGGGGACCGGGCCGGGCCAGGCAGTCCCTCATCGTACCCCGTGGGGGCTGCGGCGGGCGCCACGTGATGCCGGGGCAGCCGTATAAAGGCCTGGGGAGCGCTGGCAGCCGGCGCAGAGTGGGAGCGTTT
>VXBI01001671.1:1429409-1466726 GCA_013397375.1 Toxostoma redivivum
CCTCTTCCCCCCCACCTCAAATTTATTTATTTCAGGGACCAAACGTAGGTCTTTGGTTTGTTTGTTGGCAGGGACCCTGATCGAAAGATTCGAGGCCTTTCTGACCGGGCAGCAAGCTGAAGGAGAAGGAGAAAAAGGAAAAAAAAAAAGCAGAGCCGTAGGAGGCAGGGAGCGGGGGACGGAGCCGGTCCCCGGGTAGCGGGGCTTTGTGCTGGGCCCTCGGGGGCTCAGGCAAGAGCAGGAGCCGGGCGGTGTGCGCCGGGGAGCAGGGGGGGATCGGCTTTCTTTTCTCTTCCCCCACCCATCCCTTTTTTATCCCCCCTCCGCTGCCCCTGTCTGTGCCACCTCGAACCTCCACGCAGTTTGTTGATGTTGTTCCTGAACGTGCCGCCTCCCCGCAGCGAGCGGTCTCACATCTCGCCTTCACACACATTTGCTTTTGAAAAGCGATCTTCGTGTCCGGCACTTGGTTGTCTCCCTTTCATGTCCAGCTCCTACAAAAGGGGCTACAAGACTCGACATGGGAGAAAAGAGGAGGCCAATGAATCTATTTTCCAGATTGCCAAGCACATGGTTGGAAATTGAAGGGGCTTTTGTAGCATTTCCCCTTCCTCCCTCCCTCCACTCTCCTTTTCTTTTGCTTGTGTGCAAATTGTTCAATTGCTCTGGCAGGGGTGTTCCTGACAAGCTCATTACTAGAAGGTGCCAGACCCCTCCTCTCCCTCTCCCCCGAAGTCTTTGATGAAGTTAAAATGCGCTGATAGCTGCTCTCGGGGCTATCTTTGTTCAGCCTCTTTTAATAACCTAGCCTGCTTTGAGGAGACAGAATCCGAGGGAAGAAAGCGATGTGCAGCGAGGCTGGGTGGTGGTTGTGTGCCTGGCAGAATGGAGCTGGTTATTTTAAGATAAAGTAGCGATTTTTAATAATTTTTGGCTTGTTTGTTTGTAAGCGCAGGAGGAAAAGGAGCCAAGGGTGCCAGGAGCGGATAAGAAATGGCAGTCGATGCCCGTAGGGATGAAGGAGGCGTGTGGCCCCTACAGTCCCGCTGGTGCAGTGGGTTCTCCAAGTTGGTGGTCTCAGGGCTTGAAGGGATGGAGGGGGGTCCTCTGCAGGGAAGCGGTGTTTCCCTGGAGAGCCCCCTGCCCCCACACGCTCAGGAGAGGGGGGTCGGGGGGGTGTCTGGGACTGGGACACCTTTCCCCGGCTGCGTTCATCTCCTTTTGCCTTGTGGAGTCATTGTGAGTTTTTAAGCCGCGGTCGCCGGCCAGGATTGAAGCTGAACTGACGTTGGGAGCGGGGGGATTCCCCTCCTTAAGCAGGAGTCGGGAAGGGTCGGGCTCGGACCTGCGGGGGCTGCGAGTGCAAGCGCCGTCAAGGTTTTATTTTGGGGGGGAAGTCTCCCAGGAGTCTCTAAAATTAGATTTCCCCCCATTCCCTGAATTTCCCTGAAATACCGCAGGTCGTTCCGTGCCCTGATCAGTCTCACGCCGCCTGCAAGTGTCTGCGAGGCTCGGGGAGGTTCGGGAGGGCGCCCGGGGAACGGGCTCACCCTGTCCGCCGGAATGGGGGGCGGCGGGGAAGGACCCGGGAGTCTCCCCTGGGTCCGGAATGCCCTGGCCGGGCTCGGCTCGGGGGTTTCACGGGAAATCTTGCCTCGGCTAGGCGGGACGGATAATGGCCCCTAATTACTGGGCTGACTGGCTCCGCGGCCCCGATCTTCACGGGACGTTATTTTTAAGCGTTCAGCGAGGATCATTTTTCACGCCTCGCTGCCTAAAGGAGGGTTTTATTTATTTATTGGAGGGGAGGCGAGGAGGACACCAGCAATAACCGAGCACTGAAAGGAAAATAATTAGCTGTTGCAGTCGCTGCTTGGGAGTCCCTGGCCAAAAAGGCGACTTGGCGTTTCCCTTTTCCTCCTCTCCCGTGCGTAGGCTCCGTAGCCCAGGTTCTCGGGGCTGCTTTCGGGGGTTGATTTTGTCAGTGCTAAATCCTGGGCAAAGCCCGATCCTTTTCTGCACGTTAAGGTTTGTGTTTTGGTTTTGGTGTTTGTTTTGTTTTTTTTTTTCCCTTCTCCCTTTCGGATCGGCGGCTGTTTCCGAGTAGGTCTGGGGGGATGCCGATTCCCCTGCCTTGCTTTGGCTTTGGTCACGCATTCATGGGGATTTTTTTTCTTTTTATTAATGTGCTCCCACTCCTCTGCTTTCTGTATGTGAGATGAAAGGTTTGTAGCAAAACCACGACGCTCTCTGCGCAGTTACTCCGCGGAGGATTTCCGTGTGTGCGCAGCCCGGGAGAGGCGGAAAACGGGGGATTCTCCTCGGGTTTGTCGGGGCGGGATAAAACGATCCTGCCCCGGAATATCCCCGTCGGGACCACAGCGGGAGGGCTCTGTGTGTGTAATTTCTTTTTCTGCTTTCGCTTAACTAAGCCCGTGTTAAGTGGATCGGATCCCGAGGAGGGAAGCGAGTGGCCCTTCCCTCGCCCGCTGAGGGCTGTGGGTGCGGGACCCCGGCCCTGCCGGCCCCGCTGCGCCGCCCGCTCTGCCCTCACCTCCTGCCTCTTCCCCTGGCACCTTCTGCTTTCCATTACTGCTGATTTGGCGAATTAGGAAAGGTCAAGATCTTATTCCTTTCTCCCGTAGTTTTTTTGTTTTCTCTTTCTACTTTCTCGCAGCCCCGAACAAAAATAAATCATCCCGGATTATAAAAACCACCTTAAGACATCAAGAACATCTTTTCCAATAGTTTGATCCTTCCTCCAGGACTGCCCTGGCCTTTCCTTGTGACTGCGCAGAAACTCCCGTTTTCACGGTGAATTTAGGATTTAATAATAACGTCCAATCTCTCTGTGCCCCAGTGCCCGACCTGAAAACATTGCCCTCCAGCATCTTCTTTCTCTCTCCATCTCTGTTTCGTTTCTTTCCTTCCCAGAAGGTAGAGAAACGAGAATGAAAAATAAATGAATGAAAAATAAAAAGGTCCCGTTTTCCGATCTGGAGAGGGCAGGAAGAGCTGTCGGAGTCGGCTCAGCCGAGGGAAAATTGCTTTGGAAATTTAGTTGGTGCTTTTGAAATCTCGAGATGTTCGCGGTAGGTCAGGGACCTTTGCTCGCCCCCGTGTCCGTCTGTCAGGCGAGGAGAGGGCCAGGGGCTCCGCGCTCTCCCCTCACCTCCCGAACTACGGCTCGTCTGTCCTTCTTCCCCTTTGTCGCCTTTTATTTCTCATCCGCTCTTTCTTCACATTTTATTTCTCTTTTATAATTTTCTTTCTTTCTTTCTTTCTTTCTTTCTTTCTTTCTTTCTTTCTTTCTTTCTTTCTTTCTTTCTTTCTCTCTTTCTCTCTTTCTCTCTTTCTCTCTTTCTTTCTTTCTTTCTTTCTTTCTTTCTTTCTTTCTTTCTTTCTTTCTTTCTTTCTTTCTTTCTTTCTTTCTTTCTTTCCTTTTTCTGTCTCTTCCACCCTGTTAAATTTCTTTGTGTTTTGGTTATTCCCTTTCCCTCTCTTTAATTATTGTAATTTATTTTTTTCTCTCTCCCTTCTTTTTCGTCTTTCTCCCTCTTTTTCTTTCCCTCTCTTTTGCTCTTACCCTATCTATTTCTTTTTCTTCCTCACTCTCTCTTTCTTTTCGTCTTTCTTCCTTTCTTTTTTCTTCGTTTTCTCTCCCTGTCTGTCTCTCCTGCCTCACCCACTTCTTCCGGGATTCGTCGAGAGCCGCTTTCCTACTCTGTCCAGAAGATTTCCAGCTGTGTCCACCTCGGGAATCTCTCTCGGCCGCAGCGGGGGGATCTCCCCTCCTTTGACCCAGGAGAGATTCTGGTGGGCTTCCCTCCGGGCTCAGCGCTTCCCCTGCCTGTGCCTGGAGGGCTGCGGAGCAGCTCAGGGCGAGTTTTTGGAGCCGAGGACCCTGGAGCACAAGCCCCACACCCCCTTTGCCCCGGCCCGCCGGTGCATTTACCGGGGAGGTCGCTGCGGGACGCGGCGGCCCATGCAGGGCTGCAGGGTTGAGCTGTGCCAGTGCCCGCTCCCCCCTGGATCTGGGGGGCCTGTGCGGGACCAATTCGCACTTTATTAATTTCTTAAATGAGATGTATATTGGCAGGGCAAGCCCATGGCAGTAACAGGTGACGCTCAGATCCAGGATGGGACAAAACCTATTCGAGGCAGGGTTTTATCCGTGCCTTTCCAATCCTTTCTCTTCATTCAGATGCTAATGATATCCTCGGGTGGACGGTACCGGGATGCTCCAGTCCGTGGGCCGGGAAGGGGCTCGGCCCCACTGGGCAGCCGGTACCGAGCAGCCTGGAGCCCGGCGGCCTTTCCGGGCCGCGGGCAGGCGGATTCCTCACTTCCCAAATGCCCTGGCTGCCCGCATTCTTTCCCCTGGGAGCCGGGTGAATTAGGTGCTATGGGTATGGCGTGAACCATGCTCATCCCTCCCTGCCGCTGCAGGATGAAACCTGCAAGGGGTACAATCTCCCCGATGAGAGGTCGGGAGGGAGACCCAAGGGGTGTAATGAGTTTGTCCGTCAGTTTCTCTGTGGGAGACTTCGTGTCGGTGCCTTGGGATTTGTCTAATTACCGGTTTAGTGGTGTTTCTCCCACCCTCGATCCTTTCTGGTTACCGAGGCTCGGACTCCATGACGCAGGGTGGCACAGAAGAGCTTTTCGGGGACGTCTTTATCCATTTCATTCATATTTCGTTTTCCCTGCTTTAGCTCGCCTTTCAAGTGAAATTAGATTCCTCTTTCGTCAGTACCGCGGGTTTGAAGCGGCTTGAAACAACATCGGCGATTCCTTTTCACTCTCACAAAAATTCCCAGATACTTCACTTTTCCCTGCCGACGGAGGCGAGCGGAGAGCCCTCGGAAAGCCCGTGGATGAGCCCCCGCTCAGCCCCCGTCCTCGCAAATCACTCTTCAGCACTGAGAGCCTTCTGCGGGGCACACGATCGCCTTTCATTCCAGCTGCACTCCCTGCAAAGTCCGTGGGAATTTTTCCCCCCCCACCCGGACGAGATTAGCTGGGGGGCCCCCCATAATGTCCACCCATCAACTCTCGCCAGAGGTAGAAGGGGGACAGAGGACAAGACCTCGGGTGCGGGGAAGCTCCACAGCCGGGTGGGAGCGGAGCCGTGCTGGGGGCCGGGGATGGAGGTGCCGCCTCTTACCCTTTAAATTGAAACAAACTAAATAGAGAAGGAAAAACTTCCCCCTCCGGGCATGAGGCCGAAAAATTTCGGGGTTCTGCCAGACGGGCCCCTTGCCCCGGACCGCGGGTCTCGGTGGGGAGTGAGAGGGGAATCAGCTGGGGAATCAGTGCCGACCCCCTCGCTTCGGCCTGCAGAGCCCCTGCCATCTCCTCTTTCTAGGAGAGAAACGTGGCCACAAAATAAAGGCAACAAAAGGAGCGCACAGGGCTCGGCCGAGAGAGCCGGGGCCGGGCAGGATGCAGAGCCGAGCAGCCACCGCTGGCCCTGGGACATGTGGGGGGCAATCCCTTCCCATGGCGAGCAGAGTCTCCCGGAGGCGCTTCCCAAACGCACCTTCCCACCCCTAACTCCCGAGATTTCACCCGTATCATTCCTAAAATGTTCTTTTCTCTTCTTTCCCTTCACTTTTAATTTTTTTCCCTCTCTTATTTAATTACTTCTCTTGCAAAACCAGAGGCCGCTGCCACCTAACGCGGCACTGAAATCCACGTCTCCTCTGTGACTTACAACCCAAATCCCAATCCCATGACCTTTCTCTTCCCCCCCCGCCCCGGATCCCCCACCCTCGGTCATGTGGGACACGAGTAAATTTATCCACCCTAGTGGAAAGGCCTCTCTTTTGCAGTTACTCCGGAGAAGCCCGACACATTTCACAAGGAGGATAATTTCTGTTTCCCACCTTTCTCTCTCTTTTCTGCTTCTTTTTAACTCGGTTTTAATTTCGTTTTCTCCCCTGTCCCACGACGCTGCTCTCTCTTCTCAGGCATGCTCCCACTCTGGGTATGTTTTTCAATACGTCTCTGCCAAAGGGTCACTTCAGAGGGACGTTTTTGACGGCTCTTTAGCTCAGGGGATCGTCAAAAAGAACATTTCTGGCCTCCCTGAAGCGGGAGCGAACTGAGCCCAGGCTGTGTTCCCACAGTAACCACTGCTCTCCCGGGGCTCCCCAAGGAGCTGGATACATGTCTGGGGACAGGGACACCCTTTTGGCCCTGCGGTAGGGGATACACACCCGCGGCCTTCTCCCCGTCTCCCCCGCAGTTCTGGCCAGTCCTTTCTCACCATCTCGGCTGCTTTTCCCCACCCCAGCTCCTGTGGGGTGACCGCACCCTCGGGTCCCCCCGGGAACAGCGACTGGCACAAGCTCCCACCCTGGGCAGTCCAAAGCCCAGCCCGAGCGCCTTTTCCAGCGGCAGCCAGGGGTGGGGAACCGCTGGCCAAGCTGCGGGGTGGTCCCCGCAACCCACCCTCACCGTCTCTGCTGAGATGTGGGTGGCAGCAGCAATAGGACGCCCGGGGCAGAGGTTGTGTGCGGGGGAAGGAGGCAGCTCCGCAGGGTCGGGCAGCCCTCAGGGCCAAGCAGTGCCCTCAGACCCTGCAGCCCCGGCCCTTCCCCACCCACCACGGGCGCTCCGAGCGGGGAGCTCGGAGCATCCCCAGTGCGGCCGTGTCTCCGGGCGGATATTCGGTGTGGTGCGAGTGTCGCTGCCGCAGCTCCGCCGTCGGGGCCGGCCGGAGGAAGCCGCTCCACCGCCGCAAACCGCGTGTGAACCGGCTGCGGGCGGCGCCGCTTCGGGTTGCACAGAATTCTCCCCTCTCCACCCTCTCATCTTTTTCTCTTTTATTTTTTTCGGCGCTGCCAACAGTGGAAACGTTTCCCTTTCTTTCCGGGATGGGGATTTACCTGAACCGCAGGCACGTGTTGGGCACATTTTGGTGAAGGTAATGAAACCGCGGCTCTGAGTGGAGCTGACAGGTCTTTCCACTCTGTCCTTGCTCTGCAAACTCGCGCCCAGGGGCTCACATAGAAAAAAAAAAAAGACGAGAAATTGATAGAACCTATTCGTTTCCCGGCCTCACTGAGAGATCGGGAAAAATATTCCAGAAAGCGTCACTGAAATCCTGCAGGGTTCGATTTCAGGCGCTGCTATAGACGATGAAAAACGGGCAGTACAGTCTCTTATACGGAAATTAAACATATTGGAGCCTCCCGCCAGGTCCAGCTGATATTATGGTCGATACTCCCAGAATTTTCCTTCTGCTTTTGCACAATATTCTTTGGTCGCACTTATTTATGTGCCTGGGACAGAGAGCAGAGAAATATTCATCGAGAGGGAAGGGCGTCTTGTGATAATCGGAAACAGGGGTCCTTTTTAAAAACATCCTTTTTGGCCCTAAAATTCTTGGGGGAAAATAAAAATACGCGAAACCGCCGCAGCAGAACCGATGAGAAATAATAAAGGCAAATTAATCGGAAACGAATGTTTCCCGGAAAACCAAGTGGTGCAAAGCGGATTTCCAGCGCGGGGCCGGGCCGAGGGAGAGGCTCTCATCGCCAACCCGCAGGTGCCTCTGCGGGGCTTTAGAACGTTAAGGTTCGCATCCTTTTCTCCGCTGCTGCCCGGTGCTCGGGGCAGGGATGGATCCCGGCTCGGTGCCGCTGCCCAGCCCCGGGCTCCGCGCTCCGTTCCCGCCTGGAAATTGCGCACTTTGGTAATTTTCGCCTCCCGCGGGCGCGGGGACTCCGCCGCCTTTCGGGGCTTCCCTCGGCCGCTTTCTCTGGGGAGGTTTTATACAAACCAACCTCTCGCCCGACACACTTTTGTTTTCCGCTGGGTACCCGTGTTATTCCCCGGGCTGCCCCGACGGGAAGGTGCGGAATTTTGCCGGGTTGCTGCCGGTTTTTAAAGGAGGGAGAAGAGGAGAGGAGGGTAGGGGGAGCGGCGGCTGCCGCCTCTATTTTAATGTCATTATAGTTGCCGTGGCAACCCATTGGATCACTCTTCCTGGAATGAACCTTGTGACAATGGTTGGTTTGCGAGAAATCGGTAAATGTGCAACCGGGGGACACAGCTACATTACCGCGAACAACAGCGAGGGTTTAACATGTGACCCTTCCAATTATGCTGATGATACCTCGGTGCAGCTGCCTCGGCCGTGCTGCGAAGATGTGGCTCCTTGGGGGGGTTGGGGAGGTTCCCGGGGCCGTTTCAGGGCACAGCCCGGTAGGGATGGGGCCGCAGCCCGCACCGCCTCTGTACTGAGAGGGGAACAGCATCTCTTCATAGGGATCGCGAATGTGGTCCCTACCACTAAAAGAAAAAGAAAAGGAAAAAAAAAAAAAAAGAAAAAAGAAAGGAAGAGGAAGAAGAAGAAGAAAAAGGAAGAATAAAAAGCTTCTTCGGGGAAACGTGGAGAGAGTTGAATATGCGGCCAGGCTGTGGCTGCAGGGCTGTGAAATAAAGACCTGCTTTGGGGGGTGGGCAGAGACCCCCGGGCCCGGAGCACACGGTACATCTGTGACACGGCTGCAGGAAGGAACGAACAGAACCCGCCCCCTCCCCGAAAAAAAAATAAAAATAGTTACAAGCCTTAAAATATGGTTCAGAGAATTACAAGTAATCAGAGCTGCGGGGGTCAGCAGTGCAAACTTTTTAAGACTAATGTTTATTTAGAAAAGTGAGTGGTGTCTGCGTTGCTTTTCTAGTGCCCCAGCACAAAAGTCCTAATGGCTTTTGCAGACTTTCCATCACAAACTCCTGCACAGGGCGCAGGGACCACCGCTGAAAGCAACCCCAAGCCGACCCTTTCAAAGGTATCATCGGTACAGGGTTTATAACCCCCTCGCCCGTCTTTCCATGAGTCAGTGACGATATTTTCTGCACTCCCTCCTCAGTTTTGCCCCTTTCTCGCGTTAGTTTGGCGTAACCCGAACCCTCCCCAATACCTCCCCTCTGTGGAGGACAGAAATCGGGGGATGGGAGCGGCCATCCCCATCTCCCTCCCCGGTCCCATTCAGCCCTGGACGGCTGCGGTCCTGAAAGCAACGCGGGGCTTCAGCCGAGCTGGAAACCTCGTTAAGAAGAAGCCGGGGGTAGAGGCAGGAACCGGCGCGGGGCGGGCTGGCCGGTGTCCTGAGAGAAGGCAGAGCTGGCAAATCCATTCTCCCGTCTCACCCCTTCCAGCCGCTCTCCCGGGAGCCCAGCCACAACACCAGCCCTTGTGTAGCTTTGGGTGTCTCTGCTGAGCCCATCCCAAAACTCCTCCCGTGGATAAAACATGGTCGCCAGTTGGGATTTGACCGTCTTAGCAGACTCGAGGCTCTGTCTTGGGATGCTCCTTTTGTTCTCAGGACTAGAAGAATAAAACCAGCAACTTTGCACATCTCTTGGGACAATTCCCCCTCGACTTTAAACAGGAGGTGGATACAGGGGAAGCACAGACCTGGAATCTCAGTGAAAGCCAGTGGCCTCAGCCCTAGCTGCCTTGCAGCAGGGCAGGAGAAAATCAGCTGTGTTCAGTTCCTTCCCTCCTGCCCTTGACAGGTGTCAGGATCTGGGAAGGATGAGCAGGACAACAGGATGTTGTCCCCTCTCCTGTCATCAGCGTTCACAGCTCTACTAAGCAACCAGAGCAGCTTTGCAGGGGGATGTGCAGGAGAGAAACAGGGTGGAAGGGGAATAGAAAGTGGGCTGGATCTTGCTCCCTTTCCAGCCAAGTGGTTGTCTTATCCTGATCCTGAAAAGGTAAGCTTGGTTTAACCCCTTCTTTGGTCTGCATAGGGAAAAACATGTAACTCAAACCTGGGAAGGCTGAACCAAGAAATGGCAGTTGAAAGTGCCTCTGGAAACGCACACCTGAGGCCTGATCCCAGCTCCCCCAGTCAGAACCAGGTCCGGGGCTGATGTCACAGCTGGTCTGCGAGGCTGAGGAGAGAGGACAGTGGTATTTCTAAACTGCTGAAATGTGCCTGATGCTTGAGGGAATATCATCTCCTCTCTCTCAAGGGCTTTCATTTGAAGGGCTTGACTCTGCTTCTGAACAAGTTGATGAGACATTCTGGTCTTCTGACTCCCATTATCTCCCCGAGGGCACTGCACCCTCCTCACCCGGTGCTCGATGCTCGACCACCCAGATCAGGTCGCTGCAATTGCTCAGGGAGTGGAGGACCCCCAGGCAGAACCTGGCACTTCTCTTCAGGGTTTGGAGAGCTGGTGCAAATCTGGGCAATGGGATGGGTGACAGCAGTCCCTTGCTATCCTGTATCCCTTTATCCCCCTTACAAAGCAAAAATGCTGGGAACACTGTTCGTTCTTAAATTTGGAACATTTGGGCTGGAGTATTTTGGATGCCTTTGGAGAGGGGAGGCAGGGAAGAAGGGTGCAGAGAGAGGCATGAGAAGGAGAAAGAGCTACAGCCTTGCTGGCATGAAGTTGATTTGTCTGAATACTGTCCTTTTGTGGCTGTCATCTGTCACTGTACCCAGGAGATGCTGCAATCACATGCAGATGAGGCTCAGCCATGCAAAAAACATCCTGCAGGTATCACAACACTGCAGCTTTGCCTTGCCCCTCCATTTGAACCAAAACTGTACTTGTCCTGCTAGGGAAGGGCTGGGAATTTCAACCAGCTTCTCCTGCAGCTCTGTTCTGCTCCCCAGGACCTTGCTGGGGTGGAAAGGTGCATGTGACATCAGAGGTGATGGTGAGAGATGGAGCAGGTGCCAATGGGTGACCCGGAGAGTCCATGGGCCAGTGCAGCAAAGCCCCTCCATCCCCTAGGGGCTGGGAGATGTTCCAGTCTGATGTTCCAGTGTGGTTTTTCATCTCCCTCCTTGGTGTCAGCAGAGCACGAAGGCAGGGGAGAGGTCAAGCCCTCTGTTAATACACGTGTTTTAAATAACTGGTATTTTTATTTCTTCCCTTCGTTGCAATGGGCTTGGCACACATCTTTGTTTGCACAATTGTCCTGCCCACACGTTCTGTTGCCCAAGTAAGGAGAAAAAGATCCTGTGTGATCTGGAGGTGTGCTTTGCTGGTTCTGACATGTAAATACTAATCAAGAAACAACAACAGAGAGACAAAAACCTCCCCCCTACCCTTGAACCCCTTCAGATCCCTTTATTGTCGAGGCATTTGTTGCACTTGGACTGGCTTTTCACTTTATCCTCTTAGAGAGGTTGGCTCCAGCAGTAGTCCCCAGATTCCTCAGCTACATCCTACTGAGGGAAAACATTTATTGAAGTTTTCAGCTTATTAGGGAAATACATATTTCTGCTTCTTTTCCAAACTCCACTGACATATTTTCGAAGCCAGCCCTGTGTGTCAGCATGGGGGCAGGCAGGGCATCCCCTCTCTCTCCTCTTGCAGCTGGATGAACTTTGAGTACCCCAAAATGCCGTGGAGGGGGAATTCCTACCACCACCATGTGCTGCACTGGTGGACAAAAGTGGTGAGTATGTGTGTAGATGATTTTCCTCCATAAAGGTGTGCTTCAGCTCACTCACATCTCTGAAGAAACACAGGTATTTGGACACACCACCCAGCTCCTCAGATAGCCACATTTCAGATGAGCTTTGCAGCATTGATGAGGTAAGAGGGCACAGGGAGGTGTCCGGTGAGAGAACTGGACAGCCTGTTTCACACGAAGAAAAGAAATACTTCTCCCTGGGTTGTCCTGTAAAACTCACTCTGTCATGGCTCTCACTCTGCTGGCAGGTTCTCAGGTGATAACTACCAGGGCCTCAAGTCTGGATGTGGCCTTTAACTTCAGATGTCCTTCAGGCTTCAGCTGCCCGAGGTTGGCAGAGAGTTGCAGGGAGAGAATCATTCTGTGCTCACTGTTTCTTTTATTTTCTTTCTAAGCATCCATCCCTAGACACTGCTGGAGAGGAGATTCTGGAGCTTTGGATGAAATCCCACAAATTTTCATGGAAGCAGAACAGCAGGAAGGCAAACAGGAAAGAAGAGGAGTAATATACTAATCTCAGGGGCACTTGTTGCATTTCTCTCTTTTCTTTGCTGTGCTGTTTCCTTTTCCTTCAGCCACATACTACAGGATTACGGCAAATGAATTAAGGGATTAAACCATAAGGGAGAATTAGGATCCTGCTGATTTAGAAACAGAAAACCAGATGGGCTCATTGAACTCCAGATGATGGAAGAAAATCTTGGGTAGTGCTTTGGATGTAGGCCATAGAATAATTCAAGTTATTGGGAACCTCTGAAGATCTCTGGTCCAACAGCCCCAAAGCCAAATCAGCCTAGATCAGATAGCCCAGGGCTTTGTCCAGTGAAGTTTTGAATGTCTCCAAAGATGGAGATCCTCCCACACCTCTGGTCCTCTGTGTTGAACCATCTTCAGGGTAAATTTTTCCCCAATATCTAATACAAGCTTTCCCTTCCGCAACTTGCATTCGTTGCCTCTCCTTGCATGTCTGTGTGTACACCAGGGAGATGTCCAGGTTCATTAGGACCCATTCAGGGCCTGCTGTACCTCCCTTGTAAACCAGGTTGTTGGGCACAAGTTTCCCATCTCAGACAGAGGATTCTGGGCCTTCTGAGCACCTTGGATTCTGTCAGTTGAGCAGGCCTGGATGGGAGGTCTCACCTCTCCAGGGTGCATCAGTGCTGCCTTTGAATCGCTCTCACCTGTGTAACAGGGTGAGGTTTTGCTGTTACTGTGACTGGAGATATCCCAAGCAACATCCAAATGTCACTCCCATAACCCACTTTCAGGATTATCCAGGAGTGGTGGGTCTGGAGAAAAAGGACATATGGTGGCCTTTGCCCTGCTGCATCCACCTGGGGAAACAAAGGCATGGGTAATAAAGGTCACCTGTTCGTCTTCATGGCCGACAACTGAGCCAAGAAATTCCTTCTCCCCAGTGCCCTGAACACTCCTCCAGACTGCCTGGGGTCACACAGCATGAGGCCATGCTCAGACACAGCTTTTGGTGACAGGCTCATAGACAGGTGGACCTCTTCCAGTACATTTTGGCAGCTGGGAATCATCTCAGTGAAAGACAGAGCTGTGACGTGTCTGGCTGTGTCTTGCAGGAGAGGAGAAAAAAATTAAATAAAAAAAAGGAAAAATAAAAGAGAAAAGAAAAGACAAAAAGGAAAAAAGTTGTCTACAACATCCCAGCCTATCCCTGATCCTGTAAATGGATGTGAGGGCTTGTTTGGAGAAAAGGTAGCCTGACCCTGGGCAGTGAGGAAAGGAGAGGCAGAAGTCATGAAACAGGGCTCTGTTTGGACTCAAATTCGATTTGCATGGTTAAAACTTGTTGATCCCATACAAGGTTCTCCTGGCTGGGAGCTGAACTTGGTTCCACAGCCAAGCTTTCTTCTTTTCCAGAGTGTTCAGCATAAATCAGACTTTCACAGCCTTCTTTGAGTGGAAGGAGCAAGAAATCACGTTTTGTCTCCTGTCCAGGAGCTCTGGGAGAAAGGAGCTGTCAGAAACCCAGGAACTAGCCCAGATCTGCTGGCATATGCTCTGTGAATCCTTCTGCCTGGCACTGCCTTCACCCATCTGCTGTAACAGCTCCATCAGCTCCCATGTGTTGCTTTTCCCAGACGAGATCCCAGCCAGGCTCCTGCCACCCAGGTGGAGCTGTGCCCCAAGCAAGGGGTACCAAACCAAAATATCTTTTGGGCTGGGTTATACTCTGCCCTGCATCTCACCCAAGCCACAAGAGGGTTTTAACACAAACCCATATCTGGTATGGTGCCTTGCTGTGACCGTTTGCACTCCCCTGGGGTCATATCTTTAGGGTCTTTTTTCCCTAGAGGAAAAAAGCCCAGATCAGCCCAGAGAAGTCACATTTCCATGTGCTTTTATAACTCTCTTGTCACTAGTCTCACTAGGAATTATTTTCTGAACATTTAGGTAGAATTTCCCTTGCTGTACCTTTTTCTTCCAGGAGGATGGTGGCTCCACTGTCTTCTTCTTCTCTGACTGAACAAACCCATCTCTCTCCACATCTTCCAGCTTGGCAAAGTACTGTTAATTTTCCTGTACAGCTTCATAAGCATTTGAGGGAGAGGGGCAAGTTCCCACAAACACTACATGGGTCGTGTCCATCTGAGCATCTCCTGGCAGGAAGGGAGTGTTTGGTGGAGGAGGCTGCAGAAATCCTACCAATACCTGCAGTGGACCAAAAGCTCCATTGCTGATCCTGCTGAAACAGAGGGTTAAAGCTTCTCTGCTAGAGCCATTCCCTGCTAGTGAGATCCATACAGTCCATTAAAACTAGGGATCTTATTATGGGCTATATAAAAAAGGTAAAGAGGAAATGAGAACCTTATGAAGGGTTTCTTATATGTGCAGATGGCAAGGGCATCTGAGGCTAAGAAAGCTTTTCCAACAGGCTTTCTCCAAACAGAAATGCTTACTTTACTTGGTTTCCCCTCCTTTAAAAGGAGATAAATAGATGCAGGAATATCTTTTCTGCACAATTCACACTTGCTAACCAGCCACACTGTCCTTGGGATGGAGAAACAGACCCTAAACCCATATATTGCTCTGTCCTGGTTTCAGCTGGTATAGAGTTAATTTTTTTCCTAGTAGCTGGTACAGTGCTGTGTTTTGAATTTAGTATGAGAATAATGTTGATAACACACTGCTGTTTTAGCTGTTGCTAAGTAGTGCTTACCCTAAGTCAAGGACTTTTCTGTTTCCCATGCTCTGCCAGCGTGGAGGTGCACGAGAAGCTGTGAGGGAGCATGGCCAGGACAGCTGACCCAAAGTGACCAAAGAGATAATCCATACCATAGATTGTCCTACTTGGTATATAAACAGGGGGGAGTTGGCCAGGAGCCACTTACCACTGCTTGGGGGTGGGATGGTGAGCAATTGTATTGTGCATCACTTGTTTTTTTTGGGTTTTAGCCCTCTCTCTTTTTGTTGTCTCCCTTACTATTATTAATTATTTAATATTATATTGTAACTAATTTCAGCTATTAAACTGTTCTCAGCCCATGGGTTTTACTTTTTTCTAATTCTCGTCCCTACCCCACTGGGGTGAGAGGGACTGAGCAAGAATCTTCACGGTACTTAGTTGTCTGCTGGGGTTACACCAAGACATGGTCTCAAGAGCAGATTCTCCTGTTCCCCTAGCACCATATTCAGATTTCAGATGCACTAGTAGGTCATACTCAGCTCTCTCCTGGATCAGAAGTAGCAGACTGTATTTGCTGCCTCCTGCAGCCTGATTGAGGACTGGTAACACATCCATCAGCACACAGGAGTTATTTAAATCTATTGAGTAACATCAGGAGCACTGAGAGCTGGCCAAAACTCGGAATTCAACCTTCCAGCAGTGGCCACTGCTCTGCATCTGTCTCAAAGTAGCAGAAACCAGGACCTCAAGCATGAATGGACTTTGTGTCCATAGCAGAACCAGGGACCCTTGGAGTCTGGGCATCTATTTGCTTGTTCTAACCACCTCGTTGGACATTTTTAACCTGTCTCACCCTGTCCCCACATGCATGGCTGTCCTGTCACACAGCAGTGACATAGCAGTGCCAGAATGGGAAAAGGTCCCAGAGCTGCTCTCTGAACCTGTAGGACCCTGTGGGAACCCCTGGCTACTTCCTTAAGGCCTTTAGGGGCCCAAAAAACAAGCAGAGACAGGAAGCATCCTTGGAGCATGACCCTTATTTATACAGAAGTACAATCTCTCTCTAAAGGTGTTGTAGGGGGGTGATTCACATCCCCCTGTGCAGGCTGAGAGTGGAAGCACAGTGAGGCCAAGCGATATGAGCAGGGTTGGGCAGATAACCTGTGGCAGAGCAAGAACAGCAGCCCAGCAGTGTTGTGAGCCCTTGCCACCACTGCTTGTCACCACTGCTCAGTGTCAGAGCCCTGGCCACCTTGCCTCCCTGCCCACCCAGCCAGGCAGCCCGCTCCTTTCTCCTTCAGACTCTTAAAATAAGACTCGCAAAGCCTCGAGCATGGTTTCGATTTCATTAATAAATCCCTGCTTGCACTTGAAGCTGCTGTGCCTTTTAAAACATTATCCGTGGCTCTGGTTACACTCCTGATGAAAGCAGGCATGGCCCTATTAGTTTTCATGGCAAACAGCTCTGCCACGTCCTGCGATCCTTTACACACTCAGTGTAACCCAAGTTTCACAGGATAGGGAGGGGGCAAAAAAGGCATCTTGAAAGGCAGTGTCCTTCTCCTTCACTGCAGACCGAGGGCATTGCACACTTGAATCCCTCTCAGAACCAGCTTTCATTAACCTGTAGCTTTTAAAAAATTGTTTTAAAATTTAAAAAAAATTGCTACCAACAATTACCTCCTGGCTCTGCAACTCTCACCTGATGCCTGTGTCCCTCCAGCCCTAGGAAGGGGGCTGTAGCAAGGGGTGGGAATGGGAATGGGGTGTGGAGAAGGGAAACAGGAGCTGCTTGAGCAGTGAGGAGCAACAGCTGCTCTGCAGTGCAGCCTCCTCTTTGTGGCCTGCAGAGGAGGAGTTTTGCTGGGGAGCAGAGTTAAGTGTCCACAGCCATGCAGTGTGAAAAACCCACCCCATGGCAACAGGTTTGCTCTGGGTCATTAATCCCCGATCTGCAGATGGGTAAATTGAAGCACAAAGGGTTTAAGCTTGCTAGTGGTAGAGGATGGAGAGGACAAGAGGAACTGTTCCAAAACTTTTGAAGTGAGTTTTCAAATGCCTTCAGCTTTGCTCTGTCTCTTAGGCAATGCTTGGGGAGCTTTGTGGAAGTGAGTTAGCAGCAAAAGCAGAGAGACTGTGCTCAAACAGGCCAGCAGGAAACCAGCACAGAGATGCAGGAGTGAGGCAGAGATTAAGGGAAATAGAAAAGGAGAGGGGAAAGGAAAACAGACACAAGGAGAAAGATTAAGAAAAACAAGAGAATAATGAAATGAGAAAAAAGGTGAGAATGAGGAGAAGAGAGGAAGGAAAGTGAGGAAGCCTCTTTGCATCTCCCGAAGCAGACAGGTGCTGAGGGCTGTGATCCCTCTCTCCTACCCTGGATCACACATCTCCACCTGTGTCCCAGCACGTTCCCTGCCCCACAGAAGTGCTGGCTGCCCTGCCCACAGCAGAGCTAAGCCTGGCAGCTGTCAGAGGGGCTGGATGGCCCAGTCCTGGCCTGGCGCTCTCGCTGCTCACACAGAGCAGCCGGGAGAGGGTGGCAGGTGAGTGAGGCACAGTCATTGCTACAACAGATGGTAGAGGCATGACATTACATGGCAGGGCTATTATTTATTGAGTGCTCGTGTTTGTCATGGCTGAAGATGACATCTTATTAAAGAGTCATGACACTGGGCGATTTTTTTAAGCCTAGGGGCCAAGAAGGCTAATGAACAGGGATAGCTCCAGGAATAGATGGAGGGAAGTGCTGTTTTCAGGTCACAGGCAAAGCTGACTAATGTTTCACTGACCTGATTTCTGGGTGATTTCCAGGCTCATCTTGCTCCTGCTGATTAGGGATGGATGCTTCTTGCCATGGCCTGACAGGGCTGGCTCAGGGGGAAGCTGCTCTCAAGAGACCCTGTGGTAAGGGAGCAAAGCCTGAGATGTGTCATGAGAAAGCTCCCTCCCACGGACAGCCAAACACCAGGACTCCTGCTAACAAGGGCATGTGGCAGGCAAGGGCTTTTGGACAGGTTTCCCCAAATCTCACCTTGCAGGAGGTTTGAAGGAGGGCTCTCAGAGACCACAGGCAATAGCTGGAGGAGTGTGGGAGGTGAGACCCCGCTTGTCACTGTGGCACTTTCACTCCTGTGTGATGCTTGTCAGGACAGCTAGACCCACACCAGGGCTGCCCCGCTCATTTTATCCCTCTCAGCCTGCCCTGGCACCAGCTCTGCAAGGCTTGCCCTCCTTAGCCTGAAACAAGAGCTTCTCCCTGCAGCTCCCATGCACCGGCTCCTTATCGCTGACCCGCTCTGTCAGTGCAGATGCTTGACTAATGTTCCCTTGTAAAATGTTGTGTTAAGCACATTCCAGGCGCTGACATTAAATACTCGGGCCAGGGCAGCGCTCACCCTCCGGCGGGCGCAGCGCTGAGCCAACCCCAGCCACACGCCGCTGCTGCCGCAGCCAAAATTCGCTTTTTTTCTGCCCCGTCCCCAGCTCCCCCTGCCCTCCCTGCGGCACAGCCAGCGTGGGCAGAGGGGGAAGGAGGCAGCGGGCAGGACCACGGCTGGCTGGCAGATTAAATAATAATTACCCCAGCCGCCTCCGGCCGCCCTCGCATTCCTCTGTGCTAACAGCTCGGCTTATTTTGTTTTCATCCGCAAATATTGACTCGTCGGGTTCTTTTCACCTCGTGCCTATTAAAAAGGCATTGCTCAGAGTATTGTTATTGAATTTGTTCTGCAGCTGCGAGAAGCATCCAGCAGCTTGGAGGAATTCACCCACACTGCTAGCACGGACTCTGAAGGTGGTGTGCCCCCAGTACCCCCCAAAACTCCTTTGCAAGGGATGGGACCTGGGTCTGGCTCAGCAAGGATTCTATCCAGCCTTTCCACCAAGGGACAGATCAGGATGGTGCTGGGGGTGAGGCAGAGCTATGAGCTGCTCCTGGGGGATGCTGCCTCGCTGCTCTGTGCCTCAGTTTCCCTGGTCAGCCTTGCGATTCCATTTTCGTAATGGGCTGGGAGTTTAATTATAGACATGCAATTTAACAGCCTGACCTTTTGTTGCTGCAACTTGTCCTTCAATATTCACTTCAGCTTGAAGATGTGGGAGTTGTTTCCAGATGCCTTAACCTGGCTGGAGCAATAAGCAGAAAAAGAAATCCCTTCATTTCTCACTGAGCTGAATTATCTGGGTAATTAGTGAGCGTGACAGCAATGCTCACATGGCTCCAGTGTGAGAGTTTGGGATCGTGGCTGGGGGGGATGTTGATGCCTCTCCCCCCTGCAGGGGGTGTTTGGGGTGCAGGACAGGGATGTACAACCTCTCCCCACTTTTCCCACAGTGTTCAGCCAAGGGCAGGGGCGACAGGAGAGCAGCCTGCTCGTGAGGAAAGCCCCTGTTTCAGGAGCTGTGCTCAGCCTTGGCATCTCTCCCAGAATAAAATTGACTGGCACCACATTCCCAGGGACTGCCCTCTGTCCCAGCCCTCCCTCCAGGGGAAATCCCAGGGAGGCCAGTACTCTGTCTCACCTGATTCACAAATGGGAATAGGAATTGAGACAGGTGAAAAAGGTTGAAGCATCAGAGGGCACTCTGAGGTGGGTGTCCTTTATTGAAACCTCTCCCTGTCACCTGTGAGTGTCTCAATGGACCCTTCTCCATCAGGGAACTGACAGATGTTTGTCCTTGTGGGAGAGGGATAGGCTGTGATGACTCTTGGGATCCTCTATGTCCACATCTATGGCAGGATCCTTTGCCCAACTTCTCCACCCTTCTAACCTCCCTCCAGATGCCTTTTTAACCTCTCCAGCATGAAAAGAGCCAGCAGGTGAAATCCCAGCTCACCAACCCTGCCTACACCTCAGTGATAGCCAGCAGCCAGGCGTGGGACATCAGGAAAAGCTGTGACCCTGTGGTGGAGGGATGCTCTTCCTGGGGGAGGGATGGATGGTGTGTGGCACATGACCCCAAACTCCTTGCACTGAGCAGGTTGTCTCCTGCCTCGTGACCAGCCTGCAGAAAGGAACGCAGCTGCCTCCTTCCCCCAGCGCCTGTTTGTGGAAAGCAAATGTCAGCGTTGTCATGCCCAAGTGTTTATTTTGGAAACAGCTGTGGGCCTGGCCAGCAGGCATAGGGGACACGATCCTCCTTCATGGCAAGGAGGATCAGCCACTCAGCAGCAGCTCCTACCATGCCCCACCAAGGATGTGGCTTGGCCACAGGGCTCCTTTCTCCTGCCTTCAGTCTGCACCACATCAGGTCTGTCACAGACACTGACCAGGCACAGGGAGTGCATCATGCTGGGCCCTGATGGCAGCCAAAACCCCTCACAGAACACAGACCTGCCTACGGGTACCACTGAACCTCAGGGTGACCCATAAGGGCGCTGGCTCTGGCTAATGCCCAGAATCATTCCAGGCATAGCTGTTCCATGTTCCTACTGGGGTGGGAAGAAAATCATCTCTGAGAAGTGTCCTGTTCACCTGACCTTTGCTCTCCAAATATTTAGGATCCCACAGTGCACAGTCACAGGCCTTGTTCGGCTTCAGTGTGATGCCATTTGCCTCCTGTCTCAGCTGTCCCCAGTAATTCATCTCTGGCTCGCTGATCTGGGGATGTGGAAGATCCTCTAGCACCACCAGGCTTCCCTGAGGTGAGTGCAGGCACCAGAGCACCCTCTCAAGCCCTGTCTGTCCCTTGTTCCCTGCACACCTACATTCCCCCCTTGCCACATCCTTGGTCACCAGGAACTGAGGGGACCATCCATGGAGGGCAATCCCTGGCAGGATTCACTCTTCCCTCCCTGGTTTGCATCTATCACTATTCCAGCAGTGACAAGGGAAAGTTCAAGCATGGCCAGAGTGAGCAAACCCTGGCAAAGTGTTGGACTTTCCATTAGGGAAGATGCTGGGAAGGTGCATTTGGGTTCTGTGTAACAAGCAGGAGGAGAAAACTGGGATTTACATGAGTCAGCAGTAACCAGAGAGGCAAGCCCAGGCCCCAGCACAGCCTGGGATTTTTTGGTCAAGGGCAAGGACTGGTGGCTTTGGGCAGGCTCAGACCTGAGCCCTTGGAGGGTCTGAGTTTGCTGTCAGAAGGTGGCATAAATTAAGAAGGATGCTCTTCTCTCCTGGGGTTGTTGTGAATTTATTACCCCCATTTCATGAGTTCCTAGAGATGTCTCTGCCCATGGTTTCTTGGAAGAAAAAACTGGCTGGAGAGGTCCAGGCTAGGGACCTTCAGAAGAAACTCCATGACGAAGAACTTTCTTTGGACAATTACACCACCTCAATGAAGACGGGGAATGCTCAGCTGGCAAGTCCTTGAGGAAATGGCACTGACTGTCACTGAGCATTAGTGAGGGTGCAAGGGGAGAAGAGCTCAGGAAGAGGATGCCAAAAGTACGAGTGACATTTTGAAAGGGGCCATAGTGGTTATTGAATTTTCTTTGCTCTGACCACAGGTACAGCTTATTGTACATCCTAAAATCCCGGGCCTGGCCATTTTGGTTGAATATCCACTTTTTCCACAGAGGACTTTCCTATTCATAGCTGACACAGTAAAAGAATAAGGATTAACCACAGAAGAGTCAATGTTTTATATGAGACAGAGCCATAAAAGGTGTGTCCATCAGAGACCACTGAGCCAGAATCCAAGACAGACCCTGCTGTTAAAAAGTCCCTTTGCTACTGCTTGCCACGGGCTGAGGATGGCAAAACACCCAAACCTCAGCCTGCATGGTGCTACGATGAGTGAAAAGTTTGTGATGCTTCATAGACAGAAGGAGTTTTTTAAAATCACTTTTAAAATGAAAATGTATGAAACTAAATTATCACTAATTATATTTTCATACTTCTTTTTAAATTAGAGCTGATTTTTCAGTGTGCTACTTGAATAGTGATTGATAGTAATTGATAGTAATTATTTTATTGGCCAGATACTACGTTTTTCTACCAAAACCCATATTTCTGACGGTTTTCAAAAGTAACAATAATTTCAACACAAAATACCAATGAAATATCATAAAAAAAGGTGCCAGTTTCAAATAATGTGGGAAAAAAAGTGATTTTGTTTTATTTTTCAGATGGATTTGTTTTTTTGCGAGATGATGTTGTTTTCTTGAGAGAAAAGAAACCCCAAGTGATTGCAGCAACACAGCTTAGATTTTCAGCAGATGCAAGTCAGGTCATCCCCACAGGGGCTGGCACTGTGTTGCATGGAGGGAAGATTTAGCCCCGTGTGTTTATGTGATGTCTTCACCTCTTTCCATTTGCTGCTGAAACCACTGGTAGCACTCCTGCCTGCACCAACAGGGCTGCAACTGAACGCTGTAGAGCACAAACCCCTATGGAGATAGAGAGAAAATCATAAGCAAATGAAAAATGGAAGTTGAAAGGTGAGGTTTGAGGAGAGGAAGTGACTCATGGGTTGGGAATGAGGGAGAGGGTCTTGGGGAGGCTCGGCAGCTCGAGCTTCAGTGACCCCCGACTGCGAGGAGTCGTGGGGAGGACGGAGGAGAGGCCAAGCATGGAGCAATGAAACCAACAGTCGAGCCCAGGGAGAGCTGTGAAACCCTGGAAGACAATCCATGGCGGTCATGCAGAAAGGGGAGGAATACCCAGCCTTTCCAGACTGTCTGAGATGTTTATCCTTCTCTCTGCTTTGAGAGGGGGCTGTGTGAGACACGATGAGGTAGAGACTCGAGGGAAGCCAGGAAAGCTGATGCATCTACAGCAATGGCTTAAAGCTGCGTTCAAACTCCTGACTCTGCATCTGCTGTGCTGTGTAGGGAAAGGGGCAGCATTTCCTATGCCACGGTAGCATAAAGGAATGGGACAGTATGTTTGAAATAGTTTGGATATCCTGAAATGAGCCCTCCTCCTGCAAAAGCCATTAGAACCTATCACGTGTGTGCAGTCAGGGCTGGGCGAGTGGGCGAAGGACGTGTGCATGCAGTGGTGGCACGCAGGTACCACATCAAGCAATGCAGTTGTGGGGAGAGTTTGGGCTCCTTTTCCCACCACCCTTCAGGAAATCTGTGTCTGTGTGTAATGGGGTTTGGTGTTTTTGCATCTGGTTGTAAAATAACCTACTAGGATGCCTGCTGTGCCATAGCAGATGGTGCTTGAAATATTGCAAAGACCTTGTGCCCACAAAACAGGGCCAGTTCAGGAATTAGAGAGCTTCTTGCAAAGGTGCTGCAGTGGCAGCTGGAGACCAAGCTGTGTGCTCACCCTCTGGGGTTCTCTGCCTGCCCTAACCCCATCTCCCGGCTGCCTGCACCCTCCTGTCCTACTCCACATGGCTCCCGTGGCATCCTCACAGCTCTGGGATCACACAGAGGGCAAGTGCCAACAGGCATCCTTGGTCTCTGTCTTTGGAAACACTGAGCTGTTCTTGGCTTCGTTAGAGCCTGATTTGCATAGAAGGGAAATACTTGACTCTAATTGACTTAGTCTGGGCATGGTTTTCAGAAGGATACAATGCTTACCAGGGACTTATGGAGGAAAGTGACTTTTTCCACCATTCAGGGGAAGGAACTATGTGTATATATCTATGTCAGCAGTTTGTGTCATTTATTCTATGAACATCCAGATACATCTCTGCCATTCATGCATGGTTTGAGTGAAGTATTTCTAGAGGCAAAGCAGGTTGGGGATGCTGCTTTCTCAGGAGAATGCAGCAGTTGCCTGGAAACCCTACTGGTTTCTGAGTTGCCATGTACTAGGACACAAAAAAGATTTAATTCAGGATCTGTTCCTCCAGGGGCATATAAGGCAACCTCAAGGGAAAGGAGCTGAAGGGGATCTCTTGGACCTTCAATCTCTGTATCTGATCATTGCTTCTGGGGACAGAGAAGGAAGAACCTTGTTATTTGGAACATGAAATTATTACTCCAGTTATTATGGCATGGAGATGTTCTATTTCTCAGGTTTTAGTACATATGCAGAAAAGCACAGTTTTAAATTATTTCCTCTGGGTGGAAAGTCCCAGAAATACCACACAGAACCTACCAAAGCCCTGGCTGGGCTTCCACTGTCACGGAGTGGTTTTCATGCTCACATCCAAAAGGCTTGTGGCCAGCCCAGTTTAAACTCAGCACGTGATGGATCTCAGCATGGAGAGAGCCAGTCAAGGTATCCTCGACACTTCCCATCTCTTCTGACAAATCTGCAGCACTTGTGAACTAAAACTGAGCTTTTGCAAACTGTCTAAGGGAACGTCTCCCTTGCTTTCCTAGGCCAGCACTTGGATGAGGCTTGGCAGATGTTTCAGTGTGGATTCTACTGGGCATAATACTGGAGACTTTAATTGTTGTAGGAATTGGCTTGGAGTCCTCTTTTTCTTGAACACTGCTGAGACAAATATTCTGGCTCAGGAATTAACCCAAGCACCCACTAACTTGGAGGCAGCACGTAGGGCCAAGCATTGCTGTGGAGCACTGTGGAATCCTGTTGCATTCAGTCTGGCGGTGCCCTTCCAGAGAGCCAGTAGGTGCCATCACTTTGGATGCATAAAGATCATTTAAAGAACCCAAGCCCAGCAAAACAGTGCTGCTCTGGAGCTAGGAAAACAATGCCCCTGATGATCTATCACATCTTGGTGGCCATCCTTGGTGTATGTTAGCCCTGTATTTTCACAACAAGCCTTTAACACACAGCATCCTTATGTCCAAATTGGAGAGGCATGGATTTGCAAGCTGGACTGTTTGGTGGATGAGGAACTGGCTGGATTGCTGCAACAGAGAGTTGCAGTCAATGGCTCTATGTCCAGGTCGAGGCTGGTGTCAAGCTCTGTCCCTCAGAGCTGTGTCTTGGGACTGGCACTCTAACATTTCCATCAGTGGCATCAATCTCCATCTCCCACAGACTGTGGGATCAAGGGTGCCCTCAAATTTGCAAATGACACCAAGCTGAGTGGTGCAGGTGACACTCCTGAAGGATGGGATGTCATCCAGAGGGAACTTGAGAAGTGAGCCATGGGAAACCCACAAACTTGAATAAGTCCAAGTGCCAGGTGCTGCCCCGAGTCAAGTCAATCCCAGACATGGGTATGGACTGGGAGAAGACATCATTGAGAGCAGCCCTGTGGAGAAGGACTTGGAGGTTCTGGTGGAGGAAAGGCTGGACATGCACACAGCACAGAAGAACCAAATCCTGGGCTGCATCCAAAGCAGTGTGGCCAGAGGGTCCAGGGAGGGGATTCTCCCCCTCTGCTCTGCTCTAGTGATGCCCCACCTGGAGCACTGCATCCAGCTCTGGGGCCCGCAACACAATAAAGTCTTGGACCTGCTGGGGTGAGTCCAAAGGGGCCACAAATGGGATCAGAGGGATGGAGCAGCTCTCCTATGGAGACAGGTGAGAGAGATGGGGTTGTTGAGCCTTGGAAATAGCAGGCTTCAGGAAGAGCTCATTGGAGCCTTCCAGTACTTGAAGGGAGCTTGTAAAACAGAGAGCGAGTGACTTTTTACACAGGCAGGGAGTGACAGGACAAGGGGGAATGGTTTTAACTAGAAGATATTTAGATTAGACACTGGTAAGAAATTCTTTTCTGTGAGTGTGGTGAGACCTTGGCACAGGCTGCCCAATGAAGCTGTGGATTCCCCATTCCTGGCAGAGCTCAAGGCCAGGTTGGACTGGGCTTGGAGCAGCTTGGTCCAGTGGAAAGTGTCTCCATGGCAGGGGGTTGTAACTAGGTGATCCTTAAGGTTCCTTCCAACCCAAACCATTCTAGGATTCTGTGATTCTAGGATTCTATGATTCCAGGATTCCATGAACAGCCCCTCCCCTTAACAACAGGTCCCACCCAGTGACAACAAGCCCATCCCGAGAAACCTCTCCAATATAAAACCCTCTTCCAGGGTCAGCTGTGCAGCAGAAGGTGCTGAGCAGGGGTGAGGATGGAGAATAGGATATTTAGGTTGCCAACAAATCTTGTGCAAGCTTTTTAAAAACTATTATTATAGTTTTATTTTTTTTCTGCTTGTCCTCCAGTTAGGCAGGCAATCTCACTCTGCTGCTTGGAAAGTAATCTCTGGCATATTCACCAGGGATGAATTTGTTGATTGTAAAATTAAAGGAGGCTTTGGGATTAGGGCTTCTGACCTCGGATATAGCTCTTTCTGAGGCTGTGACTTCAGGTTGGTGTTTTAGCTGGAAAGAAGAAACTTTTGTGCTAGCAAGTAACAATAAACAAGCTTAATATAGGTTTGTTATGCCTCTGTTAGAAGGACTTTAAATGTGTAGCCCTAATTGGAGAGAGCACCAGGTTAAAACTCAGTAAGGGAAGTTTACTGAAGGTTTTTTTTTTTTTTTCCTAAGAACTTGATTTTTTTTTTTTCCTGTGGAAAAAAGTGTTTTACTTACTTTCTGAATCTATTTGTGATGGAATGAAAAAGATGAGCGGAACTTTGTGTTTAAGTGCCATTTCCTCCTTTTCTATACTAAAATGGTATGGGAAAGGTAAAGTAGGTGGAAGAGGAGAAAAAAATTATTTAAAAAGATGAGGCCCTCTCTCTTAGTCTTTTTGATAAAAGCATTTCTAAAACATTTTTAGAGAACATTCACTGTCTTTTCTTGAAGTACATGAGATGGAAAGAGTTGCATTGTGATGGAATGAGCCTTTCACTTTTTAAAAGAAACTTTGGCAAAATATCTGTAGTTTAACTGGAGGATTTTAAATTGCAGTCGTCTTGAATGCTCAGGATTCCTTCTGTTATCTTCTGAGAACTCTGACATCTGTATATATATTTTTTTTAAGGCATAGCAGTTGAGAGATGCTGCTGGAGAGACATTCCTTTATTTTCTGATGATCCTCCAAAGCTGCCTGTGCTGTAAGTCAATGATGGAATAATTGTAGTCTGGATAAAGCTTTTAGTGCTGAGCATGAAAAAATAAGCAATGAGAATGGGGCTAATTTGTCTCTCCCCTTGGAGAAGGAAGACTCTTGTGGCCCAGTTGCCATAGTGTCAGCCAGAACTGATTTGCAAATGAAGGGTCTGAAACTCTAGATGAGTGTATGGCTGCTCCAAGAGTTCATCCTATAATTTTCTCTGTGCTTTTGTCTGTTTTACTGCTCAGGGCTGTGGCCAGGTGCCAGTAATTTGACAGCAAGGGGTGAAAACTGCCAGCAAATCCATTTTGGGCTTAGCTATGAGTATCCCAGGTGAAAAGTGTTAGACTTAGTCTGACTGAAGGGTCAGTCTCCTTCTCCAGGAGGTGACTCTGCCTGGGATGTCATTTGAGGAGAGGGAGGATCTGCCCTGGATTCTACCTATTTGCAGTGGGATGTTGCCTTCAGCTTTTGAGCCTCCATTACCAGGGCAGTCCATGCTCCATGTACCCACCAGGATTTGCTTTAGAAAGATGTTCTTGATGGATGGAATTGGATGGCTGGGGTATGGAGGGAGAGGAACATTTTGGCCATTTGTGATGAGTCTCTATTTTGCCTTCTGCCTAGGTTCCCTGATGTGCCAGCAGCAGGGATTGTCTATTAGGACAGCAGTGCCTGGCTATACACTTCACCTGGATTGTAAGGTAGGGAGAAGCTTTGCTCCTCAGGAAGGAGCTCCACCAGCTATGCAGCCACCTTATCCTCCTGACCTTGTGTGTCACCATCTGCCATGGGCTCACAGGTGAGAACTGTTTGCTTTTCTTGGAGAGATGAGTTTAAAGGTGAGGCTGATCGTCATCATAAGTTTATTGCTATTGGTTTGTTGTACCCATGTGGAGCTTATTGCAGTGCTATCCTATTCATATCTAGTCACAATTCTCCTTTGGTGTTTCAAAAATTCATTCTGGCTAAGTTCTTTGTGGTGCTCCTTAGAGCAACTTTGTCCCTTTCTGGTGAGCAGTAATCTCTTCAAGGTTTGAGGACTGAGATGTGACATGGATGACAATTACTTTGATTTATATTGTCAAAAGGAAGGTTAAGGAGTTGATTTTATGTATGTTTTGTAAACAATATTTAAATTTCCTGATGGGAATGTGGAATTATTTTTCTGAAATGTTATTTTGTTTTGCTACATTGTACAGACCTTTTAGGAGCAGTCTTTGGAAGCCTTCTGAAGATAAGGGGCTGGATGTATTTGTGTTGTCAGCTGTCCCATGTAGCAATGCAAACTGGTGGGATGGGAGAGGTCACCTGCAGAATCTGAGGTTTCATGATGAACAAACCAACTGAGCCACACGTGTGAGTCTGTGATTTGCTTGCAAAGATCCAGAGTGGCAGAAGGAGCATTTCACAGGATGTGAGTCTGCTTTTGAAGATTCATTTTTCCAGTTTTTCTTATCCAGACATGCTGTTTTAGGACAAGTGGATGATTTGCTACAGGTGTTCCTTGTGGGGTGGTGAGTGAGCAGTGAAGGGGATCAGGTGTAGCTGGGAGTGTAACCAAATACCAGTCCAACAAACCAGGTCTTTTGGCTCAGTGAAACCATGGTAAAATGACTTCTTTTCCTCTTGGGAAAGGATGTTTGCAGCATATGGGATTTCTGGGAATTCTTCCTTCTGCATGGGTTAAACCACAAGTAGACCAGCAGCTGTGCTCATCTAGTGTGCTTGTCCATGCAGCTCCACCCAGAGCCTTCACAGGGTGTTCCCTGCATGTGAAACCAAGTCCTGGGACTGAGTGGTGTCTAATGGCACAATCACAAAATCAGTTTCAAACTGAAGCTGCTAAAAGCTGGGGAATACATCTGCTCCTCCTGTTAGCTTCATGTTCTCCTGAGATATCCTGGAATATCCTCACTCTGTTTCATCAGACTCTCTGGACAAGGCATTGGGCATTTTTTCTTTTTGATAAAGACTGAAGATGCATTAGTGGGACTGAAGCAGGCCTGGAGGAAATTTGGGAATGATATGGTTTCTGTGGTTTTTTATTTTTGTGTTTTTATTTTTTCCCTTGTGTGACTGACCTCCTTGAATAAGTGAGTTTCAAGATAAATTTATATTGAGTTTTTGGATGGTTTAGGATATCATTTAACCCTGTATAATATATATTCTATATACAAAAATAGGTATTTATATGTTAGCAGGTTTCATATTAGTACAGAGATAATAATCCTAACAAATCCCTTTTCTTTCAATTAATAAGCAAAATACAGACCAAAATCCTCACTGATTCGGGGGGTGGGGGGGAAATCCTGCAGATATTTTTTGACCCTGCTTTATGTCCTGGTGTTTGTTACCAGTCATTGGCACAATCAAAGAGCTTCATTACAACAGCTGAAACCAGAGTCTCTAAAATGTGGAGTGGTATGTTTGACCTGGTGTTAATTGTACTTGTCAGTGGTCTTTAAGTGGCAGAGTGAGGGCAGATGTGTTATAGATAGCTTTCCTGAGCCAAGATTCAGTAGCAGAACAGGATGTGGTTTTCATAAAGGGAATTCCTGTATCTGGCAACACCAATTTCAGATTCTGGAAACCAGCACCCACAAAAATGGACAATACTGGGGTTTGCTTGGATGCTGGAAGGCAGCAGCAGATCAGGTATTGTGGGGGCTAGGGGAAGGAGGGGGTTTGAGCACCAACCTGATGCTTGGAAGCAGGAGAGCTGAGATGATGCCTTGTTCTTAGGCAGGCTGCCTTCTGCTGGGAATGGGGTCAGCTGCTTCACCAACTCTTGACCTGCTCTTTCTGATGTGTGAGCTCCAGATTGTATCCTGGAAATATGCAGCTTAAACAGCAAGGCTTCTTGTTTCTGATATTTTTCCTGAAATGTAAGAAAATTCTGCTGTAACAAAGGAAATTAAGGCTTTTTTGAGTAATGGATCCAATGTAATCATGTAATCAACCTTTACTCTCATGTTTTTTTTTCCATAATGTATTCACATTTCCCTGGTTTCCTAATGATTCTCAGGATAGTGGTGTGCAAGAGATGCATCTGGTTCTGAGCTCTTTGTGGGATTTAGCTGATCATATTTCTATGATTATGGGACAGTTGAATGGTTTTTGCTTCCTTTGTCTTGATGGACATAAAACTAGATTTTCTTTTTCTCCTTTTTTTTCTGCCCCCTCCCTACCCAACTCACAGCAGCTTTATTTTTTAAGTTTGGTGAAGTCTGATCAAGAAGTATAGAAAGTGGGAGAAGGGCTTTGACCTTTTTACAGGGATGGAGAAATCAACAATCAGTGCACCAGTATCTTTAGAGTTAGGTCTCGAGGTTAAGAGAAGACAGCTAAATATTCTCATCTCAGAAAGATTAAATTAATATTACTTTGTCAGTATGTGGACTGCTATTGCCAGGAGGAAATGGAATAATTATTTTCCTTTGGAGGTGTGTAAATAAAACCAGCATCTTATTACTAGATCTATATTCAAAGTAGAATTCAAGCGTGCTCTTATTTTGAGTAGTGAGGAGCAAGCTGCACAGAGAATCTGGAAGTTACTGGGCTCAATGCACAGGTAACTGAGTTAAATTCTGTTCTAGATGTTACCTTAGAGGGTCTTGCCTGCCCCTCCACATCTCTGAAATTAAACACACAAGCCAGAGGACTTTGCAGTAAGGTGTGGGGCAGGTTCTTGTAGTGGCTGGTCTATTAATCTGCATGTGTTAGCAAACGAAAACCAAAAATCAGGAGAATTACAGGGCCTCATTCAGGGTTGTTGCTGTCTGGAAAAAGTGAATTTGGTCTTGTGGGGACTAATACCAGTTCATGGATGAGAGTCTCTCACTGCTGGAGCACTGGCAGGGTGGAAGCCAAGCTGGTTACAGGGAGGGGCACAGTTTGCTTGAGCTGCCTGGGTTTCCTTTCAGATTCCTTGTCTAAGGTTTTGTCTTCATTCTGGAATCTCTTCACATATTTTGTAAGTCAAGAATAAAGCTTGTAAGAAAAGGTGTACTGGGAGAAGGAACATGCTGTACCTGGATCTTGGTATTATTTCTGTGGTCCCATGGCAACTGCTGGCCAACACATAGGACTAGCTGCTCCAGTGTCACAGAATGAACTGGGCCTTTCATTTGGCTTGTCTTGAGTTTCAGGGGAGTAGATGTTTACCCTGTGTTTGCTCTGCACCCCATGTATAACTTGAAATTCTCCTAGATGCCTTGTGACCACAAGTTTTTCCTGAAAAATGGAATAGGACACCTTTTTGGCAGCCTCTAAACCATGGAAATTTTGCTGAGATTTTTCTGTGAAAGAGGAACAATACAATCTCAACATAGAAGTTAATTATAGCAATGGAAATTTTTCTTAAAGACTTTCTGATGTGAGGCTGGTATTGCTTTTCAGCAGGATAGAACACTCAGAAATGCCACTTTTAATGAAAAATGCTTTAGTGGCAAATACTTTCCACAGCGTAATGGTTATTCTTGGGTTTGTCTGAAGCATATTGAACCTCTGTATTTCTTTGTGGAGTTGTGTAACATGGTTTGGCTCTGCCTCTTCACTCTTGCTCAAGTGCAGTGCTGGTCTAGGTGAGATGGGTGCCAGAGAAGTCATGGGAACTGAATATGGTAATGTTGTGCTCAGGCTGTTTGGTATTGGGCTGTTGTATAGAGTAAGACAATTCTGAAGCTTGGACTCAGGGATATTTGCTTCTGCTACCTTGGCCCCTCTGAAATCATATCCCTTATTCTCATCTCTGTCTTAAACTCTGTCTACATTGAGCTACTCCTGATATACCTGGGTTTAAATAGGTGATAATTCTCCTAAGAATTGATCCTGTAGGCTGATTGCCAGGGAAACACTGCCTTGGATGTAAGCAACAGGTCTTGACTTACACAGATACAAACCTAAAGCAGGGTTCTGGCAATAGAACACCTTTTTTTTCTTCTCTATAGTGATGATGTGATTGAGGAGAGGGCAGAAATTTTCTTACAGCTGAGGTGTCCCATCTGTTCTTGTCCTGTTCAATCTCTGAACAATCCAAACAGTACTTAATTTTCTGGAAACTTGCTGATTTCCCTCTCTTTTCTGGAAATCTCTGCAGCTATGAATAAGGAAGGCTTATGCTGGCATGGGAGGTGTGAAGCAAGTGGCCAGCCTGGCACATGGTATCAGGTTGCCACTGGCACTAATAAAAGGACTGATAATCTTATGTTTTTGAATACTCAGGCAACTTCTATGGCCGTAATACAGAGGGGAGGAGGGGAAGGGAATGAAGAAGGGACTGCCCATGAGTAAGTTCACCTGTAAAATAAAATAACTCAAGGGTTTTGTAAGTCACTATGATGTTCTCTTTGGGATCTCATGGTCCAGTGGGAATTTAGAGGCTGTGGCCAGAGCTGGCACAACTCCCCCAGCATTGTGCTGTGCCTGGCAGACACCTGCCTTTGCTACACCAGAGGGAGGGAGGTGGTGGGATTCTGCCACTTGGTGCCATGATGGCTGTAAGTGCAAGTGGGGTCAAAGGGGCTTAGATGCAGGATGGAGAAGCTCAGCAGAGTCTGTTGATCACGCAAATCGTTACTGCATAGGAAATTGTTCTGCACTCAGATGAACCTTTGCTCTTTAGTGCTAGGATGCCTAAAGTCTGGATTCTGCTACAGCACTGAGGCAGCCTCTTTTTGGCAAAGCTGAGACGTCATCAGAAGGGTGGGGTTTGGTTCACAGCTAAGTCTCTTGTGTCTGCATCTCCTGGAGGACCATTAGATGTGCTCCAGGTGTGTCTAGATCACTGTAGTGGCACTGAGCAAGGGTGTTGAGAGGCATTCTCTTCCTTCTGAGCATCTTAATGGCTGGACATGTATGTGAGAGACCTGGGGTTTCAGTGGCCTGTGGCTTCTACTTTCAACACTACTCTTCCACATTAACTAGTCTTGCATCCAAAATAAATGTTTAGCCCTAGAACCAGAGCCCAGCACTTCTCAGACCACAGCACAAAATCTGGGGCCTGTGAATCTGGTGTGGTAGCTGGTCTGAGGGAACCCTTTGCTTCTGGAGGGTGTAGATGGAGAGTACAGGCTTCAGTCTTCCCTGGCTCTGCCGGTGAGGGTGTCTGTCACCAAGTGTGCAGAGTCTGGCATGCCTCTCTTTCTGCTGAGCTTTGGGGGGGAAAAATGGAGTTTATCCATGCCTGAAGAATTGTGTCAAGTTCCTACTATAGGAACAAATTAAGGGTGAATCCACCAGTTGGAGGCCTGTTGTGGCAGAGGCTTCTGTTTACTGCCTGAAAAGTTATAGACTCAGCAACATGAGTTATGGAGCCTTCTCTAGCACCCATAAATCTTGAAGGAGAATCAGAGTCTTCAACCGTGTACCCACCCAGGCTAATACCATTTCTTGCAGCTGGAATTAATCATGGCATTAGGCAAACAACGGGGGTTCATTAGGACTAAAGGTGACTTTAATTTAATTGAAATATAACTTGGCAAGTAAAGAGGCGATCCAGTTCACAACACCTAATGGGAGGTCTGGGTTATATATGGAAAAGTTAATGGCCGTAAAAATATCCAAACAACATATTTGTGCACGTGTTCCAGTAAAAGTCTGAGCCAACTACATTTTAATGGTTTGGGTTTTCAGATGTATATATTCATGTTCTTAAAATAAGAACAAGATTATATGAGTGTGCACAGCATAGAAATATGAGGTGGGTGAGGGCATGAGGGAGAGGAGCCTTATGGTCAGGACAGCACTGGTGAAAGCCACCTTCCCCCTTGTGCTGGAGGAGGCTGCTTAACATCTTCTGTCCCCAGAGGGTTTGTCTGGGTCATGGATGTTACAGCCTTGCTCTTAGAGGCTGAGGAATAAAGGTTCTTACCTGTTCTTTGTGGTGTTTTGGGTAAAGGTGCTGTACAAGTGTATTCAAAAATGGATATTTGGAGTTTTTGGCAGTTTCATGTATTTAGATTTCATACAACTACATGAGCCCAAGAAAGAAATGAAAGAACCCCCTAAATAATGATATTGGCCTTCCCTTGTGAATGACCACCCACATCCCCCAAAATAATCATATTTAAATACCAGCTAAATCAGCCTGTAAATCAGCATGACAACATGGGTCTTTTAACCTTCCCTCCTTCCTGTATAACAGGTCCTCCCATTTCTGCATACACACAGCCTCATAAACTGACTCCTACATAAAATATTATTTATATTTTATTAGGTAAATATATGACAGTATGCACACATCGGTGGGCTGTGACTTCATAGGACCAGCCTGCAGATTTTTTGTTATGTAGCTTTATACCAATTTTATTCCCCAGGCTGTTTTTCATGGAGAAGGGGCCATCTATATTTTCATGGGCATGAAATCTGTATATCCAGCAATGAATGCGAATCTCTACTTTGGAACAGACCATTGGAAATAAAACTATATACCCACAGATTTTTTTTTTATTATTTTTTTTATTCCCCTTCTTGCTGATGTTTTTCCTTCCCCTCAGCTGCTTGTGAAAGAGCTCATCTGATGGGCTATGATGGAATATTGTCTTGTAGTTGATTTCTCATCAGCTGGCCAGTGCTGGTAGTGATGCCAGCATTGTGGAAGCTTGTGAGGTGTTTGATTCTTCAGTGCTTGGGTTGAGAACCACAGAATCATTAAGGTTGGAGAAGACCCTTCAAGGTCATAGAATCCAACCTAAAGGCTGAATCATAACACTGCCAGGTTCACCACTAAGCCATGTCCCTAAGAACCACCTGAACATCTTTGTGTTTTTTGAACAATTCCAGGAACAGTGATTCCATCACTTCTCTGGGCATCCTGTCTTTATGCTTGACCACCCTTCCAGTGAAGAAATTTTTCCGAATATCCAGTTGGTGAAAGTAGACAGTCTTCGATGATGGTGGGTTAGGAGTGACTAGTGAAAGAGTATTTAGGCATAGAAAGAAAAAAAAGAAAGTGGAGGGGAGGGGAAACAGAAGCAAGATAGAGGAGAGAGAAATAAAAGGGTCATGTAGGAGGTTTTAGCTTGGTGTTATTACTTTGAGCAGGTCACTTGGGATGCTTCCATGCTGGAAGGGACTGCAATGAGGCGCTTGGAGAGTGCACAGGCAGGCGCCGGGTAGGAAAAGAATCCATCTCTTGATGGCTTGGCTGAGATTGCCATATGGTTTTGCTTAGATGGTGCCTCTTGGGGTTTGCTCTGTCTTTCGGTGGCCTGTGTGCCTGTTTCTCATTTCAGCAGTTTCTCTGATGGTTTTATCTCCACGTCCTTTGGGTTTTGGACTACTGGGGAAAAGACAGCATTTTCACCAGCTGACTCAAGCCTTCAGCAGGGCTCACCTTGTAGTCAAGCTGGCTTTAAGCATTTCCTTTTCAGTAAAACAGCTCTCTCAGAAGTTTTCTGAAACCTACAGTTTGTAAGCAGGAAAAGAAAACTGAGATAAAGTGACACATGAAAAACTCACTGCAGACAGGAGATGGTGGACTTCCAAGCCCCAAGGGGAAGAGAGGGAGTGAATGTTCACAGTGAACCCCTTTCATTCTTGCCACAGCAGATGAGAGATAGGCAGTCATTTCTGTTCTTATCTCTGGTCTTAGCATGGAAATGTGTCTGCCAGACACCTCCTCCCTGTGCTGGAGCTGTCTCCAAAGGGATCTCCCCAAAAGGGGGAGCTTTTAGCCCACCATATGGTGTGTACCCCACTGGTTGGCCTGTTTCACTGGATTGGAGACCCTGCTGGACTAAAAGTGTGTTCTACACCTTGGGGTTACCCCTAAAACTTGCCCATCCTCTCTGGTATGGGGGGAACGAGGTGTGAAAGCAGCCACGTCTCACCTTGAAAGCCATGGCTTGGGTTTCTTCTTTGCCCCCCCTTAAGACCTGGAAAATTTTCCCCCAGAGGAGGTTACTTTTCTTCTGTTACTTCAGGGAAACAGCAGCACAGGGAGGTGAACTGACTTTAGGTCTCTGTAGGGTCCCACATGACAGCTCTTCCCACGCCTCCTCCTCCTGACATCTGTTAACATCCCTGTCTGTATGGTGCCTCAAAAGGCCAAAATGCCAAAAGAAGTGTGTTTATTTTTAACTGCTGATGGCATATTTGACCTTCCCCAGCACTTTTTGGCACCTGGTATCTTGACTACCTTCACATGTGTGACCCAGCATCTGTGAAGCAACCTTAAAGGACTTGACTTTAGCTGTCAATCACTGTGTGGGAGCCTGATCCTGTCACCTTTCCTGGCCTGGTGCTGCCCATGCCAGCTCTGCCCTTTGTCCCTGTGCCAGCTGGTGCCTGACGCAGCCCCTCTCTGCAGCATTCTGACTCCATGCAGCCTCTGTGCTTGGTGCATGGCAGAGGGGTGGAAGCAGAACGACCTGTGCAAAACCTCTGTGGTGGGTTTGTTTGTTCAGTGCTGTGATGGCCTGGTGCCCTTCAGCTTGGCCAAGAGGCCAGGGAGAGTCAAAGTGATCTAGTTGGTTGTTCTTAGAAATTTCCTTGGTAGAAATGTAGGTTGGTAGCAGCCCTGGTGTGCTCCACCAGAACTCCTTTGTGCTTTGCACTGAAAGTGTGGTTCTCCTCACAGGCATTGCTCTGACTCCCTGCAGCCTCCTGGGCTAAACCTCCGTGGTTTTTCCTGATCCACTGGGCACCTGAGGCTGTGAGAGGCACCACAGAGGCAGGGATGGAGTGAGGAGTGGATTGAATGGGATGCTGAGATCCCAAATGTACCCTGGTTCTTCCAGTGCTTCACCCTCAGCTTTCTTACAAGGATGGATGTGACTGTTGTTGCAGGCTTGTTTCCATGTGAATCTGGGGGCACTGAAGGGTGTTGGGCTCAAGCCCAAACTCTTGCTCACATTCTGGGGGCTGAACGTGTCTATCCTCATCCCTTTCTCACTCCCCAGCCTGGACTAGCTACTCAATGAGCAAACCCAGTAGTGGGCTGAAAACCAAGGAGTTGATGGGGCTCAATTTGCTTTTCTGGGCTTCTGTGCAAAGCAGCATTTGTCAGAAGGTAAATGAGGTAAACTAGTTCCTAATTAGTCTGCACAAAGGGTCTAATACTATAAATGTGGAGTGAGCACTATAAATCCAGCTTCGAGCTGGCTGCATGGTAATTTCCCTGTATAGACAAGCTTCAAGTCACAATTCATTATGGCTCTGCTTCATAGACCCTCCGATGTTGTGCTTCCCCTTTGCTGAGGGCAGATTGTCAAGCTGTGACCCTGCCTTAGTTAATTAACCTTCAAATGGGATTTATTTTCCCTTAGTTACTTGTGTGTGCACACATTTGATAATAATGACTGTCTGCTTTCCTTGCACTCGCTAAAAGGGGAGTCATTTGTTACAGTTTTTTACCGGGGTAAAAAAATAAAATTAAAAAAAAGAAAAAAAAATCCAGGCCTCAACTTTCATGGAAAATTGATAGCTTTATGCCAGAAAGAGACAGTTCCATCACAGCCACTTCTTCAGCTGTCTGCAAATATTTGAAACCCTGAGATATTTAATGTTTTTCAGATGGCGATAAATCTGCAATAGTGTGGGCTTGCTCGAGCTTAGTGAGAGATGAAGTGAGATAGGAGAAAATGCATGAGCCAGCACGGGAGAGGTATTGCTGCTCACACTTCTGCTGATGTCAGGACAGGTTTTCAGGACCTTCCAACATACCAGCTGGCTTCTCTTCACCAGGGAAAAATATACACAAATGTGAGCTTCCAGTTCATTTCCCATCCAGTTGTGAGCTAAATGTTTGCTTTTCTTTGTCTTCCCACCCCCCCCTTTTATTATTTTTGCAATCTGACATTAAAAATATGAACCTACAGCTGGGCAAGACAAAATATTACTGGCTGAAACGGAAAGCTTTTTTCTTTTCTTT
>VXBI01001671.1:1466755-1482318 GCA_013397375.1 Toxostoma redivivum
TTTTTTTTTTTCATCTGTCAAGCCTGAGATATTGCTCAGGGTTTGTTTGACCTTTTGTTTGCTGTTCAGAACCTTGGAGGCAAGTGGCAGAATGTGATTTGGTTGCAGATGTGTTGGTGTCTTACATTTTTTAAGGAGGAAAAGATAGTCAGATCATCTCCATGTGCTTTGCTTGCAGCATTGCCTCTGCCTGGGGTAAGCTTGAATATCTTTCCCTGTTCCTCTGATACACCTGATGTGCCAGGGGGTTGGTCTGTAGGGAGGTGCATGGTCCAGGGGAAGGCTCTGGGATTGGCAGGGACCTTGAGGGCAGGAATGAAGTCTTATCTATGGCACATCCATCAGGAATGAGTGCTGAGAAGGGACAGGAGAGGATCCTGTCTGGCTTTCGAGATGCTGAGGCTATGTGTCTCTCAAGCAGAGCAGAATGGTGACAAGCTGGAGAAATATGGTGAGGTGCAGATGCTTAACTGAGCAAATTGTCATAATCCTCCAGAAATATGGATGGCAAGCTGCAGCAGAGCCTGGTAGCACTGGAACAGGAGGCCACCTGAATATTTTCATATTTATTTTCCTTTGAAAGTATGGAGTAAAACACTTATAGCAGAAAATGCTACTTAATTTGTTGGTTTGAGCAGTCTGGTTCTCCAGACACCAGCACCTTTCACAGCAAGTGAAGGAATTGTGGGTGATGCCAGGGGGATTGAGTGTTGTGAGCAGCCTGGAGTGGCAGAGGGACTAGCAGAGTTTGGGTTTCTTGCTTTCAGCCTGCTAAATCAAACCGCCCCCACTGCAGCTGTGATTCACTGATGGGTTTTGTCCAAGTGTCTGTTCGTGAAGTTTTAAAGAGACAGAAACACCTCAGCAATTTGATTTTGGCAAACAGCTGTGAGCCAAGTGTGGAACAACAACAAAAAAAATCCCTGTAAAAATCAAGGAAAATGCCTGCAAATTTCCACACATTTCACAGAGGTGGTGTGGTCTCGGAGGCAGCAGGGTGGTCTGGATGTTTCAGCACTGGTGCAGAAAACAGGCACTCCTGTGCTCAAATGCCAGCTCCACCACTGATGTGCCATTTCACCTTGGCGAAGGCACTTGACCTTTCCATCTCTTGGTTCCTCTCTTCTTCCCTTTCCCCATTTTTTTTTACTTCAAAGATGAAGTTAGTGGCCCCAAATCTGGGTGGTGGCCAGTGTGGGGCTGGCACAGCCAGGGAAGGTGGGGCAAAGGTGGCTGCGTTCCCAGGTTCCAAGGGAGGCCAGGGACTGGGGATGTTCCAGGAATGAAGAGCGTCTTTGACCTCAATGGTGGCCCCAACCCTGCAGCACAAGCTGTTAATGCTTAGCTGCCTCCTGCCTCCCTGCTCTGCTCAAGTATCCCAGGGAAGGGAAGAGGTTTTTCTAGCACCCGGGCAGCCTGGGTTTGGCAAAGCCCGTGCAGACTCCACACCCTGCTTTTACATATTCATGCCTATCCAAAATGTTCCCTTCTGGGCTGGACTTTCCCAGACTTCACCTCTGGTCTGTGAGCTCATGAATCATGGGGAAGGAAACTCTTTTGAAAAGGGTGAAATTATTTTGGGCAGAGCTTGCAGCAGCTAAAATGGCCTAATGCTGTCTGCAAAGGTGGGGTGAAGAGGGAACAGTTTTCGAGAGGTGCAGGGACTTGTTGGGCTATGAATTTGGGAAAGGGAGATGAGAAAGCAACCCAGGCATCCTGGCTGTCCTCTTTCCTATGCAGTTGCATCCCCTGCCTGTCTTCTTACTGACAATCCCAATTTCTCTGCTGTTGAATGAATGGAAAAGCTCCAATAGGAATTGATTCAGGCCCTAAATTTTGAGCTCTCTGAGGACAGCCAGAGCCTACTGCCAAGTTCAGCAGAGCTTTGTAAAATGCACATTTCAGTGACTTTCTTTTTCTCTTCTGGTGTTTCAAGAACAGGATTAGGAATTTAGGTGAAATAACCCAGGAGAAACAAGAATAATTGGTAGCTCAGGTGTGCCAAAGTTGAGGATAAGTTGAATTTTTTTTCTCCTGCTTATTGTCCTCCTTGTGCTCGTGACATAAAAACTGCAGCTAAAAAGGACCTGCCATGCTGAGGATTTTATTCCCTTTCTGCCAGTGAGCACCCCTGAGTGGCTGTTGGCATAGAGCTGCCAGGCCCCTGAACAATTGTGAATCAGAACCCCCCTAGGGCAGTTCCAACTTGCATCCAGAGCTGCTTTTGGTATCACTGAGTCCAAAGGACGTGAGGTGCTCTCCGTCCCTCCTCTCTTCTCCTGGGCTTACACCATCACAGTTACTGTAGAACAAACAGGGTGTGTGGTGGAGGGAACACTGCTCTTTTGACTGAGACCATCTGAAGTGGAAACACCAACATAATTTAAGTCTTCTGACTTTTTAAAACTTGTATTGGTTTGAATCTGGACTTAACTTTCCCTTCTCCCATTATTCAGTGTAACACTGAACTCCACTGAAAAATGAATAACTGGAGACCTACCTAGCAGAATAGTCAATGAATGGTCCATGTAGCTCTTTTGGAAACAAGTATTATTTGCTTTCCTAGATCCACCCAAATAATGTTGTTTGTTCTGCATAACTGGCTTAAAAAGAACTAACTGTGTATCATCTTAATGCTATGAAAATGTACTGTAAGCAACTATGGAAAGTTCTTGCCTGTTGGATTCAGAGTATGAGCTGCATGACTTGAATTTTAATAATGATCTTTGCTCAATAAAAGTGCCTTTTTCTCTGATGAGGGATCCAACATGTCTGTATTTCCCAATTAATGCATTTCCTGGAAATTTCCACTTTCTTGTAGCTTGCTTTTCTAGGGCAGTTAAGCAGAAAGCAATAATGAATTATTTTGTTGCAAGATGATGTTATTTTTACAGGCTGTAGCCACAATGCTTTTCCCTGACATTTTATGATATATAATCAATAGCAATGGGAACCAAAATACTTTTCCCAGGGATTGAAATGATTCTAATATGTTTCATAGCAAGTTGTCCGTGCTTTTTATCCTTTCTCTTATTTCTTTGTATCCAGGTCCAACAAAGCACTTAAAGAAAGCACTATGAGAATTCTTTGACAACCTATTTCCCCCCTTGCTGTCCCCTAACCCCTGTTTGGAAACTGAAGCCTTTGTCAAAAACAAAATTTTTTAAAAAGTTCCTACTTTCACTGTGTTTTCTGTGGGAAATGTTTCCTCCCCGCAGCACTTTGGTAAAGACATGAAAATGGGATAAGGGGGCAGCTCCAGACTTCACTGTGTTGGGAGAGGTGTGGGGTTTTGGCCAAGGTACCCCTGGGATGGAGTAGTCTCCAGTAGGTAGAAGCTGGGGATCTGGTTCTCTTGCAAGTCTTGGTTTGGGCTGCTCAGGGTTTTCTGAAGAGCACAGGAGTGGGTAAGCAGGGCTGTAACACCAAGTCCTTCTGCCCCTGGATGGAGTGTAAAAGGCAATGCTGCAGGTTTGGGGTTCTAGCACAGAGCTCTGATTCCCTCTGCAGTGGTCCTGGGGATATCTACCTTGGGATGATCCCCAGTGTGCCTAGATTAGTGTTTGAGAATGCCATGGAGCCAGGATCTGCTTTTTGCCCCCCTGGTAGAGTGGGCAAGGGCTGGCACATCTCTCATCCTGTTGTCTTGGCTTTCCTCCATGTTTGTTGCTGGAAGAAATTTCCAGTAGGTGAAAAAAAAATTCTTGAGATGGGGAAATTACCTGGAGATCAGCTCTTGTGTGTAATCACAGGCTTAATTTTCAGTCATGGAACCCCACTGCTTTGAGATTTGACTTGCTCCACTCTTTATAGCAGCCTTTAATTCTATCAGGAGGTGTTTGCACCTCATCCTGTCCAGGTTTGAAACCAGTCAGCAGCAAATGTATCTGAATGCTTGTGACATCTTTCAATTTCCCTTGGGTATCGGGAAACCTCACTATCTAGTGAGCTTTATAGACTTTTAGCCTGAGAGTTAGGGGGTTTAAAATTCCTTTAAGCTACCAGAGCCCTCTTTCTGGAGAGGAGCATCAAGTGCTGATGCAACTTAAGATGGGAAATACATGGTTTTGGTTTTACTCTAGGCATTTAAGTGAATGGCTGAGCTTGGTAGCATGGCTGAAGGAACAAGAACCTTGTACTGGAGAGGCAAAGAGTTTCCACTGAAAGCCTGTCCCACTGTTCTGAACAGCATCTCATGGAGCTGCAGCACCCTGGGGACATTCTCCATATTATAAATGGACTTTGTGGCCTCTCGTGTGCACCCAAGGGAAGCACAAGCAGGGCTGTATGTGTATTTTGACAACTTTAAATTAACACACCATAGCTGCTTAAGTGTTATGACAATGTTCTGTGATCACAGGTCTCAAGGGACGTTAAATGCTTTGGAACAAACCAGTCTCTGGCCTGAAGTGTCCCAGGTTAGCTGGGGTTGCACCTATGATGGATTTGACCCTGTAAGTTCAGTGGCTCCAGCTGGCTGTTTGCAAGAGTCAAACTCTGGCAAATGATCGACTCTGAGCTCAGTTGGAAAAGCTTGTGAAATGAAATCACAGTGCTTTGCCCATTAGGCTTGGGATGAAAAGCGAGCCTGAGAGCTGCCAGTGGCTCATATTTCATGTGCAGAGATTTACTTGTATTAGTTAAGATTGCGATGAGTTTGAGAAAGAGAGAGAGACAATTTGTAAGCCAACACAGAAATAATACTTCCCTATAGTAAGTATGTAATGAGAACTGGTGCTTTTATTGGATTGAATAAGTTCAGATTGTTTTTAAGATATACATGTTTTGAACAGTGAACTGTGTCACTTGTGATTGACCTGCTGTGTTATTTTTACATCACTTCTTATTTCTCTACATCTTGAGTTTGCTTCTGAGACTTTTGTTCCTATTCCTCTGCTCTTTTCCTTTCACACCTCTTCCCTTAATCTTTCCTGCTCTGGCTTTGGAAGTCTGTTTCCTTTTAATGGACATCTAATATTTGTCATAGTGAGTGCACACTTTGCACTAAGCAGGTCTCTGGGATGTGATTACAGCTCATGTAAGCAAACTTGAGCTGGTTTTAATCAGACAGCAATGTACCCACGGCATCAAAGAGCCCTGAAGAACTTTGCTTGTGCTGTGGTTTGCAGCAGAAACATTGACCACTGTCCTTCATTGCTTTGGTGCTTGCTGTGGAGCTCAGGTCATCTGGCAATTAGATCTGGTAGAAAGAGCAAATTCATCTACAATGCTGGGTCTGGCAGGGTCCCCACCACAGTTGCATGCCACAGCCCTGCCTAGCTGCTGACAGATTTCCCTGTAACTTCAAGGTTTTGGCTCTTGAATCTAATGGTTGAGGTCAAGAATTTAATTAAACTGTGGATAGAAGAAAGCTGCCCATCTACTGGATTCCTTCCAGAGCAAGTGAGCTCTCTCACAGTAAGCAAGGGAGGCTATTTCAACTTCTTGGCTTTGGATGTTTCTTTCTCTTTGGTATGGGGTTTTATTTTTTCCATGCTTTGCATTTGGTGATTAGAACAAGATATGGCAGTTTCTTTGGGAAATGGTAGATATACCTCAAAGCAGGGAGTCAGCTGTTGGGCTTGGGCAGGTGATTTCAGACCCATTTTCTGTGAAATCAGGGCTTGGGTGCTTTAATTTTGGCCTGATTTTCTGAATGAGCTGAAGATCTATCTGCCTTCTCAACACTTTCTACAGAGCACCTTCTAGTATTGTTGACCCTTAACAAGCAGTGGGAAGGAGGATGTAGTATGGTTTATTATTTGCCTGTGCTTCTGTTGGACTCAGATGGGGCAGACCAGTGTGTGAGCAGGAAAAATCCAACCAACACATCAGCCCTGCCCTAACTCACTTCCAGACTAGTAGTGATCTGTTTTCCCCAACTTGCTGCAGGCAAACAGGAATGGCTCGGGAATACTGGAATCAGTGAACAAATGTAGAGGTCCAGAGGTTACACTGAATTTTAGAGTAAGAGGCAGAGGTAAGAGTGAGAGGGAAATTCATATATATATGTGTCCTGGTTTACAATTCAAAATGTATTCTATCACCATCTGTTGAAACAAGAGAAGGGCTGATCCTTATCTCTATGGGAGATATCTTCGGTTAATGGGCCATTAAGTCCTACTGCCGGACTGATAAGATTACATCATCCCACTGGGAGATGATCCAGCCAAGGGGAGGAGTCATGCCTTTCCTACCTAAATAAAAACCGAGATTTAGAACACCAAAGCAGCCTTTTTCCCTGGATTCCAGAGGAGAAAACCAGGCTTTTCCACATCATCGCTGGACCTTTGGAGGAAAACTTCACCTTCTACAGGAGCACTGCTTCAACAGAACCACATCTGTCATCCAGGAGGGCTGCAGCCACCATTTAATGGGACTGCACCAACACCCTGATTGACAGAGTCAGAATACAACCTGACACCCTGTCAGTGGTCTTACTTTGTATTATTGCATGTATTTTTTTTTTTTCCTATTAAAATTGTATTACTGACTTGAAGTCTCACTGGTTTTGCTTTTTCAAACCAGTACAATATGTATGTTTTCATATATATAAACATTTTCATTCTGGAATTCCACTGCTTCTTCTCCTGTGTGGAAGTATTCATCCATACCTACAGTGGATATGCTGGTGGTATACATGTAGATAGAGCATTAAGAGATCAGAAAATTCCTCAAATCTCATTCACAGCAGGACTAGGTACCAAACTGGTTTTAAAGAAGGTTAAATTGAAACTGTTGAAAAGCTGTTGAAGAACTTGACAGAAAACTGGGATTTCAACCAAGAGGATTTGGTTCCCTTGAGTAGTTTCTGGTTTTCATCAGACCCTGATCATGCAGTCTAGCCCTCCACATACCTCTATTGTTCATCAAACTGGGCAAGCATGGAATGTTTTTTGCCCCAATACCTTTTGCCAAAATTTCTGTTTTTTTATATATATGTAAAAAAAGAAAGCTGATTATTATTTTTACCAGCTCTCCTTTTTCTCCCTTTGTGTGCATCAAGCCTCTATAACACACCATGTTCAGCTAGGGTATCTCTAGGTGGGCTCATTCCTGTGCTGAACAACCATGGAAAGTGAGAGGAAAGCAGCAGTGTCCCTCTTGCAGAGTGCCTTTCCAAGGATTTGGAGAACAGTTAAGAAGCAATCAGCTACAAGAGGAAGAGGCCAGGAAAAATGAGAATAGTGGGGGTAGAATTTGTCTTTGACCGTGGCTGTGGCAGCAAAGCCATGTACCGTCAGGTCTGCTGGGAAGCGGCTGCCAATGGGTGAAGAAGTGGTGGAATGAAACTCCCTGCAGGAAGCAGAGCTGCTGTTCCCAGCATCAGGGCCCAGAGTGTTACAAGGCAGAGGTTCTGATCTGATCCCTTGTGTTTGGGTCACACTTGTACCCACATGAGCAGCTCATATCCCCTTGCTGCCTGGTTTGGGGGAATACCCTCTGCTCAGCTGGAATCTAGAGGGAGGGTGGGTCCATGAGAACATCCCTGTGTTTTTTAGGTTTAAGTCCTCAATAGGAATCTGTTCCACAAACATCTCTTGCAGGCTGTTTTCAGACAAAGATGCTGCCAGGGGTTTGTGGTGCAGGTCACTCCATACCTGTGATGTTGCCCTCGTCCCTGCCTCTCGCTTTGCAAATGTTTTTCTCATTTGTTCCACGATGACTTTTGAACTGCCCCTGTTTTAAGACTGAAATGAGAGAGATAAAATGTTTTTAATTTTAATTAAAACAAAGTTTATTTTATTTCATTAGCTAGCCATGTTATTTCAGGGCTTGACAGTAAAGTTATATGTTACCCTGTGGGTACTTCTAATTGTGTTACGAGGTTTCTAGTTCATTCTGTCCAGAACAGTTTGACTCCTGTACTGAGCTCCATCCTCCTGCAGCCTTGAACCAGCACAGCTAATGAAAAACACTCCAGTAATAACATGGGGCTCTCAAGGGCTCCAGATAATTGGGGAAAGGTACTATTAATTTTACTGGAAGGCAAGCCGGCTGAGCTCTGAGAGCCTACTGCTAAAGATACCAAAAAATAGGGTCTGATCACATTGGAGGAAAGATAAGAAGATGGAAGCTGGTCAAAGTAAACCTACAGATCTAGAGAAAACATTCTATTAGTAGATGTCAGTGTAGGGACAGATCAGACTGAGGCAGCCCTTGGTCTAGTGAATTCCTGTGGGTGAGATCCTCTCCTGCCATGCTGTTGGGAGGTGCATTCCCAATGGTGCAGCTTCTAAGAGACCAGTGAGAAAATACCAAGCTCAGGGTGGGAATTGGGACTTAAGGCTTTTTTTTTTTTTCCCCCTCCTGTATGCTAGAATAGTTCCTGGTCTATCCTGGGACTATTTGAGCTGTTCCTGGACACCTGGTCCCTCTGCTGCCTGTGGCAGCACCATCACAATACACTTGGAAAAGAGATAGGAAACCAAGAGGAGGCTGCTGTGGGTCATGCTCCCTGCAAAAGCCTTTTCCCATTAATTAGGAGTTACAGATTTGCTTAAATCCCAATCGTAAATCCTGGTATCTTATGCAGTGTGAACCCAGGGTGGCTGTAAAACACTTTTGCAGGGGGACCTGAATAGAGAATTACACTGATTTAGAGGTGTTTTGTCTGCTGTCCCTGGTAAAGCTGCTGCAGTCGCTGCTGCTGAAGTTTTGGTGCCTGGAATTTATTTGCTCCAGCAGAGAAGGTGCAAAGGGAGAGGTGTGACAGTTTAATTCTTCTCTTATGTTCCTTGCACAGTTATAATGTTTTCAAGAAAATATTTAATAGGTGTTTAAGGCTGAATGAATCATGTGTGAAATGGAAGGTGTTTTGAGGATAGTTGGTGGAGGATAGAGGAAGTTCATGTTCCCTTACTAGGGATCAGGACTACAGAAGGCAGATAGGAGCCTAATTTCCAGTGCGCCAGACAACTATTTCTGACTCAATGGGTCAAATCTCTTTGTTTCCTTTCTGTCCTATTTGGTGGTGCATGGGAAGATATTATCTCAAGCTTGGGTAGTGCATCAGCTGTCTTGCTAATTTCCCTCCTTGTTTGTCTTGTTGGTTGGCATTGTAGACTTACATAATTTTGTAAAAATATGAAATTCTTTTAAGTTGTTTGATCCAGTTTGGATTTCCAACTGGATTGCACTGTGCTTAACCTTCGGTATGTTATTGTTTTAGTAGTTTTGTCCAATATGAATAACACCTTATACCATAACATCCTCAGTGGATGTAGAAGGAAGTTCCAGAAAGAAATGGAAAGGGTTCCAGGAAAGTCAAGCTGTATGGCTTGTTTGATTTTTCTGTTTAGCCTCTTAAAGTAGCCAGAGAAGGGGGAATAAAAACATTACAAAGGATACATTGCTGGATAAAAGATATTCCATTACAAACCCTGTCAACATTAATAACTTGCATCTCTTCAACAGTGCTCCGAGCTGTCAATAAGAAACAGGAATCAACCAAGATTAAAACTGATCTGTCAGAAAGCAGATTGTATCAGAAAGATAATAGAATCAAATTAATTTATGATGAGGAGATTTCACCACAGACAACGAGGCAATACTAGAAACCACAGTCCAATGTAATCCCTTTGAAGAAGCGTTGTACTTATTACAGCTGTGATGATTGCAAATGTTTGGTTTAAAAGTCTGTGTTGCAGTCTGGAGGAAAAAACCCAGGCTATTTATGGTCTCCAGTTTTTAAAGATGGGAGCTAAAGAAAATAAGCCTGGAGAAATATGAGCTGAAGCTTAATATTTCCGTCTTCATGTAAGAAGGGTTGGTTAGAAAATAGACCTGCCAGCCTGAAGGAAATTTGGATGTGTCAACATTTTGTTGGGTTTTTGAAATTTTTGGTTCCTGGTTAAGATTAAAAAGTCAAAATAACCTGTTTCCAGTGAATAAGAAGATTTGATGTAATAATGTCAAAATATTTAACTCTGTCATTCTCTTCACAAAGTTAAACTGCTTCAAAACAATTATCTCATTTGCAATGACCATTTTGACTTGGAAAAGCATGATTTTAAACTCAGCTTGGTCCAGGATACCTCACTTCTGACTGGGAAGTGAAACACCGTGTTTCAAAAGGATGCCTTTGATTCTATAGCTCTGTTTTCCTAGAATTTGCCATTTTCTCTTGTTTGGGGAATGGGAGGAGGAAGAGAGCACCTGGGTTAAACAATAGTTTATGGTGGAGGAGAGGAAAGAAAAGAAATCTTCTGGCAATGCAAAATTAGGGTTATATCTGTACCCCTACTTAAATTTTCTTGGTGGTTAATGAACATGAAGCAGCCAATCTCCCATGGTTTGAGATCTCCTCTTGTTACTCCCCATTGATCCTTATCTTCCCTTCCCAGTCCATGGCACTGGATAGGACACACAGTTGGGCTGCCTTTGGAGTGGGATCAGTTCATGTTGTCCAGTATGATTGGAAAGGTCTGTGACTCTTTTTTCTGTTAGTCCTGAGATTGCCTTCATAAACCTGACCAAAGGGCTGGCAGGGTGAACATGGTGATATACTCAGTCCTGTCCTCTTTTCTGAGCCAAAGCAAGTGAGGTGCAACCAAAGCAGACCTTGGCTGTGCCTCGTCTTTTTGGACATCCTGCATCATCCTATTTGGCAGAGGAGAGATATCCCCTTTGCTGCGTTTGAGTGGGGCCCCTGAGGTCTCAAACAGTCCAATACTGACTTTGAAGCCTAAGATGTGCCTGCCCTCTCCAAAGGAGAAGGGGCTGGGTGCTGTTGAGGATTGTGGCAAGGGCTGTTCCCACACCTGCATGCCTGGAGGCAGGCAAGAAGCAGGCAGGGGGTGAAGGCAGCAGGTTGTGGGGATGGGGTCGTGGTTTAGGGAGAAAGAGGATGGAGGGCTGGAGCTGCCCTTCCCATGCCAGTGATGTGTGTGTTGCTGTCAGAAGCCCTGCTGGCTGTTTTGGAGCAGGTGCTGCATGGGGGGAGGCAATGCTCCCTCCCCTTCCTCCTCCACCCTCTTTCATCGCCCTCAAAGGGACCTGTGCTCCAGCTGAATTGAACTCCCTCCAGTGGCTCCAGATGTGTTTGAGGAGTCTGTCTCTTTTCACCACCCCATCCTCTTTCTGCTGCAAGTTTCTGCCATCAGTGTTGCTGGATGTGGAAATCTGTGGCTGCAATCAAACCGAGAGGTGGGAGTACCCAGGACAGAAATCAGAGGGGGAAAATGTGTCCCTTCTCCCTCACCTCCTGTGTTGCTTACAAATCAAAATAAGCAACCTGAATTTAAACTGTGCTTTTAAAGGGATAAACCCCTTGGTTCCTTCTTGCCTGTGCTGGTGCCTGCCAGGCTGTGTGTGGGCACTGTCCGCAGTGCACTTAGCACTGACTCCCCTCCGGCTTAATGACAAGTTCTCACTTTGTTTGTTGCTGTTTGTTTTGTTTTGTTTTTTTCTCCTTCCAGCCAAGCTGACATTTAATTCTGCCTCAGCCAGTTAAATATAACCCTGAAAACTGTGGGTGAGAAAATGTGGCTCTCTGTCACGCTCATTTCAGAGGAGCCAATTAGCAATGGTGATCCTTGGAACTTGGCAGCCTCTTCCCAGGCACCTGGCAGCCCTGGCCCTGCCTGTCATTCTTGGGGTAATGTGCTAGGAAATGGTCTTGTGGTTTACTAAGAAAAGCAAAACAAACTCTCTCTTCCCCGCCTTTGCAACCCAACAACCTGTGGGCATAATTGATTTGCAAGATTTGCAGTCAGGATGTGGCTTTGTTGCAGATGAAGCTGGTGAATAGCCTGCTCCTTGCTGGCTCTTTGTCTGATTCTCCTTGGTCCAGCAATTTTCCACATTCAAAGGCATCCAGTTTGGAGGTGCTAATGGGACATAGCTCCCTCTTCTACCTCACCCCTTCTTTTACCAGCTTAATTCCTTTTCCCTCTTTCCCTGCTGCAGTGCTGGTACTCTGCCTCCTGCCCCTGTGACCTCTTTACCAGGGGCTGCTGTCCTCCCAGGTGTGAATGCACCTCACACTGTTCTGGGTCAGTCCACAGGTGTCCAGTCCAGTGCTGTGTGTGCTTGTTGAAGTTGGGAAAAATGAGATGAGAGTGATTCTTCTCCTGACACTTCCTCTGTGCTGGGGTTTAGCAGTGTGGTGGGGTGGAGTCAGTGATGGGCCTGGCATTGAATTTGTCTTGTCCTCTTTGTTTTTTATTATTTTAACTCAACTCTGAAAGGGTTCTTACTCTCCACAATGCCCTAGTAAAGGCTTCTGCTAGTGTTCATTTTCCTGATTTCTTCAGCAGTGACCCTTTTCTTCCAGTACTGTGAGAAACTGGTTGATTTTGTTCCCCAGTGTACTATGTGGCTTGCCCTCTATGCTTGGAAAACATCAGAAGCTAGGTCAGTGCAAATGTTCTTTTCTGAGTTTGCAGGTAACGGGATAAAAAAACCCAAAAAAAACCAACAAACAAAAAGGCAGGAAAGCTGGGCTGGTTTAAGCCATTTGGGACTGGTTTATTCAGATCCTTGTCTGAGCCAGGGCTCTCTCTTTCCATCCCAGAAATGCTCCTCCCTGACTCCCTTATGCTTTTAGGACCTGCCTTTTCATTTTCAGTTTCATACTTCTGGCTTGATTCCTGCCTTCTCCCCCTCCTACCAAGGTGAGTATGGTGCAAGGTGAGCCTCCAGGGTGGAGGACACCTGTGTTGTCCATTAGGTGCTGGTGAATGCCATCAGCCCTCTGACCTGTGTGCTGTTAGCTCCTGGTGGTGATCACAGAGCAGGACACAATGGCTATCCAGCAAACAGATAAACATATGATATTCATAAAAGAGCAGGGGTGATTCCCTGTCAGCTGCAGCAGGAATCCAGGATTAACTCCATGCTGTTCTCTGGGGGCTGTTCTGTGGGGTTTAGCTGCTGTCTGTTATCACTTCTTAGATGGCAGTCAGGTGTGCTGCCACGTAACATCTGTTCTTGTGTCTTGCTGTACCTGGCTATGGAGTGGTGTGATACAAAATCCCCTGCAGGTGAGGGAGGTGGAGAAGGCTGCCTGAAACCACCTGGACACTGGTGTGGACATTGGACAATTGGTGTGGAGACAGAGTGATGGTTTGAGGGCTCTCTGGACCCATTTCCAGTTTTCAACACGTGTGGGGAATGGCCCAGCTTTGGTTTTCTGACTTAAAATGAAGCATGATGGATATCTTGTGCATGGTGCTTAGACATCATCATCACTTCTGTGTTTTACATTTGGCTGTGGATTATCTTCAAAACATTTGCAGCAAAATAGCTCCTCAAAACAATGTTTCCTCTTAGTGCTGAGACTTATTTTCCTTGTGCTCCTTTGATTTTTATCTTCTCCACATTCTCTGTACGTCACCCTAACAAGTTGTAGAGGCTGGACAGTGTCCATATCACATCAATACTGAATTTCATTATATACAAACATCAATCTGGCTCTGGGCTGCCTTTTTAAACTGTCATCCAACCTGGTGGTATTCAGTTTCTGTTTAGGTCTGACCGTGGAAAAGCATCTCTTCAAAGCTTGTTCCCCATAATGTTCAGATCAAAACAGTTCCTCTGTGTGTTTATAATAAAAATATATTTTCACCAGCTCTTGGGAGCATTGACATTTTCATCGAGGCAATTTTCTATGGCCCCAATCCATCACAGCACACGAGCTGTTCCATTGGTTCCAATATGACTACTCATTGCTTAAAGTAAATTGTTTGCTTAAAAGCTTGTTGGATCAGGGCCTATAAGCGAGAAAAGATTGCTGATTAGAAAGCACATTTGTTTCTGTTGTGGGATTTGATGGCAAATTAAGGACACTAGGAGGATTCAAAGATTAATACCTCTGTATTTTGGGAAAGAAATACTTTAATACTTTCACATTATCGAGGCCCTGTAATAAACAGAGATTATGCAAATGGGACACTAAACACCAAATCCCAGACATTAATGGGGTTCAGTGAGAGCAAACTGAAGGCAGAATTAATCTCTGGGAGAACTAAATGGCTATTTTCATGCTTATGAACTTAGCATACTTTCAACTCCACCTTAATGAAAGACACACTCAGCTCACTGTTAAAAGAGGCACTTAAAAGGTATTAGAGGCATAAGTCCAGCTGTTACAAACTCCAATAAATTTGGATTAGGTCTCCACTGTTTGAGTTGCGTGTGTGGGTGCCTGACCTCAAAGCAAGTTGTTGGTTTTTTAACTTATTGATATATAGCATTACATCAGGTTAATTATGCCTCGCTGTATTTCATGTCGTCCCGGCACGGACCCGTGTGCATCGTGCCATGGAGAGCAGGGATTCGGGAGCCCGTGGAGGGCTAGGGTGTGCTGGCCACCCGCCCACCACCAGCCCTCCCCGGAGATGGATGCTTTGCAGAGGCGGCTGCTTGGTTTTACAGTACACAACTGGCTCCCTGCCCTCCCTTGTCCACCCCACCCCATCCCATATTTTCATTCCCTGGGGTGACTTCCCTTCACCTCGCTTGATAATAGAGCATATTTTAAAATTTTATTTTGGTGTGTTGGGGAAAAATGCCTGATGTCGTAGGGCATTAAGAGCTTGAATTGATGGGGCTTTATGAATTTTGTCTCACTGGATCAAATATTTGGTCCTTGTGCTGTTTCGCTATGAATTCCTGGCCACCCATGAAAGGGATCATGCATGGGTAGAGCACGTTCAGATTTACGGCTGCATCTGTGTAGATGGGTTGAGAAAACAGCAAACCTTTTGCTCTGAAGGCACTGCAGCCGCCACGACAAAAGAGATGGCTTAAAATTGCATTTCCATTTAAAGTAACACCAAGCAGCCAGCCCAGCCATGTGAGGGAAATATAAAGCTCTGTGATAGGGAGCGAATGAGGAGAGGGGGGAAAAAAACCTGGGTAGCAAGTAACTAAAATAGATGAAGTGGAACAGTTGCAAGTCCCAACTTGAGTGACAGGGGAGAAAGAAGAGATCCAAAGTCAGCAGCAGATGACTCCAGTCTCACATCCCATCTCTCTCCCCCCCTCCTTTGCCACTGTTGCTGCTGCTTTCCCAGCGAAGGCAAGGAAAAAAAACCCCGAACGTCTTTTCCAGATTTGGGGGCTGAGCGGCCTCACATGTTGACACAGCAATAATTTTTAATGAGAAATTTTTAGTATTTGTGTGGGAGAAGTTAGAGTTGTGTACACAGATGCCTCTCCGGCCACCACACCGTGGTCCAGCCCGGCCGCGTCCCCCTCCGGCATGGCCCACGGGGTCCCCAGGCAGATTCCTTTCAGGCAAAGGGAAACATTTAGGCTTGCTCACCTTTGAACTGCATGCGATGGTGTTTACCTTGGCAAGACAAAGTGGCAGTTTTACAGATATTAAAAACAGTCCTGAGGGGAATCTGGAGGCCTTCCTATATTTTAATCACCCAATTTAGCCAGCCTGAGGACTTGTGTGGCAAATTTTGTTTTATCTTTTTAAAAGGAGGTTTAACAGAAAATAGCCCAGTGTTAAAACAAGAGAGAAAAATAATGTGCATGCTAGTTTTAATTCCCTTTCCTCTAAAAAAAAAAAAAAAAAAAAGGGGGAATTTTCATTTTAATCATAAGAC
>VXBI01001671.1:1498709-1561858 GCA_013397375.1 Toxostoma redivivum
TTTTTTTTTTTTTTTTTTGATAGCAGCCAAATGTATTCAAGGAGTTCCCAGAGATAGCGGGTAGCCTCTGTCCAAACTCCAAAAGAAACCCCCAAATGGGAAAATTTAGGGCTATGTACACACCAATAAAGCATGTCTGGTTTGGTGGAGCTATGCCAGTCACACCAGTTAAGGACCTAGTTCAGGACTGGGTTACTTCCCCTCTTCAAAGAAGTGGCTTGCAGTATTTGCTACATTTTCCTGGATTGTGTACATGAGCTAGATTTTTAGCATTTCCTATTTTCAATTACTTTGACTGAGCTTGGAACCAGTCCTCAGTCTCATATAATAATGCCTTTTGTATCTGCACTTGGCACTTCCAGCCAAATCTGTGCAAAGAATCATTTCTGGTGGAACGGCATTGCAGAAAGGAATGGCTTTTCATAAAAGTTTTAAAATATATGTGTATATATATATGTGTGTTGGCAAATGCTGCATAAATGTTATAGCTTATCCTGGCAAAACAGCACTTTTGCTGTTACAGGGGATTTCCTTAGGGAAACTGGTATAAATTATCCCAGCGGAAGCATCCTTTTTGCTGGTTGTGAGGAAGGTGGGTCCAAGAACGTTGCCAGTAAGGCATTACTAACACAGCTTTGGCCTTGGAACTGACTCAGCATTGTTCGGACTTGTGCCGAGGAGGTTGGTGTGCTTAAAATTTGAGCCAGAGCATCTGTGCAGCTTCTTACATGTGAGCTTTTTCATAATGGCAATTTTTTTTTTAATTGGCATCTTTTTTTTTTTTTTTGGGGAAAATCATAAATAGTCTCTGTGAGTAAATCTGTGCTAAAATGAAAGAAGCAAGATTGGCTTTAATGGTGACCCAGGCTCTTTTTGACTCTTTCTTTCACTAGGAATTTAGGGATCAGTATCACCCCCTCCAGAAGGCACTTTGGTATCAGTGCTGCCTAGACTAAAGACTATTGTATTTTAAAGGCTTCATTGCATCCAGAGGTTCTAGAAAGTCGTGTTGAAAAGGTGGCTGAGTAGGAGATGCCTGCATTCACGTGGCTGTGGGATCTGAGGGCCGGTGGAGCAGCTCCACGTGTCGTGGAGCCGTCGCTCCCCTGTGCAGAGGAGTTGTCACAGCGTAAGAATCGCTCCCTGTGGGCTGTGCCTGGAGAGGGCAAAGTCATCACCCACTTTGGGAGGTGGGGTTTCAGCCTGTGTGTGCCCTGGGTTTGTACTTTGGACCCCAATCTGCTGCCTGTTGTATCAGGGTTATGTTAAGCACGAGTAAAAATAATTTGAGCCATGGTGTACGAGCTCATTGTGCCTTAATAAAGAAAACACCACCACATTCACTCATCACACTTTGAAATTAAAGCTGTAATGTCATAAAAGGGAACTTTTATTGTTTTCAGCGGACATAAAAGCCCTTGGAACAAAGTCAGAAGGGTATTTTGATGAATAAGGTCAAAGTCTGGTGTACATAAAGTGAGCATTGTACAGCATTATAGGTTGTACTGAGTGTCAGCAAGTTACCAGAAGCCCTGATCCTGTCAACACTCGAATGTGTGCGTGAGTTTGCCCTTGTAAATACCCTTATTGAAATACAACTGCAGCAAAGTTATGCTCAAACATGAGTGTTGTAAGAATCAGCATTTTCCTAGTGAAATGTTAAGGAATCAAGAACCTGAAATCTTCAAATTGGCCAAAATGTGGATTTTTCAATTACACTAAACTTTCAAAGCTCTCTTAAGCTTTTCTTTAGACAACCTAAAGCATTTCATCTTGATGTTAATTTTTTTTATAACATCCATTATTAGTTTGAAATAACAAATATTGTAACTGTAAAACACCCATGTAATGACATTCCAGAAGTGTTTTCTTTTCATTTTTCCCCCTGTTCAGTAAAATTTCATTATAAATCACTACATTTGCAGAGAAAGACTTCATTTTGGCACAAATTTCCTTTCTCAATATTTTTATGATGAGTTCTAATACTCAAGACAACTGAAAACCTGCTTTCTGGACAAAAAGTTGTAACGGTGAAACTGTTTTCAATCCCTTTCTAGACTGGATTTTTTTTTTTTTTTAAAATCTGCTTTCTGTATCCCTCCCCTGGTCGTCCTAAAACTTGGAGGTTTGGAGTGTAGAAAATCTTTTTGTTAGCTATTTTTGTATGCTTTTCCAAATTATTTTGAAATTTGAAAAAGATGAAATAGCACTTTTGTGGAAGAGAAGGCAGTTAATCATGAGAAAATACTTTTTCCTGAAAGGACAAAAAAAAATGCATTTAAATGTCTAAATTTCAGGAGAGACTAATATAAAACCTTTGAAAGGTGTAAGTTGCCTGCTTTGGCTTTAGCTGGTGGAGGGTGAGGTGCATCTCTCTGTACCTCTGTTGCCCTGTGGTGCCTGGTTCCCTTCATGCTGGGTGACATGCAGCTCTATTCCCCAGCATTGTAGTTATTCCTGTCTCTTAAATAGGCAGTATTTAACTGATGGTACCTCACCATGGCCCAAACTTCCAGCCAAAGCAAGGATGGCCTTGGGTGTGGATCCTCCCCATCCAGGGGACCTGGAGATGCAGCAGGAGGAGAAGAGGAAGGGGAGATCAGAGGTTGGAAGCCGTGCTGCCTTCCAGCTCCATCTCAGCTGTTGAAGCTTTGAACAATTTGAATAATGGCTCTGGAGGGCGGAATAAAAGGTGGCAAGGAGAGCTTGTTGAAACAAGTAAGATTTTTCTTTTTTTTTTTTTTTCCCTCTCCACATGAGGGAAGGCAGACTGCAGCTTACAATGAGTGGTGTGAGTCACTGAGACAGAAAAAACCCACCAAGCCACAGCCTGTTTGCTCGTGCAATGGCTGTGCTGCTGCCCTCCTCCATCCCTCCCTTCCCTGTTTTGCTCCCACATGGCAGACATTATATGCTGATCTATTCTTAAACTGTTTCTGGTTTCTTTGTGGCACCAGCTGCAGGGGAGAGGAGTCACGCGAGCAAAGGCAGGATGCTGGGTGGCTCTACCAGCCTTCCCCAGCCTGGTGGCCCCACAGTCTGGCACAAAATATGGAGGCAGCCTCATGCCCCAGATTTCTCAGCTCCTCCCAAAGTGAGTGTGTCTGCATTTGTCCCTGGGTGAGAGGGAAAAAAAAGAAAAAAAAAAAGGAAAGAAAAAAAAAAGGATCAAAGTGTTAATTGTAAAACATCTTGTGGTGCCAGGTGGAAATGAAAGCAGGGTGATCAGTGAGATAATCGATGGGGATGTAACTGAAGTGCATTTTCCAGCAGCTCATTAGAATAACGAGGAACCCACAAAGGACATGGGAGACGCAAACAAGCTTTGTTGCCCTGTCATTATTTTTAGGAGCAATGTGATACCACTGAGTACTGGGTTAATAACAGATAATTGCTGGCTTTATTCTTGCTTTTCTCTCTTTTCCCCCCCCTTCCCTCTTCCCTGAATGGTTTTATGGGATATGGACTTAGTAATGTTGTGGCAAAGTGTCATTTCCTGTTTTATTGGAATGACTCAAGTGTGCGCGCTGTGGCGGAGGTCAGGAGCACGTTTATGAAGTTTGCACTGTGGTTAATTAGTAGGAGTGGGCAAGTTTCCTTCTCCCTGTCTCTTTGCTCCTGAGGGGGGACAGAACAAACTCTCCATAAATTTGCCTGGACCGTGTTGATCTCTCATACAAGTTTGATCCTGAAATGACGCCCAGTAAATCAGCCTGTGGCTTCTCCCAGGCTCCCTATCCCTGTGCACTGCTGTGCTCAGGCTCCACAGGAATTGCAAACCTGTCTGTGTGAAGCTTATTGGAACCCTTGGATTTTGGACTGCAGAGGGGTCTGAGCAATCAGCTGCTCTTCCTTCTTTGCCCATGCCACGAGTGACATTTGGCAAACACTTTTCTGCCTGTGGCCAATTTTCTCTCCTGCTCCGGGTTTGCCTTTGTTAGGCTGAACTGAATGCTGCTGGTCCCAGGACAGCCACAGGTGTAAGGAACTTCTTTCCATGACTTGTGTCCTGGCTGTTCAGGCCCAATGCAGAGGTAGCTGTTGGACAAGCACAGATCCAGGATAGGGCAAGTGGAAAGAAAAAGTATTTTTGTGGTGGGTGGTACTGCAATAAAACAGACTTGCTGTTTCTGACGAGTTTAGGTCACTATTTCAATAAAACCTTCGTATTATCATATTAGTTGATATAATTAATTTTTATTTTATGCTATCTTATTAGTTGATATAATTAATTTTTATTTTATGTTTTTATTATCTTAAGGCCAGCTCTTGGGTTTATTTTATAGCCTTGATTTAGCTGTCTGACTTCCTGGGACAGCAGAGAAATTCTCAGCTGTCATCGAAGAGCTCGCAATTGCTCATGGGTTTGTACTTGTTGACTTAATGTGAAACTCAGGGGTTGTATTTGCAAGGGTCTGCAGCCCTGGTCAGGCAGCCAGCTCACCCCCACTCTTTCTGAATTTCCACAGTGGTGTTGAAGGACTCCATGAGGAAAATATGACCATTGATAGCTCTTGGGTGCTAACAAGGATCCAGAAAGGAAATATTCAACAGCACAGCAAATTGAAGTGTTCAGCTGCTTGGAGAAGAATTCAAAATGCTTAAATTTGGTGGAGATGAACAGAAGAAAATAGCAGAATGATCAAGGAGAAATGGGACTTTCCACAAATTAAAAGAAGAAATCTCATTAAATTAGAAAGGTTTTACATTTTTGACCCAGGGATTTTTCAAGAGACTTGTGTGCAGAAAAGCTGAGGTAGAGAGTTTTATGCTTATTTTAAATTATATTACTTGGCCTGAACCTGTATAAATTAAGGCTTAAAATGAAAAATATTTTTTGTTGTATTTCAATGCCCCACCTCTTTAAGAAATAATCAGAGTACAGATTAACAAAAAGCCTCTGGAAGTACAATTGTTCAGATCTGGTCTGGGTTACACCAGTAGAAAATCCAGAATCCAATCATGAAATGTGTTAATACCCATCAAAAGAATATCAGTGAAGAGATTTGCTCTTTCTAATAAAATATATCAAGCAGAAAATTTTACAGTGAAGGGGAGGTAAGCACCCAGTTGAACCTTATAGATATCTATGTGGGTAAAAAATTTATGGCCACAACATGGGGTTGAGGGTCAGTGTCTTATTTCAGCCTGCTCCGTAGTCTGATGGTGTTGGACAAAACAGCTGCTAGAGCTCCATTCAGGCCATGTGGTCACAGATGAGGTCAGAAATATTTCATGGGGTGGTTCTTATGGAATGTCCAGCCCCATGTTTGGTTTTCTCATGTTCTTCAGAGCAATGCTGCAGGCAATGAATGTATCAGAAGAACTGAAGTATTTGACACTGCAGATTTGGGAAACAGCAGAGAAGGGTTATATGAAGGGATGCAGATGGAGAAAGTGACATGGAAAAGGCTAGGAAATGTGTGGACCAACAGAAAGTCAACAAAGCTGAGGCTGGTTTGTTGGTTCCTTGCTGGTTCCTTGGCTCCTTTGAGATAAACTCTCAGTGGAGCAGAGACATTGTTTCCCTGCTGCAACCCTACAGTTTCCCTCATCCTTTTATGCCATTTTTCATTTATAAAGGCACTTAGTGGCCAGATGTGAGGGTATAAGCATCAGTCAGGGGGATGCTAATATATTCTCTTCTCTGTTTCTAATGGGTGTCCAAGTACTTAGTCTCAATTTCAGAGTTGTATATTGTGAGTGTGAGTTAAGTTAATCAGCAACTGGTCAGCAGAGGTGTTTGGAGGAAGCCTAAAAACCAAAAAAGCAACTCATGTTCAAATCACATTGAGAGTGGGGTGGAGCCATCAAAAGAAAGGAAATTAAAATTGAAAGGAATCTTAACTTGTGCTATTAGAGATGAGGGACCTGGAAACCCAATATGTCTGAAAGTGACCTTAAGGTGGTGGTGAACAGCAGATGAAATCCAAGATCTTAATACAGTGCCGAAGGCAGGGAATAAAATAGCTGTTTTAAGACCTCCCACCACTAAGCTTCTGTACACATGATTACAATGAGCACTGACATCTTGGTGCTGGACAAAGATACCAATGAATGAGGTTTTAGAAAACAGGTAATGTTTAAAGAGCTCAGAGGACTGAACCATGGGGAAAGCAGAGAGGCAGTGCTTATGCAGAAATTTAATGTTAAAGGGACAATCACTGCTTTTGAAAAGCACTGGATGAATTACAAACAAAGGAAGAAAAGGAATCATTAAAAACGAATTTGACGTAGGTTTAAGGAATGAAATTCCTATGGATGCAGATATATAAAAGGATAAAGAGAAATCTTTTGCAGCAGGCAGCAGCATTAACAGTAGATGAATTTCAACTGGTGGCACTCTGGAGCTCAGCCTTAGATCAAAGGTTTAATCTGATCCGTGGTCATTCTGAGCAAGGGACCTGAATAGAAATGCCAGGCTTTAGGAAAAATCCAGATCGCTTCCAGATTGTAACTTCCTGGACTGCTACAACTCCAGGATCACCTCTGTTTTGAAAAACAAGAAATGTTGGCATGGAGTGATTATGAGGATGCTGTAACAGCAGATGGGCACCAGAGTGGGACTTCTAACATGGGAAGGCAACACAGGGTATGGACTACGTGCAGTATTCTGCCTACTCAGCTTATGGTAGGTGGTCCAGGTTTCTTCACTATCCTGGGCACAGAAAAAAAAAAAATTGAAAAATTGTTTGTGCATTTAATAATTGAGCCACCCTTGGTGGCACACGAGGGAGAGCATGCATTTCAAATTACTGGAAAAAAAGAAGTGGTTGACAATCTTATCCCAGTTTGTAAACCCACCAAAGTGTCTGAGAGCCTTGAACAGCCTCCAGCATCACAATGTTTGCCTATCCCAATTTTGTCTCATTATTTTCCTTCCCTTGCACCTCTGTGCGTCTGGAGCCCAGCTGAGAATGAAATGAGCAGCGCCGAAGGACTGTGAGAAAGACGATTTGTGTGGTAAACCCAGCACAGCCAGAAGCAGGAAGTACCAGATTTATCATGGGAAATCCTCTTCTTGTTAGATGTTTCCAGCCTACTTCTCCAGGCTTAAGCTATCTCAGTGCTGTGTGTAGGCCCTGGTTCAACAGGGATGCTCTGCATTTGCCAGACTTGGAATGCATGAAGTTAATTAGCACCCTGTTAAATCAGGGCTCTGTCACTGTGTCAGACAATCCCCATTGACTCGGAGCTGCTTGAAAATTTCCTGTCTCCTGGGATAGTATAATAAAGCTACAGAGGGAGTTTAAGTTACTCAAGATGGGGTTGGATTTCCCATGCTCTGCTTTGGAAATGTCCTTTCTGCCCCCCTCCACTCTGGCCCTATGTAATACATGTAGCTTTGGGGCTCCAGGCCACCTTCTGAGGAGCAGGTCCTCTGCCTGCCATCACTGTGGCAGCCCTGCAGTTAGTCACAACCTTAGGCTGGTCCTCACTTTTTCCATCATATCCAGACTTGGGATCCCATTTTCTTGCTTCCTAGTGCTACTGAGTAGTGCTGAATCAGTGGCGCCTTCAGGCCAGACTGTGGACTATACCTGTGTGTGTCCATTTTCTCTGCTGCTGTGGGCAAAGAGAAGCCCAGCCCTCTCTCCTATCTTTTGCTCTGGCTGCCTTCAAAGGTGGGTTGCCACACCTTGGTCCTGAAGACGGACTCAGAGCTCTCAGGAACCTTCTGTATGTGCAGCAATAATGAGCTGCGCAGCTTCCCTATGCACCACATGGAGAAGGATGTTTGTCTGTTTTCCCTTTATTCTGCTTCCTGCTGGGTCTCTTTGATGATTATTAAGTGGGAAGAGATGGTTAGATCACTCCCTATGTGCTTTCTCTGTTATTTGCGATTTATATCTCTCCCATGATAGTCCATCTATCTGCCTTTGTGTTTCAGGGTACCTGCTTTTCTCTGGATGAGCCTCTGCCACTGCTGCACCGGTCTGAGTTGTATGCAAATTAGCACTAATCAAGAGGAATAAGCCAACCAACAGCTAGGATATAGCAGGGTGTCATGAATGATTTATAATTATTTCCTCCTAAAACCACTTGACATTTCCCATTACTTGAAGTCTGTTTGCTGTGCTTGAATCAGGCAGAAACAGATCTCCCATTGAACATAATGGGGGTCATTCCAGCAAGCAAAACTGTATGTACTGTCTGTGGCTACAGTATAATTTTATTGATTTAAAGTGTTTTAAGTAAAGGCATGATTTCAAGCCTGGAGATAAAGGTGGCTCGTTGGTGTAATTGCACAGTAATCTTGTTCAGTGCCCCAAATAACACTGTGATGTGTCCTAATTTATGGACAGCGTGTACATGAAGTGATTAGAGGTCTGGGATGATGAGGCTGCAGTATGGAGGGCATGAATGAGTGGGAGGAGATGGCAGAGTCCTAGGCAGAGGCACTCCACGAGGGCAGCCAGCTCCGCTTGGCACTTGGCCGATGTTCTGCTCGTGGCCGCTGCTCGTCACGGGGGAGCAGAGGTCAAAAGCAGGGACTGTGAGCCATGCAGCTTGGATGTGAGTCTCTCAGGGGGGTTCACAAAAATTTGGGGGGTATCTAGAACTGGATTCTTGAGTCAGGCTTGTTTCCAAGCTCTTCTGTTAATAATATAGCAGTCTGTTTTCACTGTGGATAGTGTGTGTCTTCTTTGCTGGAGCTGCTTCCTGACAAAATGAAACCAAAGAGAGGCTGAAGGTTTGTCACAGGCATTATGCTAATGACTTGCTTTCTTAAGCTTTGATGATTCTTTATTCAAATAAGGAACTTTAGCAGCATTGCTTCTCAAAGCATTCACCTGGATGCTTGTCTGGAGCCTCTGGGAACGGATGTATTCTATCATATGGGAGTCAAGCAATGCATTACACTGGCTGTAGGAGTCTCATGGCAAACCCAAATCTGGGAGAAGGCAGCAGAGGAGAAGTCCTGAAGGTCAATGTTACAGTATTTTTAGGCCAAGAAATTTTAAACAACATGAGCTGGGTGTAAGAGGACCCAGCACAGCAGGTTGAGGATGCTGAGCAGGAGCAAGCTGGCCTGTGACCCTGCGTTTCCATACTGTTCTATTTTGCTTTGATACCATAGTGACTATTAAAAAAAAAAAAAGTGAGAAGTGATAGATTACAGCAGAACTCATGCAAATCTCTTGTGTTATTTTAGCAAGTTAATATGTGCCTAGCACATCCCAGTGGGATGGCAGTGGCTTCCATGGAATTTTACTGGAAATGAACTGGGTACATCTGGTCAGAGAGGGAAGCCTCAGGCTGCTGGCAAACTTTTGCTCCCTCTGATTATTTTATTTAGATACATATATGTATGTATATACAGTAATTTAAGGCTAAGACTATTATATTGACTATCATTTTCAAAAGGTTTTGAAAGAAAACAGGAGCTTTGTTGCTTTGCAACTGAGCTAGGGAAGCTGAGCTGAGGTGAATCTTCTCTAACATGACTGTAAGGCTGGCTTGAGAGAATACTCAGGGACTGGCTATCATAATTTCATTGTCAGGCTTTCACATTACATCCTGGGAGATCTTGAGGGCTCTGTTCTGGACTCGTTGCTCTATAATTCTTTTGTTACCACCTGGAATGGTGGAAGGACAATATACCTATTAATTTTGGAGTTGTCCCTGAAGAGCTGCTGAGGCCAGCTTTAAGGCATAAGTGAGTTGGCAAAGCACAACCTGAAAGGAGAATTTTTTTGTGAAGACAAGGAATGATAGGAGAAATCAGCTGCATGAAGAAACCTTAGACAGCAACCCTGGAAGGGTGGGAGGAAATGGATTGTTCAGCTTAGGGAAAAAAAGAATGGCAAGATATTATACAAACAAAATTGTAATATGCTGAGGCTGCTGTGGTGGCAAGAAATAATCTGTTGTCTACTTTCATTAGTGTTCAGAGGATCATGGGTTCAAATACAATCAGGGAAACCAGGGGAACTCTTCATCAGGTTGTCATTGCTCATGTTACCTGTTCAGCAAGAAGCCTCTTAGCTTCTGGGGTAGGTGTTTCAAGGTGTCCGTATAGGTCTGTTTGCTTCCTGCCTTTCACCATGGCTGAAAAAATAAGGATCCTCTCTCTGCCAAGGGACTGGGCTGCAGGTGGTAGGATTTTTTTTTTTTTAACTTGGTGCTTTATAGACAGAGATCTGACTGAACAAGGAGGTCCTGTGCACTATTGCTGTCTCAGCACCAAGCATGGACAGAAAATGGTTCCATTTGCCGGGAAGTGACTGTGAAGATACCACACTGCCCTCTGAGATGGCAGCTGCTTGCATATACCACCCATGTGAAAGAAGGGTAATGTGCCTTAATGGAATTCGCCCTGTCCATGGATCAAACCTCAGCTTTATTGGTAGATCTGGGCCACAAGGCCATAATCCTCTTCTAATGAGAGCATCCCTGCCATGAATGACTAGAACCACTGCAGCCTTCTCCCTCTCATTTTCTGTGACTTTATAACATTTTGGCTTTGGAAGATTTTTGGAATCTGACTAGGCAGAAATAGAAAGAAAAACGTCTAGAGTGGCATGCAGGGCATATGAAAATGTCCATCAATTCCTCACTACTTGGGTGTGTGCTTCAAGGGCAAAGATGGCTGTGGTAAAAGCATAATCGATTATGAGGCCTTAATTGCTATTGAAATGACCACAATCTTTTTATTACCACAGCGAAATGTGCTTTGGACTCCACTGTGGCCAGTGTTTAGATTGAGGCAGACCACAGGATGAAAAGACCATGACCCTGCTACTCAGTTCCCCACGCTCCTGTCTAAAAACAGATAGACAAAAAAAAGAAAAAAGAAATTTTCCACATATTCTAGTCCTTGGAGCTCGGCAAGCTGCATGTAGCTGGAGGCTGCAGTGTTTGAGGTCCTGTGTTACTAATTTTGTGGAGCAGAGGATTTGCATTTCCTCACTTGTCCATGCAGTCTGGAGGCAGTTTGCTGGTCATTTTATATCCTCAGAATATTCTTACCCATTTCTTCAAGAGGAGGGAGCTCTTTAGCCTATTTTAGAGGGAGGACCAAAGCAAAGCCTTCACACATAACAGACAATGTTGAAGACCCCCTCTGGGGCTCGAGTCAATGCCCTGGACATTGCCCACCTGGATGTTGAGTATCTCCAGAGGGACCTTTCTGGTCAACCTGTTTCAGTGCTTGACCACCCTCACTAAAAAACAAAAAAGTCTTTGGTTTCTCTTTAGGTTAGATTGAAGAGGATGAAGTATGGACTCAGGTTTTGGCTCGTGTAGCTCTGTGCTGTCTGCATTGCATACCTTGGCTTCTCTTTGTGGAGGCCAAATTGAAAGTGACAGTCTCACACTTCTGTGGCTGATGTTAATGCCTGAAATCTGGCTCCCTGGGACTCAGGTTTTGACTTACCTCTGGCATGTCAGGCATCTCACATTCCTTATTCTCCAACATTTTTAGCCTCCACTGGGCCAGTTTCACAGATGGCTCCTTTAGAGCAGAGAGGAATCATTCCCATTTCTTTTCACCTAAAGTGTGGTCCAGTTGTTTTATGAGGTTACAACAAATCTGCATGAGGTGGAGGGTGCTTGTGGGCCCTACCTAAGGCCTTTCATAGCCTTTTTGCCTAGAAAGAATTTTCTCCTTCACTCATTCCCTTTTCCTCTGTCATGCCCTTGGGAATTCAGTGGGACTTGTGACAAGGGAATGGTGAGCAGGGCCTGGCTACAGAGGGTTGCACTTGTGAAATATCTCCATTTTAATCCACATGTTTGTTCCAGCTAGACTATTTTCACAGCTGCTTATGGAAGAAAAAAGGGACACTAACAAATCTTGTGAGAGACCTCTTCAGTGCTTCAGTTTCTCATTTCTAAACATCCTTGTAAAAGAAATCACATCCACTTACTTACACAAATGCCCCAAATAGACTTTTCTGTAAACTGAGGGAGAAAAAAAATATTCAGTCTCTAGTTGGAATTTAATTCAACAAAGGGCTGAACCCTCCCAGCACTGGAGCTGTTCCACATTTGCATCCGTTGAGGATGTGACCCCCAGCCCTCAGCCCTAACTGAACTTTCTCAGTAGTTTTATACAGCAGTAGGATACACAAGCTAAAAAATAAATGAAGATTTCAGTGGGAAGCATTTACAAATCTGTATTGTTTCCTTAGTTCCACTGCAACTCTAATTTTAATCCCAATGATAAAAGCTGTAGTATTACTAAGATATAGTTCTGGGGTTTTTTTTCCCTTTCTGGTCTTGGGTGGTCTAGAATGTGCAGTAATTCATGTTCTCAGCTGGATTTCCACCACATTTCTGATTGACCTGATTACTTTCCCAATGACAGAATCCAAAATTGAAACCACATCAGAACTCACTGGAGTTGGTTCTGTTTTTGATGTTCCTGGAGCTTCTCTGGTGGCTCAGCAGGATGTATGTCTTCATGAGGGTTTTTTAACCCCTTATTTCTTTTCTTCTTTTTTTTTTTAAACTTTTTTTTTTCTTGTTATGGTGGGCTTACACTTGGGACATGAATTATTTAGGGAAGTCCTGAAAGGAGGGCAACAAAGAAGGAGAGAATTCAATAGAGATGCTATATTTTAGGGCTTAATTCTGGACATTAGCACGTATGGCTTGAGGGAGCTACACAGAGAAAAGAGCTTTTTCTGCAGAAAAAAGGTCTCTCATGACATTTTATGTTGTTGCACTAACCCCTTGTTTCCATCCTCTGCCCCATTCTCTGGACACATATTACAGAAGTCTAGAACTTAATTTTTTATCACCTTGGATGTAAAAGGAAAGACTGGGACAAGATGAGCTTAATGTGTTACAGTGAAGAGTGCTTGTGATGGCATTGGGAAGGTTCCTCTGAAAGCCATGGTGCCTCAAGGGAGTCCTGAATCTGACTATAATTGTCTGGGGAACTTTGTTTGGTTCCTTTTCCTTCCTATTCCAGCTTCTTCCTGGCAGAGCAAAGGAACAGAGCAAAGTATAATGGACTCTTCCCTCACTCTGGGACTGGTTCCCCTCCTCTTTTTCTCACTCCCAACTAGACATAAAGTCATTAGGGCAGTATGTGTTGTGGGGTTGGAGCCAGTCCAACTTACACCGAGGACTTCCTCGTGCCCCAGCACCCACATCTTTGAACAGTTAATATCCACATCTGCATGGCATGGCTAAGGTTGCACCCAGGGGAACACGTGCCATATTAGGCAGTGTTAATGGTACTGGTACCTTCTCCTATTTCCTCTGCTCCCTAGAAGCGTTTGGAGGTGAGAAAGCCAAGCAATGTGCACTGTACTTCCGTGTGGTCATGGAAAACAGGGATCCAGAGGACGTCTAATTTGTGCTCAGCTCAGTAGCTCCTCCTAGCAGAAAATCCTCACTCTGAGGTGTATTGTTTTCTCAGCCCTTTTCAGAAGGTGGAAAAAACATTTTGCAAAACAATAGGAAGTGGATAGTGTCGTGAAAACACGCTCCAGCTGAGTTTTGGCACCAGCAACACAAAAATTGAAGAATCTTGTCCAACTCTTCATGGCTTTCAAAATGATCATTGTGATGCTGTAAGTCAAAAAACATTGTCCAACCCTTTTCATCCTGTTTGTAATTCCACTAGGGACATCATTACCGTAACCAGCTGCTCTGGGATTCTCTAATGAAAACTTTGTTTCTGAATAGAATAATTAAACCTTCATATTCAATTGTCAAACAGCTCCCTCTTTGCTCAGTGCATGGATGTGATTAGCCACAGCAAACCATTCTGCAGCTTAAACTCACAATTGCATCTAGTATAAAAATGATTAATTAGGCGACGTGCTGTTTGGGAAGTTTACAAGCAGATCAATGAATAATGTTTAAGTGAAAATTTTATAGAGATGTTACGGGCATTGCAGGTTTTGTGGAAGCCTTGCTGACGGCTTACGGATGCGTGTGTTCATGTTCCATAAAGAAATTCTACATCATGGCGACAGGTTCAGAAGTTGTACGAGGGAAGGGGAACCCTGAGGTTTTTGGAGCTTTGTTTCTATAAATGTTTTTGACAGAAACTCAGTCCTTTTCCCTCTCTTAAAGCAAAGTTTCTAATGTGAGCAGTATTTTCCCAATTCTGTTAAAATATATTTTTTGTTCTTGTGCTGAATGGGAGTACAAAAGGAAAAGATTGAATATGCTTGGTAAAATTACCTGTGAGCTGCAGCTAATCCACTATCAGTGTTTGAGGCATTAAGAGAAATAACTGATACATTCAAATGAAGTAATCTCCACCCTAATTTTGGTTTTTTGTGGGCTTTTTTGGTGTTTTTTTTTGTTTGGTTGTTTTTTGGTGTTTTTTTTTTTTTTGCACATACAGAGAAATGCATAGTAATGCACAGTTGTATTTTGGTATTGCAACTAATTTTATTATGTAATTCTTAAACTTTTCCAGCTTATTTTGAAATGTATATTTTTTGTGCCCATTATCCTTGTGGCTTACTGACTTCTTATATCAGAGATGAATCCGGGGTTTTAACTGCACTTACAGCTAAATATTGACCTAATTATTCTCTATAGCTGTTTTGGATAATTTCTTTAAAAAAAGTGGTTAATGCTTTTAATTTAATAGGATGCTCCCTTGTAGTATAGGAATATCATAGTGAAGCAGTTCTTGAGATGTTTTTGTCACCCTTTGTTTTAGTTCCCATCAGAGTATCAGTTTTCTGCTCCTTGCAGCAGCAGCCCCTCCTTCAGCTCTGGTCGTGGAGACTGTCGGGTTTGGTGTTGGGTTTTCCGAGTTCTTTTCCTACAGAAAGCTCAGAAATGAGGGCCTAGGATGGAGGCAAAAATGAATTCTCAAAGATTAATTCTGTCTTGTGTGTATGATCCACAGATTGCCCTGTGTAAAGACTTCTGATTTGCACCTTAGCTGTCTTTACATTGACAGTCACAGGTTTTCTCTGAATTACTTCCAATATATCTTTCTCTCCATTTGAAGCCTTAGGGATAAAGACAAATAAACAAAGGCGAGCAAGCGCATTTCTATCCTGTACCGTATGTTGCCAAAAATAGTAGTCAGATGGAAAAGATTTTTCCAGAAGTCTTCTGCTGCATAATCTGTTTCAAATAAAGATAATAAAATAAACAACTGTTTATAAAGAGAATGTGAATGAGCAGGGCTCCCCTGCTGCCTGTTTCGAGGGCGCTCAGTGCAGACGTTGTCTGTGAGAATTCCTCATCTGGCGTACAAAGTTCTGGTTTTTATCTCCAAACCCCCTGCTCTGAAGCGCTAGGGACAGATTTCAGGAAACCTATGTTAAATATAGCACCCCAGGAAACTCCCAAGCTCTGGTGTGGACAGGGAAGTTTCATGTTGTAGACCCCTGGATCTCCATCATCTGCAGGCAAGGTATTTGAGTGTTCCCTCTCTGCCCACTTGGCTCAGTGGTGGGAAATGTGGACTGGGAGACTTATCAGTTAACTTTGCTAACAGGACTGCAGAGCAAACTGTGATCCATGTAAATACTGATCTAGCCAGAGAGGTGTCACTTTGATGGAGCTGCTGCTCAGTTCCCCTTCACCATGGATGTTCACGAGCTCCTGGAGATAGGAATATGCCCACTTTCCAGAGCTCTGTGTTTCCCCTCCAACGCTGCTGTTGAAGTCTTTGAGAGTTAACTCTATTTGGAGATTTCCAACTCATCTTGCATTGAGAGTGCTGGCCAGAAATCTGTACAGAGCAGCCTTTCACACCACAATATATTTAAGAAAGTCTGCCTCCGATCCTGGCCGCATAGCTTGAAAAGCAGAGGAGCAACAAATGAACAAATGCCAGGGCACGTGGGAAAGGAAAAAGTGACCCAAACTTGGGATTGATTTTTTTCTTTCTTTTGTGTTTTTGTTTTTTAAATATTTTATTCAAATTTTACTTTGGAGCCATTTTCCTATTAAAAATTAAAAAAACTAAATCCTGAACCTAAGTACACAAAGAAACAGATTTCCCGTCACAGGAAAAGAGGAGCGCAGACCTACATGGCAAGCACAGGGGAGAAGATTGCCAGAGGTGGAAATTTTCTGGGATCTGCAAGTTGGGTTCAGCTGGTAACGAGTAAGAGGGGCTAGATGTGAATATTGGATCCCTCTCTAATTTGATTCTTATGGCAGTGATTATATTTATATACAGCCTGCAGACTCCAACCAAGTGTGGTGTCTCCAGGGATGGCACAGCCACACGCAAAAGTGTTCCTACCCTAAATTGTCTGTAGTCTAAGCCAACAACAACTGAGAAGGGAAATGGAAGAAGAGAAAAAGGGGTGGTCACCGGGAACGTTTGGACATGAGGTTTTGATTCAGGCTCCCCTCCTGCCAGAGAATCTGCCTCGATCTCTGCAAATCTCATCCCTTTTTCACCTTTCCCTTGGCTCTGCTGCCTCTGTGCTGATCCTGCTGCCTAGTCTCCAGCCTTCAAGGTTTTGCTGAGATTTGGGGTAACAAGCTCTTGGTGGCACCCTGTGACTCTATGTTATGGGAATGATGTAGGAGCAGGAGGACAGACAACTGTCTTTTCCCTTGGAAACCCAGAACCTGGGCCCCTTGCCTGGATGGGGGCCTGAAAACGTGAATCTCTTTATAAACTTGGGTTATCCAGTTTATAGTACAATTCCCTGGCAATGTGTCTTTCAATGGGCTTTTCCCCTCTCTGTTTATCACAACTTTTCATTATTCATTGTAAAATTCTATTCTATTAGGGTAAGTTTACATGTTATGGGCAGCGTAAGGTTGAATAAAACAGAATGCTGCGGTTGCTTTTTTTTAATTAAAAAATTACTGCCAGAACCCATTCCTTTTGCTGGATTTCTTTAAGCCAATTATTTTGGAATTAGGATAGTATTTGCTCTCTCTCCTCCCTCCCTTCTCAGCTCTCATAAATATTTTATTTATCTGTGGAGTGGTTCTGCAAACTGGTTCCTTTCTCACCCATCCACTTTAACTGCATCCAAGTTTTCCTTTTAGGAACAAGAAAGGGAGGCAGGCTTGGCTTTTTCTTTCACATCCAGCCATTTCTGGGCTTTATTTAATTTTTAGCTGTTTTATTTAAACGTTCATAAACTTGGGGCCTAAGCTGGGCTTAAGAGTGCACCGGGAAAGCGTTAAAAAAACACATCTTGAGCAAGGCTGAGAAGAATTCATGGATGCCAGGGCAATGTGTGTTTGATAAACATGGACTGGAAGGCAGATAGGAGCAAGGAGGCACTTTGCCTGCATATAGCTGTATTATTTATGGATGTCTTTGCTGTGCAGCGAGGACCAGGTTCTGTTTAGCTCCTCTCTTTGGGTGGTCCGCGAGAGATTCTGAGTAGCCCTCAGTAGCCTTCAGGCATAATTGCCAGGCATGCTCTTGTATCTGAGATAGCTTAATAAAGCATTACATATCTTACTGCTTCTATATTTTATTACCTAACCCAGTGCATGCGGTCAGCGGGTAATTAAATTCAGCTGTGTTTTTACTCTCTGTTTTAAGGTCGAAGTATGAATTTCTCCACGAATTCTTTGAAACGGACTAATACGATGCATGCATGATAAAGGCAAGGCTAATCAGAGCCAGACTGTTAGTGCAATATAAGGTTGCCCCAGGTGTAATTTATTTTCATATTATTGGTGGTTTTACTGTTGAACATATTAGAAGACGAAGAAGAAATAATAATTCTTTTCCGTGTATGGCCAGAAAGCTACAGGCTTGGGAAGCTGGGTTTTCTTTTCATTTCTATTTTATGCCACGTTTCAGCTCAACTGCTTGTGCTCCGTACTGAAGTCGATTTCAATTAACCTATTCCTTCATTAACTCACTCTCTAAGTGCAGGAGGATATTGCTAGATTGCTCCGTGCCATTATGAAAGGGATTGTGGTGCAGTCTTTATTAAAAGCAACGTCTGCAGTGGAATGTATGCTGGAAAAAGCTTAAACAAATCTTTTTCTTGGACTTGACCAACTGGGGCTGGAGTGGCTGCATGGGCTCCAGGAGGTGGAGTATTTTCACTGGGGTTTGAGAGTGGCTTGGGGTGGCTGTGGGGTGGAGAGGAGGAAAGGGGCAGTTGGCCCCAGTCTTGTGGCTCAGATTAGAGAGTTTGGGCAAGATCACTTGTGTTTGGGGCTCTATGGTTGTCATGTCAGGAGTGAGGGTTGGCTGGGTGAAAGGGAGAGGCAGCAAAATCATGAATGCAGGATCCAATCCTGCTGCTCTCAGAGGATTGATTACCCATGGAGCTCATTGCAGGAGGGAAAGTAGATGTCTGTAAAGTTCTCTGGGAATATCCAGAGTTACAATGGAGTTGTTTTTTTTTCCTAGTCAAACCTATTTTAGAACTGATGTTCTCTCTCCCTTCAAAACTAGCCTTGCTCATCTCTTTAGACCACCCCATGTGCGATCTTGCTGTTGCTGCAGCATACCAGTTGTCAGTGCCAGAAAATTGTTTCATGAGCAGCAAAAACAGAGACCTAAATTCCTGGAGACTGGTGCCCCAGGGTCAGCACACAAGAGGCATCTCAGGTGCCCGCTGGTGGCTGAGCCTTAACCTCACAGAGATTCTCTTTCCTTGGTGAATATTCTTCGAAAACTTACAGGAATTTGAGGTGTGATTCATCTCTGTGCCAGAGGAAAAAAGAAGAAAAACAAGTCAGCACCACTTTTTTGGTGGGGAGTGATGAACACATTCAGGATGCCCTCATATGACTCAGTTTCTTTAAAATATGCCCAATACCATCTGTTTACATTAAGGGATTAAAAACAGGTATGATGAACTTGTATGGTTTTCCTCCATGGGTAAAGATGTGTTTGAGATTAACCACTGGACTGAAATCCACTGCAGATGATCCCACGTGTCCATGTAAGGCTACACAGACATCATGGAAGGAAGCTCCAAAAACCTGTAACTTTTGAGGGGGTGGACTGAATATAAACCCCTGACCAAACATGGCAAAGCTGTGGCAAGTTTGCCAGATGAAATGCTGCAATTTAGCACAACATTGCCCTTGTTCACACTTGCCTGGTGACCCAAAGCAATGGATTAAACTCTCCTTTGCTGAAGTTCTACTCCAGAGCTGGGGAAAACCATCCTGAAAGTAAAGAGCCCCCACATACCACTTCCAGGGTATTTCTTTTAACATTGTCCTTTCAGACAGGTGGCTTTTGATCCCAGTCAGGGCAGAGGACTGGACAAAGGGTGGGCACACATAGCTGCTTGTGAATTTGCCCTTGCTCTGGGGACTGTAATCTGGCTTTGCCCAGGTGAGGTCCAGAAGCAGCAGAAAACTTGCTTTGACACACAGGAACTCAGGCTGAGATTTGGCTTCTGCTTCCCCAGCTGTGAAGCAGTGAAAGAAATGTCCTTTCACAGCTAACTTTTGCCTTTGAATTAATGTTTGCAAAATACTCAGAGCTCCCAGGCTGATGGGGCTGCAAGTCACACAGCTCGACTCTGCTGTCACCAATTGGAAAGAGTCATGCTGGGCTTGGGATTTAGTCCTATAGAATTAAGATTATTTTATTGTTCTAGGAACGATAGGGTGGTCTGTCTACTAAATTACAGTACTCCCTGGGCTGGGCCAATGCTTTCCCTGCCTGTTTAGGGTCAGGATTTGGCCCTTTCTGGTTTCATGTTTTCCTATTGAACTCATGAACCTGTATCAAATGTTGAAGCAATAAGAACTTGATGGTGATCCTCTGCCAGCAAGAAAGGGCTTCCCAAAAATCAGAGCTTTCCTTCCACTGAACTCAATCCCTTTCTCTCTCTCTTTCCTTGCTGTCTCTCCCATCCCATCCCCGTCAACCCAGTAGAAAACCATCTCCTGAAGCTGGTGAGCCCAAGAACTGCCTGAGATCCAGGAAAACTTGATAGTGTGCAGATGCTGTCTCTTGGCAATATTTACTTTTCAGATAGATCTTAAGTAAGCGTGAGGCCAGGAGACACTGGAGTGTTTCTCAACATGATGAAACGGTCATCACCTCATCCAGCTGGAGGTGGGAAGCTCTTCCCTGAATTTTCTCACCCTCCTTGGCCTTGCTTGGGGAGCGGGTGGAGCTGGACTAGCACCCCTGTTCCCTAACCTCTGACTCACTCAGTGACCTGGGTGGGGAGGAGAAAAAAAAATCTGCTTCTCTTCTCCAGCCCCCCCTCCCCAAACAGAGTCTGGGATCTATTCAGGCACTGTGAGACTGGGATTAACTTTTCTCCATCTCCTCTTCAGCCTGTGTCCCACAGGCAGTGCTGGGGGCATGGAAATGCCTGCCTGCTGCTGGAGTGAGCAGAGAGGGATGCTCTCCCTGTGGAGGGCACCAAGGGGATGCCTTGGGGGGATGAGGAGCTGAAGGGCTGCCTGAGCCTGTTCTTCCCAGGCATGGCTCTGGGCATGTGCCCAGCCCTTGCCGTGCAAAGGCATGTCCCGGGGCCCTGGCGAGCTCTTTGGGGATTTGAGGTTTTCTCCAAGCCCATCTCTGATGTTGGGATCTGACTGGAACACATGCGGCAGGCTAATCGCGTGCATCTGTGCCTTTTAAAAGCGCGGTTGCCTGCTGATTGGGTTTAATTCTTTATCTTATTCCTGCTAATCCGTTTTCCAATCTGGTTCCCATTTGGAGACAAATTCCCCCAAACCCCAGCCACTGGTGGGATGGATGTGTGGCAGCAGAGGCGAGGAGGGGAGAGAGCAGAGCAGTGCTTTCTGTGGGGCAGCTACAGGCTGAGGAGAGGACACACTGCCCTGTTAGATGCTGAATAACAAAACCCCACCCGACTTGTGCCCCAAATATATAACAACCTCATAACTGCCTCTGCTCGGGATCCCACCTCCCACAGGCTGCTATTGCCATGAAAACGTGACAGCAGTGCTCTGCCAAGCATCCGAGGAATAACGGCCTGAGGGTTTTATTGCGTGGAAAGATTCCCTTCAAACACACCCTGGAGCTGGCCTGGTGGTCCGGCAGCAGTGTAACAGCCTGGGCTGCTGGGGGTTTTTCAGCTGGTAGGTGGCAGTGCCCCTGCGTTTGCTGTAGGGCTGGTGAATCCCTGGAGGCTGTGCTGGCCCCTTGGCAGCAGCCAGTGGTCCCCAGCCAGGGAAAGATGTGCTGGATGTATCAGCTGTCCTCCTTTCTCTCCTTGCCCTGGCCTCCGGTGTTTTCATGATCAGAAGCTGCTAACAAGGGGAAAAAGGGCAGTTTTCCCCTGCCAAGGGAGAGAGGGGAGATCTGTGGTCTAAGGGCTGGGAAACCCTGACCCTGCCACTCCTCTGGCCTTTGAAAAATTGTTAACTGTTGCACCTCTGTTTCTCCTCCTTTTTCCTCTTGGTTAACCTCTATTCCACCTCAAATCTCTGCCTTACTGCTGCAGACTGTGGTTCTCCTCAACTGCAAGTTTTCTGGGGGCAGAAGCCCCTGTGATGTGCTTCTATCATGGAATATTTCCCAGGACTCTCAGGGCTGCTTTTCCCTAGGGAAAAATGCATGTTGCTAATGTGATGGACTTAGCACCAGGTGAAATCTGTGAGGCCAGGTGTGTTTTGGTACAAGCTGCTCATGAGTCCCTGTGCCTCCAGATCTTCAGCTTGTCCTGCTACTCTGACCAAAACTCCGCTTCCTTTGCTTTTAACCTCTGCTTCTAAGCTCCAGAGCTATTTTCTAGTACAGATCAAACCAAACCAGCAGATAAAGCCCTTCCAGTTTCTCAGTATTAAAAATCAGCAGAAAAAATTTAGATCCACAAAGGAAAAAAAAATCACATTGTGCAATCAAGGAATGGATGCCTGGTATAGAGTATTTCAGGAGCTGTGTTTCTCCAGGTGCATGTAGGAGCTCTGATTCCTTGCTTTGTGTCCAAGTATGGGCTCTGTTCTCCCAACAGCCCCAACCACCCTTGGCGTAAGAAGCAGATTCTTTTGTCTTGAAAAATACACTCTCCTGTAAGAATACCTTGCAATCTGCAGAAAGGTAGAAGGGTTATGGTTGGGAAGTAACAGAAAAGTACAGGAGGCAAATGAGAAATGGCTGATTTATTCTGCTGTAAGAAGGGTCCAGAAGATGTGGCTCTCTATCCCAGATTTACCACTGGTTTGCTCTGTGGCCTTGAATGAGCCATTTCTTCCTTCTGTCTCTGCTTCTCCTCCTGCTCTTTGGCCCTTCAGCTTATGAGCTCTCCAAGGCGAGTGGGCTCTGCCTTGTTCTTGTTCATCAGGATCAGCTCCCACAGCCCCAAGCTCCTCTTTGGGAGTTGTTGGGACCAACAGCAACTCTCTCCTGTGCAGAGAGCTGGGACCATCAGGAGCTAGCTAATAAGCAAGGGATTAAAAAAATAAAAAAGCAGAAATGTAGCTAAAACAAAGGAATGGGAGGAAATTACCATTTCAGAACTCTCAGAGGACTAACAGAAAAACTAGCAACCTCGTATTTTTTTCTTGATGCTGCAGTATTACCAAATTGTGGGATCGATGGGTGATGAGTTTGAAAGAACTGTGTATTTTTAATCTGTCTCCAAGTGGATGTGTGTGCACATGCATAAAATCCACAGTGCATTTTATAGCCTGGCCAAAAGGCACATGAGTGAAGCAGCACGTGATGTGGCTGTCGAAAGAACCCGTCACCCAGCCCAGAAAAAAAATTATGACTGTGGCTCTAACCATTTTTTATCGTTTCCATCTCTATTGACTGACATGTATTTTCTTCCTTCCCTGACCCAGAACACCAGGACTCTGAAACTACTGAAATGTTTGCACAATCTTGAAGCATTTATTTAAAAGTTGCTTTTCCCTGAAGGGTAGGTACTACAGCCAGATTCAAAGTCAGATCAAAAAAACCAAACAAATACTATCTTTACAAGCCCTTCATATCGGTATGTACCAAAGGACCTATCAGCTTCCTTTTCTTTTTGGCATGCTGACAACAGCCCAGTGCCTCAGGCAGAGAGCTGGAGTACGTGTTTACAACCCTTTCAAATTCACAGGCCAAACAGGAAAAGAAGGAAAATGTCAAAAATTACAAATAAAACAGTTGATCTTCAAAAGCAACGAGGCCTGCAAATGAATAATTTTTAGGCATGCTGTATCAGATTTCTTAAATATTTGTCACAGCTGTGAGTTGCATAGTGCAGTGTTTGTTAACCTTAGAACTTGTCTTAAGTGCTCTCACGAATAAATTTATTTATACTGAAAAATCCAAGTGTCTTAATAACTAAAACGTTTTTCAGAGGAGCTTTTCCTTTTTTTTTTATTTTAATGCTGCTTCAGAGAGTCCTTTCCCATGTGCTCAACATATTGCAGCTTTCCTTCAGCAGAGAGCAGGAGTGATGATAGAGATAATGAGAAGAGGAAAATTAAAAAAATGGGAAAGCAAGAGGTGGAAAAATGATGGGACTTGCCCATTTCTTGGAGTTTTGGCATGGACTCACTGTTATGTGACATCCTTTGGGTTGCAGGTACATCATGGCCTTGGATGTGTTGATTTTCTAAACCTTTCTATTCTTTGTGGAGATTGTCTGAGGAACTGAGGCACAGAAGGGTTTGCAGTGGGAATGGTCTTGCATATGTTTAGAGACACCTTAGTTGGAGGCATCTGGCCCTGGTTATTTTAGGTTTCCCCTGCAGTCAGTGGGGAAAGACTGCAGCTCCATAGGGTGATCCTTCTTATCCCAAGTCCTGAAGTTGCTCTGAGGAATGTATTTCCCCCCACCCCCGACTGTTGTGGGATCCCAAATGACTAATTTGGATTAGGCACCTCTGGAGCCACTGGAGATGAATCCCGCTTTTCCAAGTTTCTATGGGAAAGTGATGAAAAGCAGAAGGTTCTCAGTCCAAGTGCTTGGTCAGGTACTGAGGGCAGTGTGTGTGAGTGTTTTGGGTTTACCCCAACCTCCCCTGGCTGCAGAGATATTATTTGGCAATCTGCTCTGCAGAACAGAGCACTGACGCTTTCTGCTCAGCCTGGGCAGGCAGATGTGATTTGAACAAGCCACTTCTTAGCTCCAAGTTCTGTCAGTTTGAAGAGAGAAAGAAAATGTTACAGCCTACACAGCCTATCAGATATGGTTTGGAAAGCCAGCACAGCTTGTTTGCCCAAGAAATCGTGGAAAGAGGCTGAAAGCAGAGTACAGCTAGTACCTGTCAGAATAGCTGGGGAGGAGATGGAGTGGTCAACACTGGAAATCTTCAAGAATTAAATAAGTGTTCCCCCACCCCCATGCTTTTTGATAGTGAAACATGTCCTAAAATATCTTCTCATTTGTACTCTGTGGATATGTAGATCTTGGTGTACAGTACAGATGACAATTTCAGGTCCAGCTAAAGGGTGCAATTCCAAAGAGGGATCACCATCAGTCATTTGCTGCTGTGGTCTAGCCCAGCTGCCAGTGTATCTGTGCTAGCCAGCATGGTACTGATTAAGAAATCCCTACTGTGATGCACAGAGTAAAAAGAGATGTATTTAAAACCACTCTTTTGGCAGGACTTGCAAACTTTTTTTGGTTTGTTTTGTTGAGAAAAGCAATCCAATGTGAATAATCTTTTCCTGTAAACGCGTAGAAAACCTTTAATCAAATACAAATTAGTTCTAGGCATGAGAAATAAATGTTTGATGAAAACATATCTTAGTCATGGTGCATAAATAGCTCTTCACAGTCAATATATAATCTTGCATCATTATGAAGGGAAGTGATCATTAAAAATATAATTTGGAGAGCAATATTTTACCTCCTAGTTGTCACAAGACCCCCGTCCCCCCCTTTCTGCACACAGTTCTGAACGGGGTTAATTCCCAAATGACTTGCACCTCTCTAAATCAGGAGTAACAGACCCTGACTTCAAGCAAAGGTTCTTGGTATAAAACACAGGAGGATCTAATCCTGTTGCCTGAGAAAAAATGAAAATGTCTTAGGAAAATACAACTGCATTGGCACTGAAGAGAGGAAAAAAAAAGGCAAAATACTTTAAACTCCTAAAGTAATATTTCTTTTCAGCTTCACCTGTGCTTTTAGTCCTCTAAATCAGTAAGCTGTTATAAAGGAAAATTATATGTTCCAATCTCCTGATGAATTGTGTACTGAGATTTTGCATTAGTAACCATGAACATTTACACTTTCCTAAGATTAAAGGCAGTTTTCCAAAGCTGTGTCTGCTTATTAATTAGTGTCTGATGAAGATAGATTGCAGACAGAAATAGTGGTTAGAAAATGGAGCTAACCTTTAAGACTAAATTAATCTCAGTTTTAATGGGTTTTAGTATGATTTACAGGTTTTGTACATTTTCTGGTAAGTTTCCAATAGAAATGAAAGTGGGTACAAGCACAAAAAAAGACGGCTGAATAAACATGGTGAGAGCAGATCCTTAAGAATGGCAGATCCATAATAATCAGCTAGAATGGCCTTTAATATCTTTTCAAGTGCAAAATGAGGCCAGAGGTTTTGAAGGGTCAGATCTTCAGTCCAGCACCACTTGGAGAGGGTCTGTTGCACTTCCAGGGCAGTCTCAGCTGGTACCAGTATGGACCAGCCTCTCTCATGGCAACATCCTCCAGGAAGATGGGAACAGGACCATGGCCAAAAAGGGGTGTCCTCAGGGATATCTTTATAAGGGGAAATTTCTTCCTAACAAATAACTGTTTTGGGGGTTTTACTGCCTTAGCCCTCAGAGATGTACCTGGAGCAATTGAATAGATTGTCTGTGCCTGGGAGAAAGTGAAAGCTGAGTTAACAGCAGTGTGACCCCACTGCTGTGTCTTAAACAGAGGCCATGAATTTTTTTCAGAGCTCTCCTAAAATCAGCAGCTGTTTTATTTTCTAGCATTTAATTTTTATATTGTGCTGTCAGGCATCATGTGACATTAAAAGCTTTGGTAACAAAGCATGAGGGAGAGTTGGCTTTGGGGGAAAACCTGTTCTTGTACAACTAGTTAACATGTGTTTCCATAAATCTGCAAATCTACTTCAGTGGGCTTTGAACATAATCTGGGCCTAGTAAAATGCAGTCAATTATACATCTATTTTAATAGTAAACCAAGTTTCAGAATGCTTGTATTGTTACATAAGTGGTTATAATTCTCCTACTTCTATCATATTTCTTTGGCACCTCATTTGAATTTGCTTGTATCTGATGTCATAACTGGAATGGAGGTCCTGCTTTTGCTTAACTTTGGAGCATAGATCAGCTATTATGAGTTTAATGGAAACATTCTCATTTTAGTGGCTTGCAACAAAAAAGTCAGGGACAGTTCCCTTCTGCCAGTGCAGGACTGTTGTGTCATAACATACCATGGAACAACTGCTGCTGCAGATAGGCTTCTCTGTTACCCTAAATCAGTGTGATTTCATGGGTCTGTGCCATGGTGGTCTTGCTTTTGCTTCTTGAGGGTCTGGTCCAGCAGGGATGGGCAGGTGGAGTTTGCATGTAGATGAAAGAAAAAGCAGGTGAAATTGCAATAGGGAGCGAGATCAGCAACGTGCACCAGCTTGAGGGCACACAGATCAATGAGCCCTTTTACACTCTAGGATTTTGACAAACACTTTTCTAGTTCTATCATAATAGTGAGGTCAATCTAAGCTCTGTATCAGGGCAGTCACCTCCAAACATCCCTACAGGTGATGGCTGGAAGCATGCTTTTCAGTCCATGCTTTCCCAGCCTCTGGCACCTCCAGTGATTGTGCAGACAGCACAAACTGCAAATAAGGGCTCCAAACTGCACTCTATTTCCAGCTCTGGAAACACTAAAAGGCAAACAGCTCTGGTCTTTTCCTTCACCTTGATTGATTTGATGTTGCAGCCAGAGGAAAAATTCAAGCTTTTTTTTTTTTTTTTATTAAAATAAAATCTCCTTTAAATAATTTTAGAGTTCCAAGATAACAAACAGCAAGACAAAGATCACAGCTGAAGGCTTTTATACCATCAGAAGTGTTAGTCATTGTCTTTGAGCTTTGTATAAATAAGTGATTGATGCCTCAAAACAAGACCCTTGAAGGTGTTTTTATAAGGCCACAAATGTGTCAAGCAGACTTATTAGATGTGAAGGGAATGATTATTTGTACAAAGTGAAATGAACATGTGCAATAATATTGTAAAATGTTTATTAGTCTAGAGTGTGCTGAATTTTCCTAAAATATATCAGGTTCTCAGTTTGCACTTAATGTAGTGTTAGGTATGACGCTATATCCTTCCTAGGCTATTTTCAGTGAGCTTTATGCTTTTTGCAGAGTAAATCATGGGTTTGTGTCCTTTATAACAAGGATATTATCAAACGTGAGGCAATGCTACCTGTCTAGAAATCCAGCGTGAAGAAAAACGTGCACTCATCAAAAGGTGGTTGATCAGATCGTGTCTATTGAGCAAATCTTTGCAGAGCAAGTGGGATGCAAAGCCTTGGGAATGCTGGTGCATCTTTCCTCTTAGGTGACTGTCCAAAAGATGAGCTCTCTTCCTGGTAACTCTGTCCCCACATGGCTTCAGCATCACATGTTACATTTCCAGTCAAAGGAGGGGATTCTGCCCAGTGATGTTTTTGAGGTGAGCTATAAAGGCGTGTTTAGTTACACACTTCTGAGTCCCCTCCTTCACCCTTGTGCTCTACCATCAAGGCTTGATCTGTTAGTGGAGGGTAAGAACAGCAATGCAATTACTTTGTCCAACCAGTTCCCCGCTACCCTACAGTCCCTCTTTCTCTGTGTCTGCAGGGATGATGGGACACCTCCATGTGTTGTGTGGTTAGGAATTAATCACTGAGGACCTGGCTTAAATACTCAGTGATGGTCTGGGACTGTCTGTGTCACATCTGAACTAGAAAGAAGTCATGCCAGATCCATTTTGTCTTCTCAGAGACATGCCCAATTATTGGGCTTCAACTGGACAGGTCCTGTCAGTCCTTCTTCAGGAAGGACATCTGGGGAGTCTTTGCTTACAGAAAATCTGAAACAAAACCTCCTACATTAATGGTACAAAGCCTACCCCAGATTTGGAGTTTTCTACAAAAGCAGACCATCACTGTCCTAGAGGGACTAGCTTTCAAGATGATTGATGCCTGTACTACTTTTATCATCCCTTACTGTGCCCTGCTCAACAATACAACTTAGAGCTTGAAGAAGCTTTTGCAGAAACTTTTACATGAAAGTCTAGCACAAGTGTTAACCTTTTAATTTTTTTTAAGGCATGTGTTTTTGAAAAGACATGTCTTGAAATTCCTTGGGGAACTCTATGGAAGGCATCCACTTGGAGCTCGTATACTTACACATATTTTAATGCATTTCAGATAATTGTCACAATGTTGCTTTTTGGTTCTGTCAGTTCAAAGAACTGGTTGGATTTAACAAAGAAATTAGGGGATCACACCTAGGGAATAAAGCTTGCTGTGAAATGTTTTCTGTGAAAGCCAGAACCAGGTGAAAATCACTTAGTTTCAGATTTCATTACAAATTTGAAAACCATATCTCAGGTTCACTGAAAGGTTGGTTAAGGGTCATGCTGCAGGGCCTGGTTTGGAATGAATGTGGCTGATTTATGTCGTTTGCAGCAGATCTTGGTTTCATTCATTACTTTGACCCAGGTTCAGGGGTCTGCTCCTCTAAGCTCTCCTTGTGTGTTGAAGTCAATGGGAATTCCCTCCACAGAGGCCTTGGAGGATCCATCTCCATGAGAAACTCAAGTTTTTGATTGCTTTAAATGCCGGCTTTATTTCAAGCCCTCACCACCTCCTCTGGTGGAAGTCAGTCTGATTCCATGCTCTCCAGATGAACTGCTCTGTTGCCCCCAGGTGCAGATCCAACCTGAATTGCAGAACCCAGGAGTCAAGTAATCTAACCAGAAATTTGCACAAATCCATCTGTGCTGAAATCCCTGACTCCCACACAGCCCTGCTAGAGGGTCCCACTGCCACTCTGCAGTTAGACCCACAGGTTAAAAGCTCAACCAGTGTGCTGTTGGTTGAATATTAGCCACATCTTTGACTAATGAGCATCTGGTTCCCCTTACCATTAAGAATATCCATGCGACTCGCAGACAAGGTCTCACAGACCTGGCTGTTGATACCAAAGGATCAGTCACCTCATTTCCATTCCCTAGGGTTGCTGATCTTTCCTACTCATGATTCCAGACAGTTCTTCATGCCTGTGTACTGAAAAGGCAAGCAAAGAGCGAGAAGAAAACTGAATATCTTCTTGACACCCCAGAAGCATCCATTGGAGACTCATCACCAACTGGAACCTTTTTGTCTTGCTCTTTTCTAGTTATTAATCACTTGCAGATGCTCCCACAGCATCATTCCTGTGGGAGGCTATCGACGTCAGTGTGGATTCCTTGCCTCAGTGTTACCAGAGTAAGAAAAAAAAGCTGCCCTGAAGCTCTGATTAATCCCTCAAAAGCAAGAACATTTACTTATGTGGCAAACCTGGAAGGCTAGGCTAGCAATTTGCCTTTGAGAAGCTGCAGCAATGCTGAGAATTCATCTTGAAACCAGAGACTGGGCTCGCTAAACTTGTTGCCTGAGCTGGGATCTGTAAAAATTACCCTGGAAATTAACCTGGAAAGCTGATTGGTTTGCTCAGCCAACAATACAAAACTGAATTTCTCCACTTGATTTCTGCTTTTACCTCCCTGGGAAAGTCTTTGTTTCTCAAACCAGTGGTGTAGACAAGACACAAACTGGTCAGAACCTTCTCAGCATTGGCTGGGGTATCCGTGTGATCTCTTGGCTGGAAGGTGCACCCCAAAGTTCAGATTAGGACTGAAGCACTGTCATTTGGGTGGGATCTGTGGGAAGCTCAGACAGAAAAGTCTTGTCCTCTGAGGCTGAGGTGAACCCTGTAACGCACAGTTGTTGGTCCCTGCCATAGGGCTCAGCAGAGCCTTGGCTCCTGGTGACTACCTGTGAGATAACATTGTGCATATGTATTCTGGTCACTGGCAAGCATGAGACAATTCAGCTTAGTTTAAACCTCCTTCTGGGTGGGTTAAATTAATCCAAATTACCTCATGCTGCAGGCTGGGAACACACACGGGCTGTTGCCGTGGTGGTTCACAGAGTGTCAGGTTGGTCGTGCTAGGTAGTGCCAAAGACCTCTCTAACATGGTAGCTCAGACACTGGCGGTGGTCAACAGGGCGCTCCAAAGAAAAACTACAGCAGCAGGGCAAGCCTCTGGTGACGTTTATCCAATCACTCTTTTGACCTTCAGCCTTTTAAGGCTCAAACACACATCAGACAAAGGCTGTGTTTTGTATTTAAAGGAGTGGGATTTTTTCTCTGAGCAGCTTGGCTGATTACTTTTTGAATCCTCATACATTTCACAGCATCCCATGCAAGGAATTCTTTAGCTTCACCAAGTGCTCTGGGAAGAGCTGTTTGCTTCCATTTCTTCTCAGTCTGCTCTTTGTTGTTTTCTCCACTGTTTCCCAGGATATGCTAGAAAGGAGAGTAAACAACTTATCCCTGCTCGTTGTGGCCAGGATCCCACTGATCTCTGTCACATCCCATTTCAGTCATATCTTCTAGTTTGAGAAGTGCTTCTATTGAATCACTCTCATGCAGCAGCCATTCAAGACCTTGGATCATGCTGGTCATGTTGTTGATCTAAATGTGGATGCATGTAAAAGTCATGTGAATCAGGGATTTTTATTCAGGTCTCTTTCCACTCAACTTCAAAGAAAAAATCATGTGCAAAAATAAAGCAGTCCGTAATAAATATATAATATTATAATCAATAAAGGCAGCTAAGCCCACCAGAATCTGATTGGTTTCATACTGATGCCCTCCCCACCTCTTTCTTTTGTCATGAGTCAGAGCACCATCAGCAATGCTCCTTGTTACTGGTATCTTCCATTCTCCATGTATCTGAGCCTTTGGAATGAAGGACAGGGTGACAAAGTGTGATATTAAGAAGTCCTCTATAAGGTTAATGGAGGAAATGGGATTGTTTGTTCTTTTAGAAAGCGTGGTTGGTTTCTGCCTTTTATCAGGGGTTAATTTCCCTAAAAGGCTTGGACTATTTGGCACAGGAAGGTTGCAGGGTGGGGTAGGGAAGATGTTCAGAATGTCTGTGTGTTATTGAGACACACTGAGCAGTAACCCAACGCCCAACCTCTGTGTGGCCTTTCTGTTTTACATGCTATGGACAAGTACATTACTGTTTTAAGTCGACTTCCTGTGAAAGGGAAAGCTGGATTTTTATTGATCTTGTTCTGTTTCAAATCCACCTACTCTCAGCTGCATGGTGTTCGCTTGGAAAGCATCTGACGGGATGTTCCTGGAAAAACCTCACTCCGTGGAACAATACAATGCTCCTTTGTTTGTCTTCTTCTCGCTGAGGCCAGTCAGCCCTATTGAATGAACCTCAGATGTTTTGATTTGTTCATTGGTGAAAGTTTATATGACTTAAGCTATCTTTTTAGCCTTCCCGCCTTCCCCTTTGGATTTCTTCTAAAGAACAAAGCCATTTGAATTAAATTGCTCTGTATTGGGATTTCAAACATTAATGAATGTTATTTCAAAGCATTATCTCATTTGGGACATGAAATGACGACGGGCCACCATTCTTGTGCCAGTAGAAGAATCTCTGTGGTTTTGGGATTGTTTGCTATTTCTTTAAACAGATCGGCACTTTGAAAGGGTCATTTGTTTCCATACATTTCTTATTATAAAAGCAAAAATAATGAACAGCTAGAAGGCCAGCATAAAGCAGCTGTATTATATGTGCTGGGACATGCAATGTGTAGTCTAGCTATTGAAACAGTAGACTGAGGAGTATTAAAATAAGAACCCTTGCTACTATTTTTGAGACCCACAGGCATTGCAACTGTTTGTTTTATGTAGGTAAGAAGCCAAATTCTTTGCAGTGGAGCACCTCCACTTCTCTGGACTCTCAGAGATGAAGATGGCTTTCTGACATGGTGCATTAAAGACCTTAATTTAAATAATGTATCCCTAGGTAAAAACCTTGAAGGGAGCCTTTCAGGCTTCCCCTGAAATCAGTTTGCCAAGGTTGTATGTAAAAGCAGATGTTTGCAGTATAGATATTTCCAGTGGAGTTCAATGGCAACAGATATTATGTTTAAAAAGTATTTTTTCCTTTAATGAATTTTGTTAATAGAAGAAGCTGTTGAGTAGCATTCATGGTAGTGGATGACTATGGTCAAGTCAGGTCGTTTATTGATAATAATCCCTGGTCCCTGTGTCATTGAGAACAGTTTCTATAGGTACAAATGAGTCAGTATAAAGGAAACCAGTATAATACATCAGGGCTGGGTGGGAGATTACTTCATTTAACTTCCGCCTTCCTTTCTTTGAGGTCCTATTAAGCTAAATAATGGCAGTCTATAAAATGAAGGAGTGATTGAAGTGTGCCTGCAAACCAATTATATCATTCTGGACATGGTCTCCAGCAGTCTTTGTCTGTGTATATGTCCATGTATGTGTGTCTTGTCTCTCTTGGCTAAAATTCTGACTCTCTTGAAACTGCTATTTTATGTGCACCAGTCAATTGTGAGAGTCGCTGTTTTTCAAAATTGTTGCTTTTATTCTTTCCCCCATCCTTAACTGCCTGTTGCATTTTGTGCCACAAAAGTCTTTCTGAAAGGTGGTACTCTGACTGTTGAGTTTAGAACTGCAACTTGCATTTTGGTCCTCCAGGAAAATCCCAGCTCCATCTGAAAAGCTGGGGAAAAAATGGATGAAAAAGATGTTTTGATGAATGTGTACCTTACTTCAATTGCCTCTCTGGGAAAATCATGGGTGAAAGGGATATCCAAGGTCAGGTCTGGGCAGGAAAACAAGAATAGATACTTCACACCAAAGCCAAATATTGATTTCTTTCATGAGAGAGGGCATATTGGTGAGACCCATCATATCAGGTCATGACCCATTTAGTCCTTTCTTTGACTGAGACCAGTAATAGAGGTAAATTTCAAAAATCTATAGCAGATAGTTTTGTATCAAGACATGAGATAAATAAATTTTGTGCTCACATACAGTAAATATTGCTTTATAGAAGACTGAAGGGATTGTATCTGTCATGGAGGAGTTACTTAAAATTTCCATCAGATGTCATCCCTTCTCATATCTAGGGCTACTCTTGAATCAGGAGTAGCACTAGCATCCATGGGTCAGTGGAGTAAGGAGTCAAGAAATAAAACACATTGCAAATTTGCACACTAATCAACTGCCCTTCTTTTAAGATGTTCTGGAAGAAAGGAAACACAAAACCAGCACATCTTTTCCTTGGCCTTTGAAGAAGCTGCCTGTGCAAATTTGAGGTGGGGAAAGCAGGGGAAAAATGGACCCCCACCAAAAAACTTGTAAACTCTTCTATAAAATCTGTATGTCATTCCTAGTGAGATTTAGATTAAATAAATCTATCTCTGGCCATTAATGAAACATGAAATAATCACAGGGTTGAGTATTTCTAGTCATTTAAATGCAAACAATATATAGACCAGATCAAATGAGACCAATGTGGCTGTGTAAATCAATAGAGGTCTAGTGCAGTAAGACAAATGGGGGGAAAAGTTATACAAATATGTGTACTGTGACATCCATGATCAAATACATGGGGCTATATAACATGGAGTTTGGCTTCTTGCTTCCTTTACCATTGATAATTTTGTCTTGCATAAAATCCCAAGATTACGCATGTATGTTGCTTTTATGAAAATTCCACTTAGAAATGTTGGCTAAGGATTATCAAGTGATTTATAGATGTTTTTTAAAAAATCATAAACTGTTAGGGTAGCCAAGAAATTGTGAAGAATCATAGTTTAGAGCTGACTTTTCTAAGGGCTTTGTGATGGTCTGTGCCTCTTGTGTTCATCACCACATTGCCACACATATTAATAATCTCTTGGCTCTTTATGAAAAGCTTCTAAGTATAACCTTTGCAGGAAGTGAGATAGACATGTCTATGTATCTGTCTGTTTTATAATGGGAATGTTGCTGTAGCTGTGATGATATAAAAATATATTAGAGTTAAAACCACTCTTTTGTAGTTTATGGTATTATATTATGGGACAAGTGAGATTGTCGCTGAGATGAAATGGGAACTTACATTTCAACCTGTTTTGCTTCATTAAAAACTTGAGTTCAAAATGGTTTTTGGAGGCCATATTTTTGTCTAATATATCTATATATATTTATTTTAACATCTAAGATGATCCCATGTCCAGACATTCCTTTGGGCACATGGAGGGTTAAGTCAGTTATTTGTAGTCTTGTCGTTTGGGAAAAATCTAGTAGCAAAGGTAATTTCAGGATGATGGACATCCACTATTTCAAAGTTATTGCTATTAGGGTCTGTAGGCACTGTCAGTCTGCTGGACTAGGATGCACAGTCTCTCTTCCATTCTCATAATTCCTTGCCATTAGAGGTTATTCTCTCTTTGTATGTATGAAGATGCACCTTATGTGCTCAACCTTCCAATGTCTTTAATTAATACCAAAGCATTTTGTACTCATCAGCTGGTCTATTTAGGGGGGACTTTTCCTGGTCATCTGCAGCCAGCTCCTTGGAGAAAGATGGGTGATCTTTTAGCTCCTGAAACAGCCAGGATTGATTGTTTTTATAACTTGTTTTTAACTGTCTAAAATTACTGCAAAATTGTAGTGATAGTAAAGTGCTCTGGGACAGTTTAAGAGGTCATGAAGAGATTTCAGTATTTCCATGTTTACCCTTGGCTAGTTGTCTTCAAAACCTGCAAACGATTGCTTTCAGCAAGTCCTGTGTGCTGGGACATCTTCAGTCTCATCATCCCACGGTCCTGCAGGTACCTTGCTTTCTTCCCTGATGCCATATAGCCTGATTCCTAGGTCCTCTCATTCTTCTGCACCCTATCTGACATGTGTCCAAGCTAAAGTGTTATCTCTGCTTAGCAGCATTTTAAGATCTTCTGAAAGACAAGATGAGTGGGGGAAAAGCAGACTTCCAGTCCATCTGGGATGCAGAGATTGGGAAACACGTTGTAAAGGAGGCTGGGACCAATCATCTTCCCTCAGCTTTTTCCCCTCTAAAATTAAAGAATCCCAGTACTCTCAGCTGTTCCTCATAGGATTAATGTCCCAGACCATGTATCCAGCAAACACCATCCATTCTGGACAGTGACTGAAGCAAGAATTGTGTGGAAAAAAAACCTGATAGAGTGTGATGTATTTAAAGACTTTAAAATATAGACAGGAGCAATGCAAAAGTTACACAGCCATTCTCAATTCTACCATTTCCTGACTTCAGATCACTTGACCTGTGCAGGTTTAATGTTCTCTCTGTATAAGCTATTTTTTAGTGCAATAGGTGCTTATATTCTTGATTGATGTATAACTCATAAAAGTTTCCATGCCAGTATCAGTATTTATATACAGAGATAACTGTTGCTATGGTTATGTGGTGTCCTGAAAATGTTTGGTCTTTTTTTTTCCTATTTATTTTTCAAACAGGGCTTGGTCAAGTAAAGTAAATATCTTGCCATAATTTAGGTTTTATGTTTGCTGTAAAACTTGTTTAAAAAAAAAATAAAAGAAACATTAGCATTTCACAGCAGAAACACAAAAATTTTACATTACCAGGCAAGTCGACTTTGGCATTTTTCCTTTCAGTCAGTTTGTTTTTCTAATATAAAACTAATATGACATAATGTATAATCTAATTTGGAAATTACAATTTACTTGGAAGGATTATGCTGCCAGCCAATACCAACAAAGAAAGAAATTATTCGAGAATGTTTCTTTCCTTCTTAACGTGGTCGATAATTTATTTTTCCTTCAGAAGATTACTTTTTTCTTTACGACATTTCCTGCTGGTGTGATTTGCATTAGGATTAAATAATATGTTCCATGTTTAACTTATGCACCAAAAAAGTGAATTATTCCTCAAATTAAAAAACAAAAAGGTGCAAATTACTATCTTGTTATGGACTTTACTTTGCTTACTTCACAGTGAAGGGTGTTGATCATTTTCAGATGGCTTGGCAGTATTTACTTTATTTGTCCTGACAGTATTTACATGAAGGGGCAATTTGAAATGGGCAGATCTGTGTCTTTTATCAATAAAGGCCACTAAAATGGCTTAGGAACAGGAGAAGTTGAAAAATGGGTAATCCAACTGTGGTAATTCCGACTAACACTGAATTATCATGTTGACTCTCATTAACCACAAAAGTTTAATGTTCATCCAACATGTTGTGTTACAGGGCTGTGGCATTTCTTCAGGAGCTTCCCATTCACAGCAACGTGCTGAGAATGTTTTAAGTTGTATTAAATATTCCCATATCTGCTGTGGGTGCTTCAGAGGGAGCAGCTTTGTTACTCTTGAGCATTTAAAGGAGCTTTAGGAAAAAGTTCTACTGAGTTCTGCTGGAACAAGTTTGTGCCTGGCACAGCAATTAAAAGCGCAGCCTCTACGTTAAGCAGAGAAAATTAGACACCATGGAGCCATTTAATGAAGAATTCATGGTCCTGAGCAAAATGTGCTGTGGTCTTAATAAGAGTGCTCCTAAAAAAAAAGAAATACGTACCCACTTCTGATTTTTACATTCAATTACAAGTGAGATCCAACTGTAACATTATTAAGACTAAAGGGATATCTTCTGCTGGATTTGGGTGGTATTGGAGTGGGATTTGGAAAATATGGACTTAGTTATGGCTGTGCCACAAACTTTTAATTTCAGCCTCTGTAAAGTCACTTATCCTTGGCGTTCCTCAGTTTCTCATCTCTAAAAGCAGGGTCATGTCATTTCCCCCTATTCTTTCCCTCTTGCCTGTTTAGTCTTGAGTTTCTTTAGCGTAGCTTCTTGCAGTGCATTTCTAATTGTTTTTTACGAGTGTCCTGCACAATGAGACCTTAGTCTCAGTTGGGATCTCTGCTGTAATACAGATAATATTATTGTTGACAGCTGTTGTTGTATCTGTGTAATGTAGTAGCATAAAGCAATAAAGCTTCCTCCCCTCTTGGTATTTAAAACGTAGAGAACAGTTTTGTTGACTCTTCTTCTTGTTTGCTCTTTAGTGGAGTTAGCTCAAAGCTATTTTCTGGAAGGCTATCTGAGTACTCATGGTAGTAAACCAGGACTTTGAATGAACTCAGGGTACTGCCATCCTGCTGTAAAGATCTACCTTGTGTTGTATTTCCTTATCTTGAAACCTTGAAGATATGCTGATATCATAGCAGGTCATCTACAAAGTAGGTAACTGGGATCATAATTTTCTGCAGCTTTTTTGAGTTTTTAAAACGTTTTTTTCCTGCTGTGTACGTTAATCTGTTTTTCTGAAGTTGAAAATTAAACTGTGTGAATTTTTAGTTAGTTTATCTTATTCCAGTATGTAGTCTGTTTGTCCTCATTTCCACCGACCTGTTGGATTTGGTGGAAAAACTGATGCCTAGCTGAAAGTCTTAAAAATACCTTAAGAAAACTGCTTGCCAGATTGATGAAAACCTGAAGCTGGGTGAAGGAAAGAGACTCATAACTTCCCCTGAAAGACCTTCAGCTTGAGCTCAGCCTGAGTACTAGACCCTGGAGAATCTAAAGCACAAACACCTCAGGACAATGTATTTCATAGGCTCTGCCTCTCGTGAAACATCCTAACGTGGCAGGGTTTGCTGTAAGGGCAGGGTTTTCAAGTTACCTTCTCTGTTTAACCCAGCCCTCTCTCCTCCTGCCCCCTGTCTTAGGCCACAGAGTGTTCAGGTAGCATCAGGACTTGGCTGTGACAGGCACCATGCAAACCTGCCCCTTCCCCAAGGGATCTGGTGTGTAAATAGGTGCAGGAACCGCAAACCATCTTGGAATAACTTGAATTCCAGCCAGAATAAGCACAGAAAAAACCCTGTTGTTTGGACATAAATATCATTGCCCTTCTACTGTGGTTGCTGGTGTCAAGTTTAGTGCCAAAGTCCAAGGGCAATTGATATGGCAGCAGCAGACAGAAAAGTTCAGGGCAGGCTGTAAAGATCTGTGTGTTGTTGCTGCTGTTTCCAGCCTTCACTGCCAGACTTGAAGATAGAAAACCACACAGAGATAAGGCAAGAGATCTCATTTTTATTGAGTGAGCTTGGCCTTGAGGATTGTCCACTCCACAGCTTCACCTAAAAGTTGATCTTTGAGAGATTCACGAAGGCTTAATGAAGCTGTGAAATGTATTTGGAAAATGAGTATGGACGTGCTGAAACACCCTCCAGTATATCCCACCATAAAGGATGCAGATCAGGCTCCTTGTGTGGCATTTGAAGACTATAAACATGTTGCCATGATTTGCCATGTTTCCTGAGGGTTTACAAAAAAAAGTGGCCCTTTTAGGGGATTGCCATATTGAGATTGACAATTTGATGTAAACCATGGGCCAGCATCGAATGCTCTGTTTAATGCAATTCTGTGTTTGTCAGCTGTAACCAATTACGCTTTTCATTGTGCTCAGTGACACGGACATGGCTCCTTTTTACCCAGTTGTTGCTAATACCATTTTATGCACCTTCCATGGCTGAGCCCTCTTGGAAGCTCTGTTATACATATAACCTGCTGCTCCTTCCCCCATGTGCTGGCAAAGTGTGAGCTACCCAGAGCAGCTTTGAGTTCTAGGGAATCTTTTGTGTGGCTTGGAGAATGGGGTCTTGAGGAAAGCACCATGACCTGGAGCTGAGCAGCAATGGGATAATAATCTGTGGCTAAAGACTGCAGCTGAGATGTTTCTGGAGGATTGTGCCTGTATATTCAGGCTGCTAATCCTGGTTTGTGACTGCAGTAGGAAGCTAAACTGGAAACAAGTCAAAGCTTTAATATCATCTGGTTTTCGCTCCAACCCATGAACACAAAGGTTGTGAAAACCTTAATCCTCATGATCCCCAGTGTAGCCCTGCATGGTTTTGCAGTGAAGTCTAGGGCCTGAATGACCCTGGAGAGGCAGGCATGTGCATGCCTGTGGAGAGAGTTTTCTGGCACAGTGTTCCTATGGGGTGAGTGTCTTTATACTCAGGGCTGTTTACTTGCTGTCCATTTCCCCAAAAATGGTAATTCTACTATAGGAAAAGTTCAGTAGTTGGTGTGGTTGATTTTAAATGGCTTGTTGCTTGTGAAGCTGTCAGTCAGGAGTCTGGTGACTGGCTCTGTGCAGGTCCATGTTTGTCAGAGCAGGGCATGGGCAGCTCTGCATCTCCAGCACATTAACTCCCATTGCCCTTCCTCTGGAGCTGGGCAGCTTCTCTGGAGGTGGTGGGAGGATCTCCAGGTGTGAGGGCAGCTGAGGCCTGGGCATGCCTCCACAGAGCATCTCAGGGCTTTGATCTCATACCTAGAGGTGAAGACCCTAAATGTTCGTCTAATAAAGAATCTTGTCTTTGGCTGAGGCTGCATGTGGGTACAAACAGAAGGGGAAAGGTGCAGGGCAAGCATGCAGGACACTTCCAAATACCGTGCATCCCCCAACAACCTGGATTAGAGGTGGTTTAAGCTTTTTAAACAAATCTCAGGGGTTTTTTTCCTTCAAGTTTTTTTCCTTGAAGTTGTGCTGGTCTCCATTTTCTGTTAATTGTACATCCTGGGATAGAGTGCCACAGTTTAACTCCAATCTGCATTTGAACCATCCAACCTATTTATTTGCATTTGCTTTTAACCTGCCTCCTCTTAATCTTTGAAAGTTTAATTTGACGTTCCTGCTCTAAGAACTCGAATTCTGGTGTTGGAAGAGATTGTGAACAACTGCATCTTGCCTAACTCAAGATTTTCTACAAACAATTCATATTTCATCTTAGGTATCTTTTTTTCCAGCCAGAGGCCTGCTTAATCATTCTTTATAGCAGGAAAATTGGCTATTTAACTCTCTTCTCCTTGGGCAAAACAGGCATCAGGACCTCAGATCAAGTTCCCAAGGCTTAGAAGCTTTTCATGAAGCAGCAACTGTCCCACCCAAATGCAAATGTCCTGGATGTCTTTCCTCTGTTTTCTTTTCCCAGTGTCAGCCAGCAGCCATGCTATAAACTTGATTACATTGCAACCAGAGTTGGAATTACTCCATTTCTTATAGGAGGTCTTGTTGCAGTTCCCCATTTGTCCATAGTCTGTTTGAAAGTTTCATGAGGCAGTGGGTTTGGAGACGCTGCAACTGGAAAGGGGATACAATTTGGAAAACATTACTAATTTTGACCTTCAGTTCTACCAGGACAGTGAGTGGGGATTTCCCCAAGGAGCTTAGATTGGTGTCTTCACCCAAACATTGCTGCAGAGAGCCTGGGACTATGGGGCAAAGCTGCTACCAGTTCACCCAAGTAATCCTTGGAAGAGCTGGGAAGAAACCAGGTTGCCTTCACACTGCAGCCAGGGCTTTGCTTGTCCTTATAATAAATGAAAATACTTCACTTCTTCATATTGTAAATAAATCATTAAATCCAAGCTTGGAGGGAGGAAGCAGAATAGCACTTTACAAAGTAGTGTTGTTTCCTCTGGGATTGTCTATCAGCTGGCTTCAAACCTAGGATTTAGTTGCAGCTTGTTTAAAAACAGTGTCAGCCTTGCTGCAGTGCCATAAACTTTCAGAAAATTGGAAAGACCCTCATAGTATGAGCAAGATTTTTTTTATCTGCTGAGTTTACAGCAAACTCATGCGTTGTCTGGATGAGTGACTCAACAATTGGTTTTAATTTTAATCACTTTCCCAGTAGAAAGTAATTTTTTAGCAAAGTAAATAGCAGGGGAAAAATTGTATTTAAATTTTTCATTTTCCCCCATGAGGCTTTGGTTTTAAAAAGCTGTAAAAACATCCTTTGCTTCCTTTGCTTTTGGCAAGCAAGAACTTAAAGTGGCTGGTTTCTAGAATCATGACATAACATTTTGGCCAGAACGGCATAAAATGACAAAAACCATTAAAACAAAGAACAAATTTCTTTTAATTCAGGCAAAAAACCCAAACCAAAACCCACCCATATTTTCCCTTTTTTCCATATTTTTCACCGTGGAAGATTCTTCAACTGAGACCCAGATCCACATTGCTGTGGCATGGAGGTTCCCACTTTCCCATCATGGACTGTGCTCTTTGAGCCTTGTACTGCTGGCTGTGAAATGATATTTCAAAGCCATTAATACCAAAATATCAGGGCTGGCTCTACACCCCACAAATGAACCATTTGTTTGAGCCAGGCTGTTTCCCAGGGCAGCAAGCAGCCCTGGATGATGGCAGAGCCTGGCAGGAGCATGGCCATGTCCCCCAGCACAGCTTTCTGGAGTCTTGGCCTCCTCAGCCTGGTGCTGCCTCTGCTCGGTAAAGGCACAGCCTCAAAGCTGTTAAATAGTAATAGTCATCTTTGGTCTTCTTTTCTCCTTTTATTTGCTGCTGAGTTTGGCTCCCTTCTCCCTATGTAGCCCCAGTACGATTTCTTGGCTTTCACGCTGGTGTCAGTGAATTAGCTCTTTGTTCTTTCAGGAGAAGAGGTGGATCTCCAGGACTCACAGGGAGACAGACCAGCATCTGACCTGTGCCTTGGTGCTCCTTCCTGAGGGGTGGCCACTGCCTGTGGTCCCTTGTCAGTGTTTGCTGGGCACAAAGCACATCTGTCTTTGTGTGATGTGGGGAAGGGCCTTCCAGTCACTCTGTGTGCTGGGAGAGAGAAGGTGGCTGCAGCAAGGACTGGGCTTCCCAGGAGCAAAGATGCTCTGAAGTGAGGCATTTCCAGGTGATATTGGGAGAGGGGCTGCTTCCCACAAAGGTACAGCAGCTGGGAGGGAGGTGGGTGCTGAACTGCTCAGGCCAGAGGGAGATTTGGGGCTTCCAACTCCCATTTGAACTTCTTGTGATCTTCACAGAGATCCTCACCTAGGAGAGCACAGTCTCTGAAAAAACAAGCAGTAAATGCACCAAGGGTGCTGAGGGGCTCAGCCTAGCTAGGTGAGGTTTCACCCTCCAGTCTGGGCACTTTGGCTCATGCAGTTCTTCAGGGAGTCTCAAGTGAAAGAAATCTTTGTAGCAGCTTTTTGCTGCCCAGATGTCCTGGAGGTGTCTAAGGAGGTGTCTAAGACTGACCCTTTTCTCCAACCAGAGTGCCTGGCCCCAGCAAGCCCTGCAGGCAGGTGAGGTGTGGCTGGGTGGGATTTCTGCCCTGTGGAGGCATCTTGAGGGGTTTGTGGTGCCAGGCTGGAGGTTCACCTGGTGTGTGATGGGAGCATGCTCCTCCTCATCCCTGCATGTCACTGTGTGCCATCAGCCAGCCAGGCTCTGCTGCTCCCCTCAGGCAGCTGTCACAGGATTTCCAAGTGCTTTTAAGGGACAAAGGAAGAAAACGTGCATGGAGTTTTACCAAGTGTGACCTGTAACAGACCATTAGCTGAAAGCTAATTTTCCAGATAATGGATGTTGCTTTAAAGATTATTGCTGGAATCTTATGCTTGCCCATAAAAAACATCAAGATTATACTTCATGATGATAATACTTTGTCTCTCTGAGAGTGCCCTTCATCTTGTTTCTACTAGAGCTCTTCAAATGCTCATTTAAGCTTTGAACAATCCTATGAAGCAGATTTTTTTTTTAAGCAGCAGATTGACTCAAACTGAGGCATTCTGAAGTATGGACACTTATTTTCAAGACCTGCAAGCAAGCTTGTGGTAGAGTTGGGAGTTGATCTACCCCTTCTTCAACCCTCAGCTGTTAAGAGTGCCAGTATACCTTTGGATGGTGTAATTTTTAGGAGGATGGCACTTGGTTGCCCCCCATAAATAAGCCCTATATTTCTTTCCTGTCTTGGTTTATATTTCTCTTCTTCCCTTTCCCACCTACTTCTTTATTCCTCTCTTACTATCTTGAAAGAAAAGACAAAAAATAGCAAATATGTAGCAAATTTTCCCACTGGGCAAGGAAATCTTGCTCTCTGCAGCTTGGCAGCATGGCAGAGAGGATGGGGAGCTTGGATCATACCTGGAAAGACAAAGGAGAAAATCTTTCTGATGGGAAGGTGAGTGGAACTATGGCTTCTATTACCGTAGGAGGATTCTGAAAGCAGATCTGTCAGGTGATGTTTGCCTGCACTCAGAGGGATGGAGCAGAAAATCTTGCAAAATCCTGTGTTTTTGTGATGCTGTTTGTACGTGACCAGGTACGACCGTATGGGGGAGGTGAGGCTGTATAAAATGTTACCTCCCTTCTCTGCCAGCAGGGGATGCATTTAAAGGCCGGCAGCCTGTTTTTCAAGTGGAGGAAAAAAATGATACAGGAGTTTCTAGGGGACCTTTGCTAATTTGATAATCCAAAAAGCAACTGAACACAGAAGTGATTGAAACCAGAAGTCAGGGGAAAAAAACAGCAACAAAGGGCAAACTTCCTCCCAAATCTTAGCTTGATTTGAAGTTCTGGTTCCTAAGAAACAACTCTGCCCTGAAAGGCATGGTAGGGATTCATGGGCTCCTATCCTGGTCTCTGCCCTCCCTGCACGGGGTAAACATCTCACCAGAAGGGAAATGCCTGGTTATTTGTTTGCCTAATGGGAATTGCTCTGAATCACCAGGTTATAGGGACAAATTCAGTTAAAATGGCTAGGTTAATCTGAAATAAACTCATATTGCTGGTGAAAATGGTGGTTCTCTTTTCTCACCCTGGGTATGTGCTCCTCTGCCGTTTATGTGGAATCTTCTGTTATCCAGGTCAGGAAGCTTACCCAGCTAAAAACAAATCTCACAGGAAAGACAAGTTAGCTTGAAGTGTCTTCAATTCTTGTAGCATCCCATCTTCTGTCTGGCTTCTGTTTTCTTCTACCAGCCCTGTCTTGGCTCCAATGCTCAGTGCCAGGTGTTTGAGCAAAACACAGCTCTGGTGTGCTCATGGAGACCCCAAAGCACTAGGCCAGCAAAATACTGCCTTCTCCCCCTGCCTCTCACTTTCTCCGCACTGTGAATCTCAGCTGGCAAAAGGATTTAAGTGGCATGATCCTGCTGGGCTGAAATGTCCATATTTACCTAACACACCGGGCTTTCTGATCCCTATTCCAACAATTTAATCACTAAACTACACTTAACACAGTTTTAGCCCAGCCTCACACAGCTTAAATCCCATCTGAATCCTTCTGCCAGCTGGTGTGACCCCTCTGAAGAACCAGAAGCAGCCTGTGTGAAACCTCAAGGTGCAGGAAAATCAGTAGAGTTTAGGCTTTATCAATCCAGGCCATTTATTCTTAGCCAAACAGACAGGGAAAACATAGGAAAAAAAATACAACTGATTGCACCTACAACTCCATAGTGACTTGTAAGAGAAAATGGAAAATCTCCAACTCTGCTCTCAGATTGGCTTCACCCCATTCCTGCTTGGGCTTGGGAGAGCACTGGACTTGGGGAGCAAAGGGGTGACATTGTTCTCTGAGCAATTTCTAACGTGTCTGGGCCTTGGGTTCGTTTGTTCATAGCAGGGTAAATGTCTACTTGATACAACTAAAATGTCCCTTGCTGGCTATTAGTAATTTGAGTTGATGGCCTGGAAAAATCCACAGCAGGTGACTGGACATGGCCGTAACACAAAGACTTATGTGACTGGGCTGGCTGGGACACTCCTGCCATCAGCACCTTGTCCTCACCATTCTAGTACAATCCGGTATTTTCTTTTGGTTTCCTTCTCAAAGCAGCCTTTGAAAGGCCTATCCTGTGGCAGGCAGTTCTGTGAAACACTCTTCTTATCCCTCTTTGGCAAATGCAGTTTGGGTTTGAGTTCTGCCTTAGCTTTACAGAGCCTCACCTCGTGCAAGTGAATGTTGGGCAGTGCAGCTTGTGGAACTCATGAAGAAATGTGACCTCATCCTCACTCCCTGCTTTTAAACTTTGTACAGCAGGAGGCAGAAAGCGTGTGTGTGTAATATGCTCTTATGAGCATAAATAATAGACATGAAGGAATCTGTTACATTTTTTGCAGTATTTTGGTGGCCTACAGGGCTTGAATAAGCATTGATTTCCTTTTTCCCTGTTTTCTGTTCCATCTCCTAGCAGTGGTTATATTCTTGGGAAAGTGTTTTCCATTTCCTTGATGTCTTTTATCACCCACAGTGTGTGTATAAGCAAAATAGCACTAATCAGATGAATAACCAGAGAACAGTGTAAGCCAGGCCATTGAGAAGAAACTTTGCTTATTTGTCAAAGGAGTCACTTCTGTGCCTGTAAAGCTGGAACACTGTTGGAGACCATCTGAAAATAATGCATGTTAATGAAGCACGGAAATACATGGCAAAGTCTATGTTTCTCTGCAGCACCTGTGATCTATAGAGTGCATAGAACAATCTTTGTTAGCCTCTTAAAACAAACTCCCTATTTGAGAGAAACTCTTCTTTGTTTTTACTAGGTGAGATAAATGCGTTTCTTGTTCAGACACATGGTAGAAATGATTCTTAGCAATCTTTCCCCTCTTTTTTTTTTTTTCTAAAAATAAGCTGTGACGCTCAAATCATCTGCCCCCAATTTACTCCTGTGTGACCCTAAGACCCTGATCTGTCAGATCTGTCCACATCTGTGCCCACCACTGAAGAATGTGGCAGATTCAACACAACATATGGCTGAAGCAGTGCATATGATATTCATGGGAAATGGAAGAAGCATCACCATTTCCTTCGTACCAAACACCTCCTTGAGCTATTTGTGCCCTGCACTCACAGAGATTCCAGGGTTTCACTCTGCCGTGAATTACACTCAGCAATTGAAATTTCAGTGCAACTGTTTGCAGATGCCTTTCTAGGGATTTCTTTAAGACATACTAGTGGCTGAGTTTTCCTAGCAAATAAATGAGCTTAGAAACAAGGCATGTTTTCAAGCCGTGACACCATTCCGAGGATGTGGCAAGACCCTTCTGGTTAGGGAATTCATTTTGCATGCTATGAGGTTTAACTTATTTCCCTTTAAATCCTCACTCTCTCTTCTGCACTTCTTTGGATGAGGGGTGGGAAATCCTAGAGACTCAGGCTTTTGCAAAGCTACAGTTCAAGCCAGGATTGAGAAATAACTTAGTGTTGTGTATTTCAAGTCTGGGGTTACCTGACCCCCAGCACCAGCTGTGGTTTTCAGAGTCTGGCATCACAAAAATGTCAACAGACTTTGAAACTTGTCGGGGCTGCTCTGCTCCCCAGAGTTACCCTCCTTAGGGTGTCTGAGCACAGCAAAAGCTGTGCCAGCCTTAGGCTAGCACTGTTTGGGGTGAGCTGTATGGCAGGGCAGTGCATTGTCACACCTTCCCACCCACTGCTGAGCCAGGTAATTGCTGCAGGGTCTGAGCCCATCTCAGACACAGGCCAGATCCCAGCCCCAGCCTCTGCACAAAGAGCCAAGGGCAACTCATTTTGGCTCTTGCTCCTCTCCTTTGAAGGACACCCACATTGCTGTTTATTGTCATTCCACTGACACATGGTAGTCTGTTAAAATGCAGGAATTCAAATGTGTTTTTAAACTTGGGGTGCAAGGAAGCTGTTTGCCAGTTTCCCAAGAAGAGCTGCCATAGTGTAGTGTGACTGTATCCACATTAAGGACTGGCACAAGTGGAAAGGTGTTGGTTAAAATCCCCTTTACCTCCAATGGAAATCAGGTTATGCCACAGAATTTGTGTAGCCTAAACTCTACAAGAAATGGTCATGAGTCATCAACTCTATAATCCCAGGACAGAGAATTGTTTTGCACTTTTCTTAGGTAAGTTTGGTGTGATTCATAGTTCTCATTTATTCTCCCAATGGGAAAAAAGCCTTGTACAGTTACAACAAATGCCTCAAAATAGAAAAGCATGACTTAACAATTTATTTTTTCAGTTTTGTTTTTTGTTTTTTCTTTTTTTCTTTTAGTAAATGAAGAGAAAGATAGTGCTGCCAGGAGAAGTGGAATGAAACAGTGTAAAATCTTTTTTCAATTCTGCAAGCAGTCTCTTACCCAGGAAAAATGCTAATTGCTGCTTAATTATTCACAAAATAAATGTTTTTGTGGATTTTTAGTTGGTAGGGAGTCTGAGAGTATTACTCTTTCAGTCTCTTGTGGAACGGGAAGAACTGATGGGGACACTTGTGTCCTGTGAGACACATGAATGTGCTTAGTGTTGCAGTGTACAAGCTGATGGTGTTTGACAGATAAAAGCAGACAGTCTGAGAGGTGGATGATTTGCACAATTGAAGTCTGGATGTAGGTGTCTGGCTCTGGATGTTTTGTGTGGCTGGTACCAATCCTGAGCAGAGAAATCTGGATGTTTGCTCCTGAGCAGGGCATCTCCACCCACGAGTGAGGGTTGTGATCATGTTCCCAAGGCTGGCCCCCTCCTAGGAGGGCTCTGGATGGATGCTTTAAGGAAGGCTCAGATGCTTTTCCCTGCTTCTCTTTTCCTCAGATGAGATGGGCCCCCGGGCACAGGCTTACAGTGCCCCAGTCCTTGCTGCTTTGTTTGTACACTGCTCTCGGGGCAGAGATAATGGGACTGATCCAAAGCCAGCTCCAAAGCAATCACAAGTCTTTCCTTTGTCTTCAGTGGGGCTTGGATCAGGCCCAAAGCTCATAAGCAGTTTTCCACCAAGAGTTCCCAGCACTTATGTCAGTCACTGGCAACAAGGGAAGGGATAAATCCAGCATCGGCTGCTTCAGATGCCAGGCACATTCTGTGTGTGTGTGTGTCACAGGGTGGATATAAACTCACACAGTCCGGCTGGGCTCCTGCTGAACTGCATGACAGCTTGCAAAGGGCAGGCAGCTACAGGGCTGCTTCCAGGACCAACCTCGAAAGATTGCAGTCTGAAAAGAGCTGGGATGTTCTGTGCAGTGCCCAGAACTCAGGAGCAGCTGCCTGGGCATGGGGAAGGAGCTAGGATGGCTGCCTGGTCAGGCTGAGGAGCGGTGAGGATTTCCTCAGCATCCCTCAAGGCAAGGCAAGGGGAAGGTAAGCATGGGAGAGATGCTTCTGCTCCCACGGGGCGCCCTGTGCTCCCCCAAACCTGTTTGTTTTCTCTGCACAGCATTAAAGCTGCTCTTGGCCTGAGGGTGGCTGGTCAGTGGGGGGCACATGAGCTCGTCCACACCAGTGGGAGTCTCTCGACAGCCTCTGGTAGCCTTTGGATGCCGTCCCGGGTGTGTTTTAGGACTGGGTGTTCATTTAACATGAACCTCAGCCAGCCCCAACTGTGTGCGGGAGGAAGAGCCATGGGGGGACATGAGGAGGGAGAGGGGGAGGTGTTTGTCTTAGGAAAAAGGCAAGCAGAAATAGACACCCCTTGTCATTTTTTTTGGCAGGCGAGGGGAGTTTGGGGAGGGCTGGAGGTCAGAGGAGCTAGCTCTTCGCCTGGCTCTCTAGTTGTTTTTTTGACAACCCAATTGTTTCAGTCCCCTCCTTTCAGGGGGGATAGGGGAGCCCTCCTGCCCCTTTCCTGTGCTGGGAGCAGGGCAGAAGCTCCTTTGTCACCTGCAGAGCCTTTTCAGAGCAAGGTGTGGGCAGCTGGGATTTCCTGATGCAAAATGCAGCAGGAAAGCTGGGCTCTCCAGGCCAAGGAATTAATGACACTGTTAGGGGGGAATTTGACTTTCCACATCACTAAGAAAAGGAACTGGATACCCCAGGCAATAGACCAAAGTCAAGCTATAAAGTAATTACATTTCTCCCTGCGTTTCATGTGTTTGTTTAATTTTAGTGTTTAAAGGGAAAGGTTTCCTGAAAGCACTGTGCCAGCAACTCTAAAAAATAATTGTGTGTCTTTCTTTAACATATATTCTGGCAGGAATGTCCTGCCTATATTTTTTGGCAGAGACTTTTGCTTTATCATTAGTCTTTTGACTATGGTTTTAAGTTAGATTTGAGGTTGGTAAGATGGCAAAACCCACCATTTCTGGGTTGTCACCTCCATCTCTCACCCTTTACCTGTAGTATTCTGGGGAGCTTTGCTATCCTGTGCTGTGTTAATCCCAGTTCCTCTGTACAACAGGCAAGGGGAGTTTGCATAGCCATCTTTTGGCATTGCTGCCTGACTGGCTGGATTGAGGTGTGAAAAACTGCAGACCTTAAAAAAAAAATCTTGTGAAGACACTAGGCCAGCACTTTGCTCTGCACTCTGACCCTGTTTCTAAGTTGAGCCAGTGCTGCACCTGCAGCTGGCTCAGGATGCTGTGGGATGGTCCCTCCTGCAGCCCCTCCCTGTGCCTGAAACACAGTGCTGGAGTGAAGTGGGGATAACCCTAATCCCACACAGGAGTTCCTTGAAGGGAGGGAGAGGTTTTCTCTAGGACTTGCATATTTTTTTGGTGCTCCTTTCTATGAATGACTTTTCAGTTTTAATGGTCTCTGTGGGGCTGTTATGCCAGAAGAGCAATGACACTGCAGGACCTCATCTTGCCAAAGTCACAGCTTTGTGAGGGCATTTTGCAGTGACACGCCTTTCTGCCTTGCCCTGCTGAAGCACACCTGGCTGTGGTTCATGTGCCACTTCTGGGAGTTCTTTTCTGTTAGATATTTTATAAATCCTGTCCCTCTGCCTTTTGACAGAGCTGCTCTTCACAGGGTCATGACAGCTAAGCCTGATGCTGGACTTGGAAACATCAGGTGAACCACCTCAAATTGCCATTTGGCACCTGTGAAAGAAGGCCCAGCCTCTGGCAGAAGGAAGGAAATGTGTGCCTGGAGCACCCAGCAGCTGGGGACAGGGCAGGTTGTCTCTCACCCTGTCATAATGAAAAGCATGTCATCCCCATAGCTTGCAAGGCGAGCAATTCCTACTCTCATATGCAAAACCACTCCTAAATCCCAACCCATGGAATTGCTCTGACATGCTGTGCAAGTTAACACATCCTTCAGTGGGCTGGGTAGCACGGAGGAGAGGTCAATAAACGGGGAAATAAAAGGAATATAGTAGAACCTGCTCATATGTTCATGCAAGAGTCGCTTGTTTCAGGATTAGTTTTTTTTTTTTTTTAGATTACTGATATCTTTTATTTGATGCAACAGAGAAAGAGGAGAAAGCATATTCAGGCATATAATGAAATGGAACCATTTCAAAAGCACGTAGCTGAATGGAATGACATGGAAAAATGGCACAGCTGTTTTCACACACTCACTGTAAGTGTATGTAAGCTGAAGATGTGAGTGACTGTGCAGAGCCCTGTGCAGTGTGAGATCTAGCCCAAGCCTTATTTACAGTAGCGTAATTTGTACTTCAGGACAGAGTAGGATTTTTCATTTCATGGTCAGTTCAGTGTGAGTGGAAAGGTTCAACCCAGCATCTCTAAAGATGGAAATCCAGTACTCCTAGAGCTGCATGGTTAATTGGGTGTGTTTGGGGATATAAGGAAGCTGCTTAATTAATACAATTGAAATAATTTGATAATATTTAAAGTCAGTCACTTCTCACAGCTAAACCCAAATACCAATAGCTGTGTAGAACCTCTGTGCTGCTGAGAGATGTGTAAAGGTCCAATTCAAGAATGAGATGTGATCATCTAAAACAGGGAAGAGAAGTGCTTTGTAATGCCAAGTTTGCTGTCACACCTGCTTTTGTGTAGAATGCAGATCATCTTAAAGTGTTCTTGAGATAAGTGGGATAGACTGAACCAGAGCGTATTGCTAAAGGTATATCTTTGTATTTCTGGAGTAGCTGCAGATTAGATATTAAACCTTATCCATAATGTGTTTGTGTATTCTGCACTGTGCTAGTTTTCCCCCACAAAGCTACTCAGTCTGTTCTGTTGGAAAGTCTGTGGTGTAGTTGTTTTTTCTGTGATTATCCAGTAGAAGTTGGCTCCACTGTCATCCCTGGTTTGATAAGGTTAGAGAAAAACAGTTTTCTGAAGCTGTTGAGAGGATGCAATAACATTTTGATGCCTGTCATATTTTAAGATATGCAGCTCCCTTCAATCATGTGTTCATTAATGACTCGTGCATGCAGACACAAAGCAGGTGTCCTGTGCAGTAACAAACCCTTCTCCTTTGAGAATTTTTGGCATTAGGACTGTACACAATAAAACACATGGGCTTTCCATGATAGGGGAGAACTAGGAATAAAACTGCAGTCATCCTTTAGCAGCACTGGCTGGGAAATAATGTAGTTTCCCCTTATTGGTGTGATGTACTCAAAAAGAATCCTCCCTTTCTTCAATAAAGGCTTTCTTCTTTTTGCTTCCCCTTCCACTTGGTCAATCATCACTGCTTGAAATTTAAGATAATTCCTGATCTCTTGTCTAGACAGTGGGTTTTAATTTTTTGATGTGTAAGGAGTTTTCTGGCCCTTCCTCATGCTGTTTTTCCTGCAGTCACAAGCTTTGTTGTAGGGGAGGTACATTGATTTGCAGCCAGATTCTCTGAGACTCTATCTGTGCTGATGCTGCAGAGAGCATGGGGGTTGTGTCAAATACATCCCCAAAACAGAGCAGCCAAGGTGGGGCTGTTTCAGGGAAGGCAGTGGCTGTTCCTCCTCGCAGGCAGGAGAGTCTTGGCAAGACCCTTGGTGATGGCACCAAGTTGTGATTCCCAAGAGTGAAGGGTTGGTCATCCCAGACCCAGGCTGTGACAAAGAGCTCAGCTGTGGCTGCCTCTGTAGAGAGAAGGAAAACTGCCCTGATGGAGAGGTCCTGGACCCAGTTGCCAGCAACAGTGCTCCAGCATCCTCCAGCAATTGCACCTGATGCAGTTTGTGCTTAGACCTCAGTGTTTACTGGACACAAATGCGTCCTATCATATCCTGAACATATTTATGCTCCCAGCCCCACTACATGCTTAAGAATGGGTACTGCCACTTTACAAAGAGTTAGTGATGCCCATGATTTCAGCAGGAGTTTCTCCAACTGGGATTTCTTTTCTGAAAGCCTCAGCCTCTAAGGTGTGGAATGCAATGGGCAAGTACAGATTTCAGCAACAGAAAGCTAGAAATTCTGCTGCTTAAGGTTGGCAAGGAACAGTGATTCTTAAGGGTTAAAAACTTCCTAGATATTGTATAGTTAAAATTACATGAATATTTATGTTATACCCATGATTTTGTGGGGAAATGATTTCCAGCCAGAGGGTCTCTGGATAGCAGCTGTGTGAGAGTTTCAAGAGCAGACTTTGATTTACTGCTGCAGTTCACTACACCTCATGCATACCATCAGCATACTCAAAATTATGGTGTTTTCTAATCTGACTATCTCTGCCCTCTCATTACACCCTCCTGCCATTCTTTTTAGCCTGTCAGCTGTTTCAGTGGGTGTTTAGTGTAGCAGTGAGATGCTTTGCTGTCTGGTTTCCTGGTCTGTTTGGTGGAGAGCCTGGGGTACTCCAGAAATGATAACAGGCACAAGCTGATTTCCATGAGAAATTAAAGCTGAAATTCAGAAGCCTTGAAACATAAGAATTAAGGCCCTATCTGTGGCCTTCACCACCTTTCTTGTGCTTATGTTTTATCTATGCTTTTATTATATATAATTGCCAGACTATCCTGGCTCATTTTTCTGCCTCATCCCAATTCCCTGATGTCATTTCAAGTATCCCTATGGGATCCATCTCTCCTCTTTGTTCCTGTCTTCTCCCTGGTCCTTGCCTCATTTCTCCTACTTTGCCATCCTGTTGCTTTTCTCTTTGCTTGCTTTGGGCAGTGAGGGATTTGGTGGGAATCCAGGCCCTGAGATGACAGGGGTGGCTTTTTTGCTCTCTCTTCTGGTGCCCAGAGCCGCAGTCATGTCCAGCAGCCAAGAAAGGAATTATAGCAAGGAAAGTCCTGAGCATTCCCCAGAAGAAGCAAGCCCTAGAAGCCCCAAAATGGAGTGAGATCAAGGCAGACAGATTTTGTAGAGGTTTTTCTTCCAAAGATTAATGAATCTTCAGTGGGATGTATTCAAAGGCTTTTCACTTTGCCAAATTTGGATGTAAAAGGCACATCCCTGGTCCCAGGGTGACACCAAATTTCCAGTCCCCTTTCCAGAAGTTGGAGGCGTGAGAGCGACTCCAAAAAAATAATTGTTAGAATTTTTATATCAACTAAGCACTTTTCTCTAATCTTGTGTTGGAAAACTGCCAGGCTCCCCCATCTCCCACCCTCCTTGTGATTTCCTAGAAAACTCTGCTGGAGGCTGACACCTGGAAAAGGAGAATTTCAGCCCCAAAAGTTTTAATGTGGTGAAACTGGGGTTCTGGGTGGCACAGGGTATCTCAACTAACACCCTTCTGTGTTAGTCATCCCAGTGCTGTGCTGCACCACATCTCCCACCACCTCAAACTCAGGGCCTCGTGCTAGAAAATTCATTCCTTGTCACTTTGAGCAGGGTAAACAGGAGATGAAAAAGCGTTTGCAGTGTTCAGGGAGTATCAGGCATGACTGCAAATGGGAAGCCCATGGCAAGTGCTCCCTGCCTGTGCTTCAAGGTAACCCCTGCCAGTGTGCGCCGCCTCCTTGCAAATGCCATACAACATTTTTCACTCTCTGCTGGAGGAAAAAGCTGCCCTAAGAAAAGCAGAATGAGGGCTGATGTTTTGAAAGGTGTCCAAGAGTAACAAAACTCAACTCTCCAGGGTTGAGTTTTGCCTCTTGTGTTTCTCAACTAGGGTGGTTGAATGTGTTACAGACCTATCAGAAATTTTGCTACAAATGCACAAATATTAATCTACAGCCATTTCCTTTGCTTTCTTAAACATGAATGAGGATTTTTGTCTCTTTCTCCCTCCATAAATTGTTCATGGTCAGAGGGGGCATGTTCCGTGTCAAAGTCTTGACCGCCAGGATCAAACAAAAAACCCTTGTGAACTCAGAAGTGGAGACAAATAAATGACTATTACTTTTTTTTCCCCTTTTGCCTGGAGTTAAACCTTTTCTCTGTCAACAATATTGACTTTGTTCACTTGGAAGGAAACAGAGGGAGAGAGAGAGAGGGAGATTTCTCTAGATGCTGCACAGAAAAAAAACATTTTGGAAGGAGGAATGAAAAAAGACAGAGGTTACAGGAAATGGTAGACATTTTTTGTTGAATTAAACCATTAGGAGTGACCCAAAAACCAACGGGAAAGAAAGGAAACAACTGGATACATTTAGGTCACAAGAACCAGCCAAACGGGGAGCTGAAACCAATTATCATAAATGAATGTTTCTCTTTTATTCATGACCACCGTGTATGCTCCCATGATGCTCTTTGTCTTATTATAAAAACAGATGAAACTATTTCGTTTTGTTCTTATACTTATTAGCTAATGCAACTTTTGGGCAATTTATCAAACACTAACACATGTTGTGATTAATAAGCTCAGAGAATTAATCACAGCTAAAGCCCCTTAAAAAACAGAGGATGTCGGGTCCCTCTTAAATATATGTTTGTGCAGGATTATGTAACTTAAGCAGTGACATCGAGTTTTGATGCATATTCATGCATTTTACACGGAAAGATCCCTGAAACCATATGTTCAGGCAAGCTATAATTACACTAACTTCCATTTCTGTGAGACTTTGCCCTGCAGCATGGGCAGAGCAAGCCCTGCTTGCCCCAGACGTGGGTGCTGGGAGTTGAGCCCACCCTCTCTGTGCCATCAGGAGAGGGGAGCAGCATTTGGGGTTTGGACTGTCACTGCTGGGCTTCAAAGGGGAGATGTCACAGTTGCTGTGGACCACGGAAAAAAACCCATCTTCTCCATTTTAGGTCCTTTTCCAGAGGTCTTGCTGCCCCTTAAATCCAAATACCACTGGGGGGGAGGAAAATGCCACTAGACCTGGCCATAGCAGCTCTCAGCATCTTCCTCCTTCCCACTAGCCCAGTGCAGCCTCTAATGAGCCATAACTGGCTCTTAAGTGCCCCTAACCACTTCACTGAGGTTAGAATAAATTTCTAAATGAGGAAGAGGAAAGGCAGAGTCAGCCAGCATATCCTGCAGCCTCACTGAGGTGTGGAGAAGCTGTTCTGTGATGTGAGACACAGCTCCAGGGCTGGGGGAGCCTCCATGGGGCCAGTGGGACAAAGAGCTGGAGCTTTACTTGAGGGTGGTCTTCTTGATAAGGGGACAACCATCAGACACAGAGGGGACTGGGGGAATACTTGTCACTGGAGCATTTGGTGTTGTGGAAGCAGATGTTTTGGGAGTTTGAGTGCCCTTTCCCATTGGTAGATCTGAGAATCTGCAGTGAGGAGGGATGAGGGGAATTGGTCACCTTGTCAGAAGCTGAGTTGCTTACAGATATCTCCCAACAGAAGCATTGAAAAGATTTGCTTGTGGCCTGGCAGAGGGACACTGTCGAAAGAGTGGCATGAAGCTTTTGAGAATATTTGTTCTTCACGGAAGTATACTCACATATATCTACTTTTGACTTTGCACCCCAGCTCCAGGCACGACCAAATCTTAACATCCTTGAGTATCACAATGGATGGAAAGTCTATTGTTTGGTTGCTATAAAAATGAAGAAGTGCATCCCTGTTTCTAAGCTCCAAAGTACAGTAACGCAGCTCCCTGAGGCTCCCCGTTAGCAGCCTGTTCTGCTCAGCGAGGTACTTGCTGTGTCAACATCCAGGTGACTTCAGCAGGAACAAAGTGTTTGTTTAAGTACTTTTATTGACTAGGGAGGAACTTAAGCTCATGTTTAAATGCTTTCTAGAACTAAGGCCTAAATGCTTGATTCTCATAGTCCAGCAAAATAATGGGGCTGGTCCTCAGTCAGGCATAAATTCTACACCGTGCTACAGGAGTGGCTGAGTAAAATTCTATAGTATGTCAGAGCAGATTTTCATAATGATCCTAAAATATCTGTATCTCTCCATCGACTGCAGTGAGATTTAGATCTCAGGCTTTAAAAAAAAGGGAAAAAGGGGAAAGGAAAGTGAGGTTTTCCTCTGTGGTCAAGGTATCCGAATAAACTCTTACTCATTAATGGCTGCGAAATGTAACTTACGCAAGTTTATGCAGCTAATTTGTCAAGCATTCAACAAAATATGCAAAAGGATGCTGCCAGGCCTGCTTGTGTGGAACTACTCTGGCATTTAAGAAGAAAGAAACATCCCTAGACAACACCTGCTGGCATTTCCACAAGAAAAAGATCTTTTTCTGTGCCTCTCATGTGTTAGTAAATTAAATTTTTTTCCTTCCAACTTAATCTCAGTGAAGTGTATTTATTTTTTTTTTCTTAACTAGGCGCATGCCACCAAAATGTTTTTGGTGTGTGTTAACAACATGTTGGCCCTATGGGCTACATTTCTTCTGGGGAAGATAGATGACCTTCTTTTACTTTGAGTTTCCAACCGAGATCGCCAGCAAAAGAAAATTAAAAAGCAGGCTTTTCGTTTTCGTCTTTCGGCAACCCTGATGTGGTTGCCGAGGCATTGCTTAGAAACACAAACATTACAGCACATATGGAAGTCTACTGTTGAGTGGAACCGAGTCCTAAAGCAACATGTTAAATCGGAAAAATTTATGTTCATGCTAAAGCGGCAGTGTGGTAATCGGTTTCAATGGAAGTAAAAGGAATGCATCAGAGATGAAAATGGCTCGCTCCCTTGGATGCAAGTGCAGGAATTCAGACCCATGGTATGGGATAACTGTGTGAAGAGGAAGTTGTTTTTGTTAGGGCAAATCAGGCTTGTGGCAACTGTACTTCTCTACTTGTGTGTGCATCTGTCTGCATAGAAGCAGCTTTATTTTGGACAATTGTTTAGTATTAAAAGACCTTTAAGTCCATCAAGTTGCATATGTCCATTTATATACACTCAAAATACTCATTTTTCCCCTTTATTTGGATGTAAATTAGGTTGTTTCAGGCTTGCCGAGGGCAATGGAGGCAGAAGTCCAAATTTTTGCTTTGCCAAGTGAAGCCATTCAACTCTTTCCAGGGGCCTTATCAGGGTTGCTTCTTTAGGTACCTTTGTATTAGGGAAAAGGGAGATAGGAAGGTCCAGGAAGATATTCATCATGACTCTTTTAGGATGGTCTCGATAATCTCATGTTGTACCTTCTTCAATTGATTCAAGAAAGCCTGGAAAACTTGCTTGGACAAGGTGTGGTACCTTAAAGCAAATAAATCTCAGTAAATGCTTCCTCTCTGGAGCCAATGGTTTGCACTCCTGTCCACAAAGAGCTCTTGGCATCTTGATTGCATGTCTGGTTCAGTACCTAAATATCTTCAAAATGCCCAAATCTCCCTAGTTTCTCATATTTATGTCCCTCAGTTTCTTGTTTGTGGACTTGAACGTCCTTACCTAATGAGAATGGTGTAATACTAAATAACGATGGCTGCAAATTTTTCAGATATTGGAAAGAGTCATGGTTTAAAAATATTTCAGAGACAGAGATTCTAATACTATCAGGAATAAAAAAAAAGAACAATATTTATTGCTGCTTGAGTTGTGTACTTGTAGTCTCAGCATTTTCTCGTCAACGGGCTAAAGAATTTTTTCAGATATAATTGCCTTGAAAATTATAATTGCCTTTCTCCATTCCCAGGGAGACTGCCTGCCTAGACACTCCTGCATTTTGGAGTCAGTTTTGGTGGATCAAGCATGGTGGTGGTGGTCAAACATGGTTTTGAGGGTGAAAGGCGTTGGGAAAAGGCACCTGCTCTGCCCTTCACCTGGTTCCATCCCTGAAGTGCCATCATCACCAGTGCAGCACCACAGGCTGGATAAAGTGCTGAGCTCCAGCTGCTTCTTTTCCCCATGGATATCATACCCCTGGTTTAGCAGAGCTAAACATTTGTGCTTGCTGGGCTAGACATGCAGGTAGCCCAGGGCTGGGCTAAGCCCAACTCAGAGGAGCTGCTGGGGCAAAGGCACCAAGTATCTTGAGGGGGAGAAGGAGAGTTTGAGGACCCAGCACACAAATCCTTTGTATCCCAGTTTTATCATCTTGCCTGCTGATGGAATAGCTTGCTTTTTAAGTTGCTTATTGTTTCAGGCCTACAGCTAATCCTCTAAGAAAGTAATTTCTGTTGCTCATGGCTAATACCCCATCCTGCATTGAGAGTTATATCAGAGCAGAATTGCTGCTTAGTCACTGGCTGCTTTTCAGCCAAAGGAAAATCATGGATTCTGGATAACTGTGATTTTTAAACTTTTTTTCCTTTTTTTTTTATATTTTTATTTTTTTAAATTTTCTTTTTTTATTTTTTTTTTTTTTTTTTTTTTTTTTTTTTTTTTTTTTAATTTTTTTTTTTTTTTTTTTTTTTTTTTTTTTTTTAATCTGGAAGGATATCTAGATGTCATTTTTGATGTCAAATTCCTTATTTTGCCCAGTTAAAAAAGCCACCTATTTATTTGAAAAATATTTCTGGAAGCCTGAAGATAACCACTTTGCTCCCATGGTTAAAATGTTTTACATAAAACTTGTTATTACCATAGATCAATGGGACATGTACAGAATATGCTACAATGGGGCCTGTGTTAAGGATTTGTCAAGATTTCCATTATAAACCACTATTTTCGAGGGTTTATAACTCAGTCATAAAAATTCATTCCAACCTAAAACTTGGCAAACAAAATGTCAACCCAGGAGAGATTTTCTTTTACCAGATTTACTTTAATGCTTTAAACTGATTTGTCTATTTTAAAATTATACGAGTGCCCTGTTTTATAGACTTTCTGCATATACAGGGGGTGTGTGTGCTAATATAACACACATACCAAGGAAAAAACAACGTTAAAAGCACATTAGCACAGCAAATCAGGGCTCCAAAAAACCCACAAGGTTAAAAATGAGGTTGAATTTGCAGTTTGTGGAATCTTAAGCATTAAGATGCCAACTTTGAGCTAAATCTTCACCTGGTGTATTCAGCTGGTCAGGGCTGATTTGCACCAGCTGAGCTGCTGTCCTGTCATGATGCCACCCAATGTGTGACTGTCCAGGCATCTGAAAAAGCTGCTGTTGAAAACTGGTGGAAATCATGACAGTAAGGTGAAGGCTGGTTAGAGAGGATTGAGGACCTTCTCAGGGCAGCTGGTGTGACAGGGAGCAGATGTTCAGCTGATCTCCCATCCAGTGATTCTGGGTCCTGGCTGCTCTGGATGGTCACAGGGAAGAGGTGGGTGTGACAATGAGGTGCAAAAATCAGAGGATTAAAGCACAGCTCGCTGTCTCTTCCCTGTGGGTAAGGAGCTAGAATCTGGCATCACCATGTAGTGGGTGGCCTGAGCTGTTCATCACTCTTAAACACAAATGTCATTGTCAGCACCTACATTTGTCCTAGGTGCCACAGTGCTGGTGCAAGTAATCCTTTCCTAGTGCTCTGTCTTTGGCCGTGGTAGATGAAGTGTGGCTCATCCTGCTCACAGGCCAAAGCCCTGCCTTGCAGCAGTGCCTGGTGCAGAAGAGGACATGAGCTGGGCTTGCAAAATCCCAGCCTGAGCTCCTGAGGTTGGACAGGCAGCAGAGAAGCACAAAAGCCTCCAACAGATGTTGAGGTGTTGGAGAGGAGTTCTAAGGCCTGAGGGAGCTGATTTCTGTCCTTAGACCACAGCAGGAGTCTCGGGTAACCCTGCTCTCAGCTTGTGGGCTTCAGCTGCCTGCCCCAAACCTTGAGGTGAATCCAAGGCTCTTTTCTTTGCAGGTCTGAGCTTTAGACAGAGGGTCAGACCAACTATTCCCTTTCTGGGAGGAGATGTACAAGACTCCAGTTTGGCATCCTTCCCTGGCACACTGGCTCCTTTTCTCCTGAAATTTTGGGCTGTGAACTCTTTTTTTGCTGATAAGACCGGGGTGTTTGTCATCTCCAATTATCACTAGGCTGTGTCACACTGCTCCAGCAACCCTCTCCTGCGATCTTTTGTGGAGTTGGTGTTGAGTCCCTCTTGCTCGTGGGTTTTGTTAATTGAGGGCAGAAGTAGGTTCCCCTCTCTGCTGTAAATCCAGCGTGCACACATACACACACTTGTAAGATATTTAGAAAAGCTCTACTCTGAGTATCTTAAATGTGTGTGGGGGGGTGGGGAGTAAAGAAAAGCAATAAAGAGCCTACATTATACCACATGTGCAAGCAAAGGGCTGTGGTTAACTCCCTTCAGATAGGTTTAAACCAGGGCCCCTTTGTTACAGCCCCCAGAAGACTACTGAAAAGTCGGCATCCATAGTTTTAAATAAGGTAATTTAAAAAATAAATTGTATTAGACACTTTTTCTCCCCCCACCTCTGCAAACCAAATACACAAGTGACACAAATAGGGAAAAATGCAGCTGGTTGTGGCTCTCATGAGGTAGGCAGCTTCTCCTGCATGCCGGGGACCTTGGCTGTTGACAGGAGGGAGAAGCATCATGAGTGCCTCTACCTGGCATTCTTTCTGTGCTAGGAGAAATGGATGGTAATTTTGTGGTCAGTGCTCTGGAGAGGGGTGATTTTGAGTAGGTTGGTGAGCATTTCTTGATGCATATGGGATAAAGAAAGCCTTGACCTAAAGGGGAGAGGGGAGTACTACAACCCCCGTATCCTTTTTCCTCCCTGCCCTGCCTCACCTTCCCTTCACTTAGAAGTGGTTGACAAGCTATTGCTTTTTCTACTGCTTATATTGGTGCTGATTATGGGGTCCTCTTCCTGTCCTGATGTGCCTGTGCTGCCCCCAGCCCCACTCATCCCCATGGTGTGCCCACAGCCAGCTGTGACACAGTGACACGCAGTGACACATAGCACCATGATGGCTGAGCATACAGGAGATTAAGGGGCATTAATAAGAATCAGATTGAGAATAAAGTGAGTTGACAACAGAGCTTTGATTTTCCAAAGTGCTTTTTGGATGAGAAATGCTTCTCTTTTTTTTTTTTTTTTTTGTGCTGCACGTTGTTTGGCACAAAGGATGACATTATTTGCATTGGCACCTTTTCCAGATCAGCTCCCAAAATGCTTCCAATCTAGGATTGCTGATTTTTCACTTGTCAAGAAAACAAAACAAACCAGAGTAGAAATGATGGCTTTGGCTTTTGCTTTGCGTGTTGTGAAAAAGAAATACGCAAAACAAATATTTTTCCAAGTTTTTAATGGAAAATCAAATTCCCATGCTTACCAGAGTTGCTAATTAAGCGAGCCAGAAGGAGGACACTACACCCAGGGACATGCAGCATTTCCTCATAGCTGGTCAAACTGCTTATAAGAAACATACCTCAAACACATCTCTGCATAATTTTATTCATCATTGATGCTAAAAATTAAACTATTGGATCAGTGGAAGTGAGATCTCACTTTTCAACTGAACTCTAAGTCAGAAATAAAACAGCTTCTCAGAGAACAATATAGCCACAGTGGAGGGAGCCGGGTCACCTTGTGGTGAATTTAAATGAGTTCTTAATGAAAAGGGGAATAAATTTTTCACACATTCCTCTGCATTAAAGAGGGGTCAGAGTCTAGCATCAAGGTGAGCCTAAACTCAGGAAAGACACAAAGGGAATTCCTGAGCTGCTGACAGAAATGTCTCTCCAGTCTGCCAGGAGCCAAAATGCTACTGCTGGAAAAACAGCAGGCAGGGTGGAAATCTGGGTCCAATGAAGGAACAGCCAGGGAAGCTGTGGAGTAGGGTCGCAGAGCGGGGAAGATAAACAGCATCCCCCCCACCACAGAGGTCAAGCTTATTACAGAGATGAGGCTGGTGGTGGGTGTGAATAGGTTCAGCCAGATGGCAGGGACCAGCAATTCTGTCCCTCACTAATGAAACTTTGCAGCATCCAGTCCTTATTGTAAAGATGTGATGCATTTGAACACTGGCTGTCAGGATTTATTAAAAATGTGTAACCTCAGGCAAGTCACCAAGTTCTCCACATCTCAGTTTTGCTCTCTGTAAAATGGGCTGTTACTCCAAGGGAATTACTGTAAGGATTAGCAATGGAAGTGGACAGGGCAACTTTTTTTTTTTCCCTGAGAGTTAATTTATAATTATCTATCTGATGAAAACCTTATAGGCCAATGTAATGGATTATTTTTTAATATATGGGTCATCTCAAAAGCAGTAATCCTGAACTGTTTGTATAATGTTTTTCTGCTCTTTGGTATCCCTCAAAGATGCTGACAGTCAGATTTGAGAATGATCTTGCAAAAATGGATTTCACTCATGTGACTGCCACTTTACTCAGGTGGGAAGGCTGTGGGAGGACCACAGCCTCTTCCCAGGGCACACATACAGGGGCTGCTCTGGGATTTCTGACAGCACTGCAGTCACACCTGTAGTGCCCAGATTCTCTGCTGTGGGAGTGGTGCCTTTGCTGAGTGTTCCTGGTGTCTCTACTCCTCTCCAGGAGTGAAGGAGTGAATTGCAGTTCCAGGAGCTGAAGCACTGCTGTCAGGAACCCCATGCAGACCTAGGCTGCATAGTGATGATGATGTTCCTTCTCAGCTGGACCTGTGATAGCTCAGCCCCACTGCCTGAGGGCAGAGCTGTGGGCACAGTGGGATGGACAGCCAGCCCTCCTGAGCCTCCAGCAGGGAGTGGTGGTGGGTACAGAGTAAGGAGACATCTCCAGGAATAGGGTCTGGCTTTGCTTTACATCTTGTTCCTAAATTAGACAAGTAGTTAACTCGAGTCTTTCCAGCATTAATAAGGGACAGGCATTTCCAGAGGGAAATTCAGACCTGAGTTGTGGGAAGCCCTCCTTGATAGGGGTAGGGGCCCAGTTAGGTTCCTAATTTAAGCTTCTTGGTTGAGAATATCACATTTGGTGCGAAGATTCTCAGTCTTTGCGGATAAGTCTTTGGGGTAAGCATGACAAAACATGTTAAATCCTGCAAATATCCCCTATTGCTGATGGTGCCCAGGAGAGTTATCTCCTGTGGGAATGACAACCACCCTTCTTCCCTGCATCTTCTGGGGGAAATCAGGACTCCATTGGAGGTGGACAGTGCTGAGATGCCTTCCCTGTCTGAGTACCCTGTTCTTTTTCTATTATAACTTTATTTAAAAGGAGGGGCAGGGAGCAGTAGGGAGACAAGGAAAATATTTGTGTAAGAAAACTCCACTTTAAAAGACAACTTAAAACTGGGATTAATAAGTCTGCTTTTATGGAAGCATTTCTACATGTTGTAAAACATTTTTAAAAACATTGTAAAAACTACAGAGTTTCACGTTAAATATGGCTGATTTTCTTTATAGAGGTGACCTACTTCCCAGAGGTGATGTATACACACCATATGACACAGGGGTTGCTAGGGTAGGCAGTGTTTTTACATTGATTACTGTAGTAAATAATAATGTAAAACTGTGTATAAATAGGGAGTTCAATCCAGAGCTACCCCTGGGGTCTGCAGTTCTTTACACATGCCCATTTTTCATCACTTCTGTGATTATTTTATTTTATTTTTCTGGAGGAAGAAGGAAAAGGGGGAGGGAGTGTGCTGGGGTAATTTTTTTCCTTATTTTTTTTTTTTTT